>JAIWYQ010000027.1:0-364600 GCA_022818035.1 Armillaria solidipes
CCCTAACCCTAACCCTAACCCTAACCCTAACCCTAACCCTAACCCTAACCCTAACCCTAACCCTAACCCTAACCCTAACCCTAACCCTAACCCTAACCCTAACCCTAACCCTAACCCTAACCCTAACCCTAACCCTAACCCTAACCCTAACCCTAACCCTAACCCTAACCCTAACCCTAACCCTAACCCTAACCCTAACCCTAACCCTAACCCTAAGCAACGCTAAGTAGTCTACGTAAACACTACGATGATGCAATAAGCAATCTAATTGCTCTATACATCGCGCGCGGCCACCCTAGTGACTATGTACACAAGTGGGCTAGAGATAACATTACTGAACGATGGAATAACCGAATCCGGGTGACACCGGACAAGGGAGAGAATGACGGCGTTCTAGTACTCAAATCTACGTACAACACAACTTGGGACTTTTTCTCTGCGAAAGAACTAGGAGATACCATAATGAATACCTGGCGTGATCGAATCTTACAGATCGAGCGCTTGGGCACTGCGCCCAGGAATATAGACGTCCTCTACGGGGCTTATCCCGCGGGTCGGGTTCCCTCCGAGCTTTGCTTGGAGGTCAATACCCCGCGGGCCCGTCAGAGATCCCGGATATTAGAAAAATAGGTATTCTGAACCGACGAATGATCGTATCCAAGAAAAGGACACGTAATCTATTCGACTTAACCAATCTTTGGAAAAGAACGGTGCTCCTACGTCTGGATGAAGATGTACTCGATGAGGACAATCAATCCGAACACTCTAATGAGTCCGTCGCTAGCGACTCATCTAATAGAGACGGATTAGATCCAAATATCTTAATCCAATCATTTCAAGCGCGTATCCCCCGGGCACTCCGGTGAGGGAAGTAGTTCGTGCACGTTTGAAGTAGTTCGTCTAGCAAGCCTGCGATGCCGTTAAGATCCCCGCAAGGGGGGAGTGGCGGTCCCTGCTTAGACGGTCTACCTAAAACTCTACCATTATTTAGTCCTGCAGCAAACTGAGCGACCTACCGCGGTAGGGGCGTGAGGAAATGCTTAACCAAGGGAACTACTAGATCAGACGCTTCGGCGTGTACCAGACGCTTCCTGTCGACCCGTGATACTCGGGACCATGGTATGTACTTGAAATTGATATACAGACAATTCTTTCATTGACTTCTCGCCTTAGGCGTTTACTTTTACTCCGACAACTTCATCGTTGTAACGAGGCTGGTGTGTCCAGCTGGCGGGCTAACCCTAACCCCCTAGTAAGCGCTGCGTAGTGATACGCGCGAAACACGACTAAAGAAATTTATTACTTTAGACCTAACGCTAACCTAACGAACCCTAACCGACGCGGCTCCCGCCGCTCGTGTCTAGAATACGTCCCGAACGTTTAACGAGGACCTCTTAAAGCGGAAAATACCGCACCCACCCTTCGGGGAGGGGGGGCACCCCTTAAGTGGAACTGACCACGTGACTCGGCCTTCGGGCGACAGAGTCTATGACGTAGACGGCGCCTCTTCGGCACGGGCCGCCGGCCCGATACCGGCCCTGCCGGCATCTCGGCTTGATCATCAGATCAGAATGTGGTAATTCTTATCTTATCTAATCGTTATCTTATCTTGTTATGTAATAATCTAATTACGTTTCCGGCACGTTCGGCCCTAAGGGTCCGTGCCAAAGTCGTACGACTTACATAATTATGCTGCGGTTACTGCGCATGACGCCTTATATGCGTCATCCGCAGCTATCGTCCTCGTGTTTCGCTTGGCGAGCGACAACGGAGCCAATGGCAACATTCGCTCATGTCTTGGCGCGCTTAGCGCTTACGAATAACGGTCCCTGAAGAGCTATAAAAGCGAAACAGGCCGGGAAGGATTAGTCTCCATCCCCTGTTGGACCCGTTTCGCCCTCCAAGCCAGAACACAAGTACCCGCCTCGGTGAGTATTTCGTCTGGCCTCTACTGTCCTTGGTCGCCGCTATGCGGCTCCAACCCCCCTCCCAACGCCTTCGGCGAAGGTCGGGGGGCACCCTAACCCTAACCGACGCGGCTCCCGCGCTCGTGTCTAGAATACGTCCCGAACGTTTAACGAGGACCTCTTAAAGCGGAATTTACCGCACCCGCCGTCGCCTTAGCGCGTCAGTGGGGGGGCACCCCTTAAGTGGAACTGACCACGTGACTCGGCCCTCGGGCGACAGAGTCTATGACGTAGACGGCGCCTCTTCGGCACGGGCCGCCGGCCCGATACCGGCCCTGCCGGCATCTCGGCTTGATCATCAGATCAGAATGTGGTAATTCTTATCTTATCTAATCGTTATCTTATCCTGTTATGTAATAATCTAAACACGTTTCCGGCACGTTCGGCCCTAAGGGTCCGTGCCTAAGTCCGCACGACTTACATGTTTATGCTGCGGCGACCGCGCATGACGCTCTACGAGCGTCATTTGCGAGCGTCGTACTCGTGTTTCGCTTGGCGAGCGACAACGGGCCAATGGCAACATTCGCTCAATGTCTTAGCGCCCTTGGCGCGCTTACGAATACGGTCCCTGAAGAGCTATAAAAGCGAAACAGGCCGGGAAGGACTAATCTCCATCCCCTGTTGGACCCGTTTCGCCCTCCAAGCTAAACAACAAGTACCCGCCTCGGTGAGTATTTCGTTTACGCTTCTACCTTTGTTGGACGCCGCTTTGCGGCTCCAACCCCCCTCCCAACGCCTTCGGCGAAGGTCGGGGGGCACCCTAACCCTGAGTTCTGCCATCGATGTGACTATCCGTGGCCCCAGATTTGGGCTGCAGGGCGAAGGAGACTTATATTTATTTGTGGTAAGTGGAATGTACTACTGTTCATGGCCTCAGATGTGGGCCAAAGGACGGAGACAACTCATACATGCGATAGGTGGTACGCATTACTTTAATTGACTTACATGTGTGTGGGGCGAGGGTTCTGGGAAAGGTGGGCAAGAGTCGCATCCAGGGTTCGCCTCCCAGTCCGTAGGATTGGCAAGAGTCGTCTCAAGGTCCAGAGTTCTCCTCCAGGTGCATAGTGTTGTGCCAAAGTCGCCTCCAGGGTTCACCTCCAGAGGTGTAGGGTTGGGCCCAAAAAAACTCAACCCTAATGTCTAGGGTTGAAAAAGTCTCCATATAATAAAATACCCTCGTTAGTGGTCCAGAATGTAAAATACTATCTCATATAACTACAATGTCAGATCTGAATTAACACCACATCATCGTCTCCAGCCCTGAATTGACGAATCCTGATACTGATGTGCTTTACGCATATGGAGGCGGCGGTTCAGATATACCACCTGGAATCCCGTCTGCCTCTCGTTCAAAGATAAGCTGACAAACCTGGGTCCTCAGCATCAGAATTTCAGCTGCCATATCACCCGTAGCAGCTGTACTCGCTTGAGGACCTTCCTCCCCAGTTGTAGCCTGAGGACCCGCCTGCTGTCCTGCACTTCCCCCCATCTGCAGCTCCGAGGTATCCACACGCGATGGAGTGCATGCCGCAAAGCGGCTATTTCTCCTCTCCATTGCGTTTTCCTCCAGTCCCTCAAGATCTTGTTCACTGATCGGCGGCTGTATGTCCGCTAGGTTTGTCGACGATGGTATTGATATGGGAGATATAGGTTTGCTAGCTTCCTTCTCCGTGGGATGAGATGGAGGAGAAAGAGATAACATTGATTGTCATTCAGACATTGTCTTGATGTTGGGTATTAGACTATCCTTTAACCAGAGGTATTTCCGCCGACGGATGAAGAGGAAAGTAGCACCTCCGAAAAGGAACAACAGGGAAAAGACTGATCCTAATACTGTGCCAATAATGATTGAGGCTTTACGGTGTCGATTCCCATGTGCCAAACCTTCAGAAGGTGGGATTGCAGATCTGAGGACACATGTCAGAATACCAGGAAAGACTAGAAACAAGGACGGATTCATACGCAGATGGCTTCTGACCTATTTCACTGGAAGGTGAAGCGGAGGATGAAAGAAGTCTACGGTAATGATTAGTGCACAGGGCAGATGTGGGTAAGGTGCACGTACGACAAGGTAGTGCTGCTGCCACTGCTCTCCGACGCAAGCGACAAGTCGAAAATCTCAGTGCTATTAATGAGATTCAGGGAGCCTGTGCCACTTGCTATGACATCGACGGCGAATCTTCTATGGCCAGCAAAGAGTAAGTGCAGATCAACCGAAAGAACGTCTCGGGGCATACCCGTTTGAAGGGAAAGTCACGTTCAGCATCCCATTTGGATGAGTGATTTCGGCAGGTATGTCATCGCCTTGGAAGAAAAACTGTTGCCCGATATGTCTTCGTTGGAAGAAGACCTCATCCGGGTCGCCTATATCGAAATGCCAGGACAGCGTTATAGGTATACCCACACTTAGCACCGCCCCAGTGAATTCGTCAAACTGGAAGCCGTTCGAAACGACGAACTTGAGGCAAAATCTACGGCCCCGTCAGCGTTGATAAAGTGACATCTTGATCATCGACTCACAAAAGAATTAAGAGGAGCATCTTCGCTTTGAATGCCACTGGCCGTTCGGGAGGATAGAACCAAGACGCTGTGTAGCAGGAGTAGTCGTAGAAGAGAATGAAAGATCTCGAAAGTCTCTTACAAATAGGCACTTCGGAGCTACGTCCGATACATCTGTAGTCTGGGGGACAGATGCTACATCATATTTCAGATAGACGCCAATCAGGCTATGCTTCGTCTATCAGAACCTTCAACAAGGAAACGGGATACAGCGAATAGAGAAACCTCACTGGTACAGCTTTGAATCTTTGATGGGATCTGGTCTTGGGTGCGCACTCCAGTGATTATGAGACGGACTGGACCGAGGCGTTCGGCGCTCGGCGCACAGTTGAAAAGCCACTCGCCAAAACGAGTCCGTGTGATGGCGCCTGTCTAAGAATCCGCGTTCGCTAGGTGATATGATATATCAACTTCCGCATAAGATATGACGGGAGCTGCATCATGCTTAGCTCGGGACACCGAGGAGAAGCGACTCCGGAACTGGGGAAAGTCCGTCTGCCGTCCAGAACGAACATAAACAACGCTCCGTCTGTTGGGCAACACTTGTCTTCGTCCTAAACGGCCTTTCCCGCTACCGTAACTGAAACGTCAATGACGCGAAGAGAACGTGAGAGAGGCGAAGCGGCCAGTTCATCTGTCACAGAACGTCGGTATCCACTTTCTGATAGTGGGCGGTGAAAGCACCTCTATGGCATGTACTGTTTTCTAAAGGATGCTTGACGAGAGAACAAGGAGCGTCGGATGGGCCTAAGAGATGGCTAGTCAGTTTGAATTCCAAACAACAGACGATCGCCAGGGGGTACCGAGGCGGAGGAGGAACAACTCGCCTGTATTCGTGGGTATCTCCGAGATTCAGACTGTAGGCCTTTTGAGACCGTGACGCCACGATTTGACGACTACTTGTCACGATGCGCCTGAAATACCCCTCACGTTCCAAGGCGCGTGGTAGCCTCCCTGTTGTTGGTCAGTGCCGAGTCTGCGGCTCTTGCTTGGCAGATAGGCGGTGGTAAGAAAGGATCCCGAAGTTGGACACTCAGCCAAACAGCGGGAACATGACCCTGGAGTACATCAGCATTGAAAACAATAGAAATATATCGCAGTTCTGCCACGAATGAGAAGAGCGAGCAAGCGATGAGGCAAAGAGTGGTCTATTTCAAACACCGTCCTGGTATCCAAAAGCCGAATACAATCCAAAGTAGTTAGAGATGTATGGGTGAGTATAAAAGAGTCCATGCAATGGTCCTGAAAAGAAAGGAAATGACTAGTCCCCGCTCAGCGGACTTGGCTTTTTAGGCTGGGCAGCTCCAGGCGGGAGAGGCGAGGGCATAATAGCCCTGAACGGGTCCTCCTCGATGCTTGGCTCGCGAGAATGCCCACTCGCTTCACGAGGTGGCGGCCAGACCTCTTCACGGAACATGCTCCCTGAATCACCACGAACGAGCGAGGCGGTGGAATAATTTGAAGGTTCGGAGGTCGGAGGAGAGGGAGGCGGCATCGAGCGAGGTATCGACACGGGCGTATTCGGTAGATCCCTATACTGCTGATCGCTCATATCCTCAAACTCGTCATCGAGTAGCCCGACGGCACCGGCACCTTTGCCTTCCCGCCTGACGCGCTTGATGGTCTCCATGAACCCGATGCGCCGTTTCTGGGCGCGTTTGTATATGAAGACGGCACCGAGGGCAAGGGCGGCAAGGACGACAGCGGCAGCGGTGACGCCGGCAATAAGGGCCGTGCGATTGACGTCACTCGAACCCGAGTCAGAGGTAGCGAGCGATGTGGGCATATTCGTCGTGTATGTGGTGAGCTGACCGGAGATTGAAGTGACGATTGTGGTGAGGGACGTCGTGCTCGATTCGTCAGAGGTCGTGGTAATGGACGGCGAGGACGTGGTGGTCTCTGTTTGTGAGGTGGTGGACACGACAGACGCCGTCGTCGTTGAGGGCGGGAGAGAAGACGTCGAGGTAACTGTGAGCGTTGAGGACGTTGTCGATGGCGGCGCGGATGTCGTGGTGAACGTCGAGCTCGACGTCGATGGTGTTGAGATGGTGGAGGAGCTGGTGCTGCTGGTAGTCGTTCTGGAAAAATGTGAGCCAAACTCGGGGAAAAAGATCCATCAGCGACGTACATAATGGGCGTCGATGACGTCGAAGAAGAAGTCGAGCTCGAAGACGTCGAGCTGGCGGACGTATCACTGGTGCTTGAGGATGTGCTCCCGCCCGCGTCGCTCGTTGGGGGTGTCGACGACCCAGGACCTCCCGAACCCGCCGCGCTCGTATCAGAAGTAGCCGCTCCGTTACCATCCGTAGACGATACCTGCGCAGAATTGCCCTACATTCCATCAGCACAAAGCCTCGTGTATCTTTTCATTGTGACGTACAGAGGTGGGCTGGCCTGCGCCAGAGTCGCTAGCAGGGCCCTGTCGAGGGCGGAGTTGGCGCTTAAGAGCCATTAAAGTCGTCTTGAAGGATCGATATGGGGCATGCACTAAAGCAGCAAGGAGTAAATGAGCGAAGGAAAGTGAAACAAGGAAAACAGGGCGTGCAGGGTTCGAGTACTGCCACACGGCACGTGCCGCAAACTACGTCATCCCGTAACCATTCTCGCCTCGTGGTCAGAACTGTCATGACCGAATCCCGAATTGCCTCTACACCCTGTATTCGAACACGCGCGAGGCTGTATCTTCACTTACTCGCTTAGTCGCCCCGAGATTTTAGTCTTTCATATCCGTCAGTCCGTTTGGAAAAAATCTCCTGCTAGTTCTTCAGCCAATGTTCAGCTCCACGCCCCCTTTGCTCCGCGGCTTCTTTATCCACCTGCTCCATACCAGCGAGATGGAACAAATTTGGCCATAGGCGACACTCGGGCGACGTTAATTCATAAAGAGCCGAGCAGAGGCGGAGGAATAGCTAGAACCAAGAAGAGAAGTCAGAATTCTGCATTTTTAACGCCATAATTTGAATTGACCGACATTAAATAAGGGTCACTCCGAGTCTTTCCCTTTCGAGGAAACGCTGAACACTATCTCTTCTAGCATTCCATACGAGCCTTTGCTTTGCTGACGCGCTTGTTCTTTGCCCATTCTGCGGAGCATAGGTGGTACGAGGCGGAAGGAACGATTGAACGGTGATGTTCCCCAAGACGCGAAGAAATCCCGCCGTATCCAGGGCCCTGGAGAAATATGCCATAACCAGTCTGAGTCGCGTGAGAATGAAATATCCTGCTCTTGCTCGAAATATCAGCTAAACGAAGTTACAGGAAATCTGCCAGACGGCCGACCGATGACTCTACAGGTTCTGTGGTCTCGAAGACCTTAAGAATCACCTTCCGGTGAAACGTCTCATATTCTACGGAATTCAGGCCTTCTATCCTCGAGGTATATCTAGAATACATATCACCGTTGCTCCAAACTTCGATCAAACGAAACAAGCCTACCTTGTTATCAACAAACCACCCAGGAGAGAAAGAGCAGAGCCAAACGACGTGCACCAATTTACAACTCGTGTCAAGAAATGGGGCTCGTCTGATTCTTCGCCAATTCTTTGATAGCAAACGCTCGATCAAATATAGCGCGACCCAAGCGAACGACATGGCTTCGGTGAGGGTCACAATCATAGCCCCCAGGAAGGGTATCCGAGTAAAGCGCATCAGTAAAATGCGGGATGGAACGTTCTGGTGAATTCGTATCAGATCTTATCGGACAGCGCAGATATCTGAATGGAAAAGCCACAGAGGAACGAGCACAGAGACTCGATACCGACTCCCGGCCTGTACTGGCCTCCTCTCCGACGACAATCGTCTACAGTCCATCCAATATACCATATCTTCAAAGAATCTCTCTGGGTGGGTGTCGAGCCACAGTAGAAACCGTTCAATAAGAGATTCTCCGTGGACCTCCGACTGGGTGAGTTTTATCGCTGTCTTCCTTATCTTCAAAGGCTGACTGGACTTGCTTATGCGCCTAGACATCCATGTGATCATCCTGACGAGTCGCTTTCCCTTACAACTCTCCAATACCGATACTCCTCTCACTCAAAAAGCTTGAACGAAAATGCCCGCCATATGACTATCCGGTTATCTTTCAAACGACTTCGAAAATTCCCGTGAGGAAGCGTGCCACGACTCGCTGGCTATAGCGGATATACTCCGTAAGTCAAGACTACTTTCTGCTGCGGACGTAGCTCTAATATTATGGGTACATTAGCACACAATACTCGCCTGCCATGGAAAGGACGCAGCAACAGGAGCAGCAATGCCCTCTAATCGGAGGCAAATTGCAATAATGCCTCTCCTCGCATACCACAAGTGACTCGAAAAAATTCGTTGGTGCAACAATTCTTTACATATAACCGGTAGGTTCGCCCAATTCCCTGTAAATAGTCAGCTCCTAGGGCACATTTCCACTGACCCATCGTACGCCTCCACTCTCGTCTATCAACACACTCGTACTAACATATTATCATCGGCTTGAATAGATAAAACGAAACGTTTCCCAGATTCGCTCTCGAGCGGCACGCAGAAAACTGGTACCAGGCTGGAGCCATTCAATGAGTAAGCTATCACATCGGTCATGGATCTCGTCAATCTCGTCTTGACCGGGGCTATAATTGGCGACTACGGATGCTTACTCTCTACTCTGCCGGAAGTATGAAATGTCTATCTGATCTATCTGTATGAAATAACCGTAACACAATTTTCAAGCAGACTCTACATGATCTAACAGGCACTCTTATAGGACACACAATGACGGTCGTACAGCGGGTGAGCTTCATACAATTTGTTCAATTCACTTGACTTCAAAAGCTGACTACGGCTGTAAAGGTTCAGTCTTGACATTGATATTTCGCTCGCCTACGCTCACGCCGAGAGCCCAGGTTCATCTAAAGTTAATTGTTGCCTTAACCTTTCGTCTGGTTCCACCTTCCCTGAGCGTCTATTACTTAGACTAACGCCGAAATCGATACAGTTGGAAACCCGACTCCTATGTATTAGCTCTAAATACTCAAGTGAGAGAGGCCGGCACGTTGTCGGTCTACACTAAACGCGCACCTTGGACTCGGCCGAAATTTTGAACGTTGATCCCATGCTCAGAAACGCGATGCCTTTAACACTTCCACATTAGAAGAGCACGATGAATACGTGACGACGGAGAAGGCGGTTCATCAACCTGTATGTGAAACGCGTGGCTCTGTTCAACGCGCCAACTTACCGGTTTACCTTTATCAGGTCGACAAGTTCCTACGCTCGCGATCACGGGGATTCAATAAGTGAATTCGAACCTTCGTTTCAAGTGATCCTGCGGATTTGATCAAAGTATCAGCATTACTATTACCGATGGTACGTCTACATCCTATCATCTATCAGCTCGTTCCAAGTGTATCTCGTTACCATGAACAGACACTCTTGCTGCTCCTTCAATCTCGCCATGTCTGGTACCACGGCAACATCTCTTCCCGGACCCCATGATCAAGTATCCTGGCCGGTCAGGCATTCTTTGATCCACAAAATCACGTACCTGTGGGAGAAGCATTGCTCTGCAAATTCAGTACTTTCCTATCTTTACCTCGCCACTGCCATGAGTTCTACGCGAAGTCAACTTGACTCTCACGATATGGCTGCCGCTGGTCGGTCGGCACTTGTGATGGCAACCTTGTCGCACCCTCGCCCATGTTAATCATGTACCTCCACACTCTTCTTCTCCTACCCATGGTCGTCGCGGCACAGCTCATAGGACAGCTCATAAATCACACAATCGATGATACACTCGGCGATGAGCTGACCGGGTTCCAAGTAAACTATAGTCCGGCCGGTCAGCATTCGAATAGCACCATTTTCGTATGGAAGAACGCTTCGCAATGCAGCGATTGCGCCGTTGTACCAGATCGCTCGTTGGCGATGAACGACACATGGACTGGGGCGACATATGACCCGTCTATGGGGAATATAACAGCACAACTGCTATTTCATGGTACGCTTCCCCAGCTATAATTATGGGATCTTTAGCACATTGCACATTCTACAGGATCCGCGATATATGTTTATCTGATTCTTTCGAACTATCCAAAGAGCACGGGCGTCGTGAGCGATGTGATATGCGATTTCCGGATGGATGGAGAAGTGGTGGAAAGCTATAGCCATGATACTGATGCGACGTATCAGTTTGAATACAACGTTCTGGCGTATAGTAATGCGTCCTTGAGCGACGAAGACCATACGCTGGTCATGGAGACTACAGGGACGGAACCATCATATCTCATTTTTGATTATGCAGTGTACACGTACGTCGCTGCTATTTTCTATTCTCAGGTGCCATGATACTGATGTTCATTCACAGGAACACTCAAGCATCTACCTTACTTCCAAGTTCTACCACACAACTCTTCGCTACCTCGAGTAACCCGGTTTCCTTATCATCATCAGTAGCTTCCTCTATATCCTCAACAGCATCGCCGTCGTCCTCGAGTTTAGAAAAAACCTTTGGAGGTGCCATTGCCGTAGGGATCTTGGTGTTGATCATATTGGCCGCATCAGTGGTCTTCTACCTTCGCCGACTCCGTCGAAGGCAAAGCACACCAGCAACTCCAGAGGCAGCGACGCATCCTCATAACTTCTTCCAGCCATTCGGTCAGACCTCGCGACAACCCACTGCTGTCGGCCTTTATGACGCAGAGTCCTCTAATGAGACGTTAACATCTCAGATCCCTGCTCCCGCATCCTGGGGACAACGGCGAGAAGTATACGAACTGTGAAGGGGAGCGTATCCTTCATCAATACGAGCTGGTTGGTGCAGGAGGCCGGACACGCGATATTGGACAGAGACTCGTTTGGGGAGTTTTGCAGCGTAAAATGCGGGAGGCCTGTGCCGGAATAGAAAGGACCATTTTAACCGTTTTAGTCGCGATCTCCCGAGCTGTTGTCGCAGGTGGTAGGTATGGGAGAGGCTTCATTCCTTGCGTTCGTTGTTCTCTTTTTCAATCTATGTGTTGGCTAGCAATGTCTGAATAGCGTGATAGGCTACTACGCCTTGACTACGACCGTTTGTGGTACTCAAACGCTCCGGTTCCAAGAGCTGAAGGATTTAACGCGCAGAGATTCGATCAAATAAAATCAAGAATTAGGGAGCTCCGTTTATTATTGTTTTATCGATGCGTATGCATTCTGGATTAATAACTCGGTCTGCAAATTTTGATTTTGTTTCGATCCGCATTCATGGTCGCACAGTCCGAGAATTTTAAAATGCGAAAGCCCACTAGAACGTCTGTCAGTGAGAATCTGCGACTCACCAACGACTCACGGATGAAGCCCACCTATTGGTATCGTTCTGTGTTGCCCTCGTTCCCATCTCTGGTTAGTACCCAGCACCATGTATAATGGAAATTGTTTAGTAAAGACTAAACAGATGGGCGTGGACAAGGCACGCAAAAATTTAACCAGCACAAAAAAGGTATTACAGGAAAAACGCGCCCATAGAGCGCGAACACCTGTCCGTATCGATGCAATGCTGGGCGTGGAGAGCTAGTCCAGGTTCCTTCCGCTATGGATGTCGGTCAAGTGGTCGTGCTGAGGTAAAGAAAATTTCGGCATCGGACCGGATTGCCGGGTCCGTCCTGAACTTTTACAATCACTTGCCACCAACGCGGTTTTGGATAACGTCTGTCTGGCATACGCCATGCCTCGTTTTCTCGTCGAACCATTGCATATTACCCCACAAGAACCAAACAAAGAGCTGTTATGAGGTGACAGACGGCGGGTAGGGAAACGATTTGAGGATGCGAGTGCCGTGCGGTGGGTGGGTGGGTCTCGTAGTTTTTCTTTCTTTCCTTCAGATCAGAAAAAAAATTATAAATATGAAGGATCCTTCAACATGCAGCGATCCATTTCCCACCATGGTCGCGCCCGCCCTGCTCACTGAGGCAAGTTTTGTATTAGCCTTTAGGGTTGGTTCATTTCCTTTGCCTTTCTACATCATCAATATGGCTTATTGTCTCTAGTAGATGAACTCATCTTTGTCAAATATGGTCCACAGCAGCCGCTCAAAGACTCGAATATGGCCAGTCGAACTACAGTGGAAACGCCGTCTCGTTCTTCTTGAGAGTGCTGACTTTGTATCAAGCAAACCTCAGATTGTGCGTCGATTTAAAGGTTAATATCTAATGGAACTCTTTGACGCCGTCACTCTAGTACACGTTGCGCCATGAAAAGGTACGGTATATCGGCTATATGTGCCAAGATGGGGCGGCAAGGAATGAGTAATGGGTAAGCCTCTCTTTCTGTTGCTGGGGTGATTCTTATTTTTCGCTTAAGTTAGTGGGCGATGTCTGTTGTAAAACCAACCAAGTCCTTCTACCGTACGATTCTTCTTTGCTGGATAGATCAATACTGCGGCCGGGGCTCACTATAGCATTCCCGTCTCACCAAATGAAACACAGCATTCTCTTTTGAAGGTGCAAGTCGGCACTACAGGCGAACCGAAAATTCTCACTGTATGAAGTGAGAAAACGCCTGATCAAGGCTCTTCCAGAGGTGCAGTTGCTTTCTTCGAGCGGGCCATGTTTGTGATTGACTTAGGGTTAGATTAACTTGCCGCCTTTACAGGTCACGTCTTCGAAGTTTAAGCTCTGTTCTGCTGAAGATCCCTTCGCCAGTGTTTGGAAACTCATGGTGCGTTGGTTTTTGCTTGTTTATCAATGCGATTGACCGGAGCAATTATTGTTTAGTGTGAGGGAACGCTACGCTCGACCCAAAAGAAGGACGAATCGCTGGTTTACTGCCAGTGTCCCATAAACCACTGATCTATTGAAGAATGCTGTTTATGCCGTTTAGTATCCGAAAGCGAGCCTATTGATTAGGTGCCTTAGGGATCAATGTCGGGTGTGGTGCTTCGTGACCGGAAAGGCCTTGCTGAGGTCCATTCTATCCCTCGCCACCATTGTCCGATTTTGAGGGGTGAATATTACGTTCAGTTTGCAGCTTTCTTTCGCATCGGGCTGAAACGCTGACAACAACTTTGAACGTTACTCATAGATATCCTGCTACGTTATCTTCGCGTCTAACTCGTGTGCTCAGGCGTGCTTCGTCTTAAGGTATCTCGGTTTCTTCCTTCCTTCCTGCGGTGTCAATATAGTATATTTTCTGTAGGCAACGAGTCGATTCTCCTCAAGTGTTTTGTTCAGACCGGCACAAAGGTTTGCTTTGGCCAAAAAGACTCGAATTGTAGCGCCCGGTCACATTACTACGTTAGTGCTGACCTAACTAAGTCGTTATACAAATATCATCTTGCGAGTAGATTTCGCTCTCCGTGGCAGATGCAAGGCTTGGATACCTTTGCTCCAGTATCACCGCGCGACAGAATACGTGATACATCTATAGTTGTCATGATAGGATACAATTCTGGTCAAGGAACTTGTAGTGAGTATGCACCCATTTTCTCCCCATTCTCTCTTTCATCACTGACGTGATTCTGATATTTCGGGCAGATTAACGTACTTCTTCCAGCTCCTGAGCATTATCAAGTCCTCATAAGACCCACGTCCTAGGATGGGCGCAAACCCAGCGGTCACACTACTTCTCAGAGCACGCTACTTTCGTCGTGTATCTTATATCGATACTTCACGAACTGGAACGGTATTGCTGCTCAACTACCGGCGCTATTCTTTCCTTCACAGTAACCACAGACCGTGTTAGGTTGGGAAGTGCTTGAAGTTCACAATCAAGTGTCTATCATTGGTGCGCTTATCTCTCTGGATAGGGAACTTTTGTTCACGGTGACTCATCGAACACGTAGCTCAGCGCTTCTTCGACACGTACACTCAGTTCAATGATAATCATTTCCGACATAGTATTCTGAAAGTCATGGTGCGCCGGCAATCTCTAAATTTATCAATCAGCGGCCGTAAATTATCATCAGGTGCTCTAGCAGCGCCTCGTCGTAGACAGACAGGATGAGTTGCTTCATGTCCGGTTGGTTCTGGAGCCGCAATACGATGTCTTGGATGTGAACTGTTACAGAATTATGCGTAGCCATCATATTAACCAGGAGCCTTGAGCGGACCGTCTTTCTGGACCTTCAATCTTGGACGTATGCAGCAAGGATCAGGACGATGCCTCCTGATTAGGTATGTATTGGAACCGTATCGCTAGGGTATCTCTACCCCAAAATCACGATCCTTATAATGGCATATCGAGGCGGCCCTAATTCAGTATCTGCGCAGCTAACACATGTCGCGAAATGCCTGCGGCGACTTGATTTCGCACTTTGATATACCAGTAAGCTCATCACAGAAGAAAGACCAGTGCGTTACCATGACCACATATTCTTGCTATTCTAGTCACAAGGTCGGTCCTGAAATCCCATGATGAAGTATCTTTATTGGCCTTTGCCTCGCGGTCGGTCTGATTCACGGCATAAGCCAGTGCTTTCCTGCACTGCCGACCTGTCAGCAGTCAAAAAGGGGGCAACCCAGCCGCACCCATCATCTATGTTCGCACCATGGTACTCCTTGTCATTTCTTCATTTCTCCTCCTACACCTCATCGTGGCGGGACAACTCATAAATCACACTATCGATGATACGCTCGGGGATGAGCTCACGGGATTCAAAGTAAAGTATAGTCCAGACAGTCGACCTGAGAATGCGAGCGCGCTCGTGTGGAGCAACGCTCTGCAATGCAGCGGCTGCGCTATCGCACCGGAAACGTCGTTGGCGATGAACGGCACATGGACTAGTGCAACATACGACTCGTCTCTGAGAAATATCACCGCTCGACTATCGTTTCATGGTAAGATTCCGCGTTCCACGTCTTTCATTTGGAAGATTTGGCGTACTGAATGTTCTGCAGGGTCAGCGATATACATTTACCTGATCGTTTCAAACTCCCCCAAAAGCACTGGATTAGTGAGCGATGTCATCTGTGATTTTCGGATAGATGGAGAAATCGTGGGGAGCTATAACCATACCACTGGTGGGACGAATCACTTTGACTACAACGTTCTAGCCTTTAGCAACGCATCTTGAAGGACGACGATCATACATTCCTCATAGAGACCACTGGGATGCAGTTATCATATGTTATTTTTGATTATGCACTATACACGTATTTTCCTCCTCCCTGTCTTCATTTGTTCTCATACTGACTCGTATATGCAGGAACAATCAAGTATCTACTACGGGTTCGACTACCTCAGATTCCATCAGAGCTTCAAGCAGCTCCGTCTACGTGTCATCATCAATTCCTTCCTCCATAGGTCCTTCATCTTCGGCAGTGGCATTGTCCACAAAATCAGTCAAAGCATTAGCGGCCGGCATTCCTGTAGGGATCTTGGCGTTGATCATATTTGCCGTTTCCTTTGTCGTATACCTTCGACGACGTCGTCGAAGGGTGAACCGATACACGAAGCAGACCTTTTGCTCCTTCATTCCACTACTTCGGACAATCCGACAGCCTGATCCTGTTCGACGCATCAGCCTCGACGACGAAGACCATTTCCAGGAAACGCTTTTACGACATAGGGAATTCTAAAAAGGATCGGCGTTATGTATGTTGAATGTTCCATAGGTAGGAATAATTTTTGTAGGCCTCTGCACGGGGCTCAGGGCGTCATCATCGTTGACAGCGTTCGAGTGACCTCCGCTGGGTTCTCATTTCGTTCTCAGTCAGGTATGACATCGATATCACATTTTGTTTGCCCGCCCATCTCTCCCATGGTATATATATTATCTAGTTCCAGTTCTAGTTCCGGTTCTAGTCCTAGTTATAGTTATATTGCAGTCGATTTTCGTTCTTTGGATGTACTTCTAGCAGCTCTCTCGAGTCTCTCCACTCGTCGCCAATCCACTTCTTGTTCCACTTCGGCAGGTATCCTGCTATTTCTTCGTTTCGTTGCCGTTTCATCATAAAACTCTGGAAGTAACAGAGGCCTTGCATGAAACGGACTGTGAGGCAATTTTGTCGTAACAAAAGTTTTACTCGCGGTGATCCGTGGATGCGAATCTCCCTGATATGCGCACAGGCTGAGCATCTTTGTCTCAGGGATCTAGTGTGATAGTTGTCACAGCAGCCCGGGGTTCAATCCCCCCATACCCCAATGATAGGTATGACAGGCATAGATAGTTTTAGCTCTAACGAGGAAAGGGTTATTAATTTATCCTCTTCCTACAGTTTTAGAAGGGAAAATACCTACATGTTTTTAGTAAGAGGCTAGAGATGACACTCGTTCAATCCCTCTTTGTTATTCTATTCAGCCTACTCCTGAGGTTTGACTCCTAGATTCCGGGAAGAAAACGTCGACGGCCAGAAGCTATATTGGAGAATATCGAGGTTCGACTCCTTCTCTCCGCGTCGACCGGCGTTTTACTAACGACGTCGACTCCTTTTTATACACATCCTCCTTGAGCTCAGAATAATGCGTAAGACGATCAAATGAACCTTCGGCATTCGTTGTACATGGGTAGTGCAGTAGTAATACCACCCAGCACTCCCCGGAGGTTCGAATCCTCGTTTCCATGATTCTGTGTTTGATTTCGTCTTTTTCTTCTTTCCTGATATGTAGTCTCCGCATTTACGTAGGCAATATTGAGCAGCGAACTTATAATTTTTAGGGAGGCTTGGCCCGAAAATGAGCGTATCACCGTCTTGGAATGAAAACGAGTTTGAAGCCAAACTGTATATCCGTCTCTTCTCTCCCGTATCCTTGATTACACCAGAGACCCGAAGAGCTCAGAGAGAGAAGAAAGCTGGGAAATACGTACGCGACCCCGAGATAGCTTTTGAATAAGCAATCCGGCCGCAAAAGCTGAACCAAGTAAGGGATTACTGCGAGCAAATGCCGAAGGAGAGGGAGAGGAAACGACGAGACATAATACCATTGCGGGAAGTGGAGGGTGAATAAGAGGTATTTCTACTGCGTGTTCAAATCCAGGTATAAAGGAGGGACGCATCGGAAGCTGAACCGTTCGTGTGACGGGCGTCGACCGCCATGAGAAGAAACTGTTTATGGTTGAACGAGAGCGCCAAGCGAGGGATCAAGTGTAACGGTTACGGAAAGCGGCTAGTATCATCCGTGGTAGCTTTGATTCTGATGAGGCGCGTCCTTGTTAGCGGGAGGCAAGTACAGCAAGGCATGTTTGGTCACGAGTGGTTTCAATCTCTTGGGATCAGGGATTCAGGGTTAGACTCCTCCTCTGAGTCTAAAAGCCTCGATTTTTAAATGCTCAGATGGGCCATGGGCACATCACTCTAACTCCTCTCCACTCTAATGGGATTTCTTTACTGGCAGAAGCCACGAGCTCAAAAAGAAAGCGTGGGCGTGGAGTAGAAATATCACCCTCCTATAAAAATTAGCCTTTCCTCGATGCTGAGCGAGAGATCATCAACACTTTTATTGTTGCGCGACCCTTCCGCGGCCGTTAAAACGTCCCTCCTCTAGAGCCGTTATCAAAGACACAAGAACCGAAGTCGACCATTGTACGAAGCATAAAGAAATTTGGCACGCAAGAACCTGAACCTCTCACTGGCACGAAGAATGGTTCTTGAGCTGTGATAGAAGGTTGCCCTGGCGTAACATGAATGCGGAAAAGGAGGAAGTGCACGAGACCCAGGTGTGTGACTCAAGCCTGTGGCGTCAAGAAATCTCGGACTCGAAATAGTAGTATCCCATGAATGTGATAGCTCAGATACAGGAGCGGAATGCGCGTACGAGGTCGTGTGGAGAGGAAAAAGAGAGAGAGGCTGTGTTACAGGAAATGAGACGCAATACCGTCTAAGAAGAGCTTTGACTCTGGATGGGAAGGTGGCATTTGTACGATGGAACTCTAGGTTACAACTTGATCAGGGATCCGCATCGGTATAAGGAAAGGCTGAAGAAACCGTTCATGTACCGCGCATAGAGTGTGAGTATGTAAACCCGTTGCGTCGACCGGTCTGAGAGTCGGGGAAGAGACAAGCCCGGTGATAATGGAATCCACGGCCCGAGATCCGGATTTTCTGTGGCGATTCAGAGCAAACAAGAGTATACAAGCATCTTTACGACGATCCTACTGCACGACACACGGAATATACGAACCCTGCCTAAAGGAAAAAACAACAACAGTGATGAACTCTTTTCGCGGAGTCGGGGGATTGGTCGTGGCTGATCATTGCAAGGACAGGCTTCCATTCCTGGACCATCGAAGCACGGGTGCGTCTATTCTAATGAACGTATAGCCTCACTAGAAGACTTTTGTGCTCAGAGCAGGCTCGATAATATGCGACAGAGACAGGTGACTTATTTGGACTGAGTACATAAAGGTGCGTTGTATTGCGTCTTATGAGGAGGTGTATATTGAAGGCCACACAGTCATCATGGCATCATCGATCCCGCCGCTCATACCAGCCCCAGCAAGAGACAAGAAGAGCTTGACAGATTCGTCACGCTATCCTGGTCTCTCACTCCACGGGCATCTCCCATCAATACTCCGCCTCCACTCCGCCAGTTCGACTCGCCCCGCTCATCAGATACAGAGTTTGGCGCCTTTGTATCTGTCCCGTCCTCCTAAGACCCGTTAGCGGCTGTGCCATTCCCACAAATGCACCCAGGAGCAAAATAAGCGGGAAGCGCTGGACGAGTTACAAATGGTGCGCATGGACAGATTGCTGGTTTACTGCCAGTCTCCCATAAACCCTTTTTCACGATGGGATGGATTCTTGTCACGGAATGATCAGCGAGTAAGCGCCCATTTTCCCCCCGTTTTCTCTTCTATTACTGACGTTATTTTGATGCTTCGGGTATATTAGCGTACTTTGTCCAGCTCCCGAGCATAAGAAAGTCATTGCGAAACCACAGCCCTAGGCTAGTCGCGAGGCGGTGGTACAGGACTTGTCCGAGCAAGTGGATATTATGTCGGCACTCTGCTCGCTGGAATAATGTCCCTTTTCAGCTACGGGCGCTATCTCTTTCTTTCATCACAAACTGTGTTATAATATATATTGGGAGGCGCTTATCGAGTACCTATCATTGGTGCGTTTATCTCTGGAGGGGGGGATTTTTGTTCTTGGACGACTCCTCGTCGCATACGTAGTCCAACTTTTCATCGAACCGTATGCGCTGCTCAATGACGGCCAGTTCCGACGTCGTATTTTTGAAACTGACGGTGGGCCGTCCTAAATTTATCAATCAGCGGCTCTAGGTGATTACCAGGCGCTTTAGCAGTCCGACGCAGTCGTCTAGCAGCGCCTCGTCGTGGAAAGATGAGTTGCTTCACGTCCGGTTGTTTCTACAATACGAGGTATTGGAGTATTGGATGTGAAGTATTACAGAATTAAACGCAGTCATTGCATGAACCAAGAGCCCTAGATCGGACCGCCTTTCCGGACCTTCGATCTCGACCATATGCAGCAAGGATCAAGACGATGCCTCCTGATTAGGTATGTATCTCTACCCCAAAATCATGATCCTTATTGTAGCTTGTCTGGGTAAACATAATTCTGGCATAATTCAGTATCTACCCAGCCAACATATTCGGCGAAATGCAAGCGGTGAGTTGATTTTCTTACTCGTACTCTTCTATACCAATAAGCTCATCATGATATCTCGACTGAGGCAACCTACTGATCAGGATATAGCTGCAGTGCGTCTTTCGGTGGTTGAGCTGGCAGCCGTTCTCTACGTCATCGCTCGTGTTCACCTCTTGGCTATTCCCCGTCTTCCTCTTTTCTTTTTCCTCAGCGTCTTTCGACGACCTGCGTTGATAGAGACAGGAGCATGAGAAAGCTTGTTTCGTTCGCATGACTTTAATTTCTCAGTCAGATCGATATGCCGCGAACGAAACCTAGCTTTCTTCTTACGCTATCCTGCCAGTCGTCCCTTATCAGCTGTATAGCCTCTTAATACTTCCGATGACACGGTGTCGCTTAACGAAGCGATTCTTACCGAGAGTCTGATCACGGTCTACATCCTTTACAACAGATTATCGGCACTTTTTCAACGGAACAAAGACCTGGGCGCAACTGTGACCAATATCACTTCCGAGATCTTATGATCAAGTATCCTGACTGGCCTTGCCGCGCAATCGCCATGATTTCTACCCTAAGCCAGTGCTATCCTGTCAACAGTTAAAACGAGGGCAACCCTGTTGCACCCATCTATGTTCGCACCATGGTACTCCTCACCATTTCGCCCTTTCTCCTCCTACACCTCATCGTGGCAGGACAGCTCATAAATCACACTATTGATGACACGCTCGGGGATGAGCTCACGGGATTCAAAGTACAGTATAGTCCGGACAGTCGGCCTGAGAATGCGAGCGCGCTCGTGTGGAGCAACGCTCTGCAATGCAGCGGCTGCGCTATCGCACCGGAAACGTCGTTGGCGATGAACGGCACATGGACTAGTGCAACATACGACTCGTCTCTGAGAAATATCACCGCTCGACTATCGTTTCATGGTAAGATTCCGCTTTCCGCGTCTTTCATTTCGAATATTTGGCATACTGAATGTTCTGCAGGGTCAGCGATATACATTTACCTGATTGTTTCAAACTACCCACAAAGCACTGGATTAGTGAGCGATGTCATCTGTGATTTTCGGATAGATGGAGAAATCGTGGGGAGCTATAACCATACCACTGGTGGGACGAATCACTTTGACTACAACGTTCTAGCCTTTAGCAACGCATCTTGAAGGACGACGATCATACATTCCTCATAGAGACCACTGGGATGCAGTTATCATATGTTATTTTTGATTATGCACTATACACGTACATCCTTCCTTCCCCTTCATTTGTTCTCATACTGACTCGTATATGTAGGAACAGTCAACCATCTGTCGCGGTTACGACCATCTCAAGCCTTGGGTCAACTGCCTCAGAATCCTTCGTAACTGCACACAGCTCCGCCTACGTACAATCATCGATTTCTCCCTCCCTAGGTCCTTCATCTTCGGCAGTACCATTGTCCGCGCATTTAGTAAAAGCATTGACAGCCGGCATTGCGGTGGGGGTCTCGGCATTGATCATATTCGCCGTATCACTTGTCTTATATATTCGTCGACGCCGTCGAAGAGTGAACCAATCCGCGACGTTGGAAATAGAGATGCAGCCCCGTTGCTCCTTCGCTCCATTCACTCGGAAAATCCAACAGCCTGCTCCTATTCTAGGCATCAGCCTCGATGACGAAGACCATTTCCAGGAGTCATTCCCAGCCCAGTTAGTTACTCCAAGGCCACGGAGTAAACAGTTAGAGGGGGAGCAATCGCACAGAGAATCAGCTCTTACGAGGCCTGCAGGAGACGTCGTCGAGAGAAGAGCATCGGCCGTACACAATAGAGATTTGGTCGTCGAAGAGCTACATCCCAACGGAAGGGACGATTTTTCACTATCTACTGCAATCTCGCGAAGCGTTCTTATGAGCGAGTGGTTTTATTGAATGAAAGGATCTGACAAGGATCCTGTAAGTACGACAATCTTTGATGAAACAGACTACGCGGCGATTTGGTTGTCGTCAGCGTCAATATTACTAATCTCCTTGATACTTATACACTAGACTCGAACCAGTCTAACGAGGTCGTGTAGTTCCTACTGAGGGGATGAGGGACGGAATAACGACCAGGTTGGCTGGTATTGAGCCTACTTATGCGCACATCATCAAGGCTTTACATTTGAATTGTCATGGTTTTCCTTGCGTCTCTCTGGTTCCTCTAAATCTCTCAGTAAGAATACTATGGGTACGAATTAATAATGTTATAAATATTCGCATAGACAAGCGTACCGCTCGTCTAGATCAATGGGATCGACAAGCTATTGGGCTCTCAGTCACAGGAAAAATGTCGTGATCGACAAGAACCAACACGTATCCCTTGAGACACCTATTACAGAGACTGGGTTTTCTTTCCGAGAGAAACTTACGGTCTAGTAGTAGGTCTTTCTTCACGCGCGTCCACCATGTTGTCGCTCCACGAGTATCTGAGAACCCAGGGGAACTACGGCTGATAATCCATGGCCCGTTAATGAAAGTTCTTACAGGCGTGTGCTCTCTGGAAATTCGTCGATCTTGTAGAATGGCGCACGACCTCGTAGATTAGAGAAGCCTTAAGATGGTAGCTTCCACTCGCGGGAGTAAGTACTCGTCAAGTATCACGGCAATAGCTACACACTGGGTTCGCTCCTCGATCATAAGCATCCTTATGTATCAAAGCGGTCCAGGTTGGCTCGCTGCCACGGGCCTAAAAATATTATGGCCTCTCACCCATCAATGTCCTTCGGCCTTACCCTTCGCTTCCAAGTCCTCCTCGTCCTTGAAAATGCATGCGAGCTCACCTAGGTTCACATCGCCGCTACTGGAAAGATGGGGTTCTTCTTCTGCTATGTACAACGGCCCAAGCGAATATAACTGCGTAGTTCCAGGCAAAACTCTGAACTTTGGATGAGGAGCGACCGACTTTACCTCGGATCTTAATCGTTCTGATAACAGCCCGAGTTCTATTCCCCACATCCCAATAATCGACGTCTGGTAGTTTTGGTCCTTACGAGGCGAAGGTCACCTGTCCCGTCCGACGTTGTTAGTGGGGGAAATCTGGTAGTACCCAAAGGTTTGGGAAAGACAAGTTGTGCGCTGGAGCATAGTGCTTGATACAAGCAGTTCAATCCCTGGCTCTATTCAGTTCAGCCCTCTATATTCTTGGGGTTTGATTCCCTGATCTCAGACGAGGGAACCGCTGACTAGATAATTCTCAGATGTCAGATTGGAGATGGGTAAATGCAAACTGAAAATGTCGAGGTTCGACTCCTCTTCTCAACATGTCCGGAGTATCGTCTTACGTTTTACTGGAGAGACTAGCTCCGGCCCACATCTGTTCCCCGAACTTGTTGTAGCCTGATCAGACCCTCGTATCTGAGTTCCATTGGACATGGATAGTTCACTGGTAATATCACCCAGCACTCGAAGTTCGACTCCTCCTCTCCATGTGGGTTGAACAGCGATAAGCTATATTTACTGATCTGCTTGTTACCAGATGAGCCAAGCTCCTGCATTTTTCTACTTTGAGAAACGAAACTCGGCGAACGGTGTAAATATCCAGAGCTTACATAGGTGCAATTTCTCCCATTCACAGATTTCGAACAAAGATATTGGTAATTCGGAGAATCGTGCGTTTCCCTTCCTTCCACCTCTTCCCAGCTAACTTTTCGTCCAGATTCCTATGGCGGTATTCTAACGGCAAGCTCTCGGTGTACAAGACCAAGGGGAGGAACGACTATATCGCACTGAGCGAGCCGGAGTACCTGAGTTTTGGAGGCGGCGACGGGTCGTATGGGTTTTACGTTGACAAAAGTCTACTGGAAGGCTCATCGGCACGGTGTCTGATGTTTGGGAATAACGTGCTGTGTTCGCCGGGGAGGATGCGTGCCAGAGGGGCCGTACCGTTTGAGTGTGTCGGGTTGGAAGTCTGGTGTGTAGGGCAGATCAATCTAATGCTGATTTCAATGCGGCTGCCCTCATGCCTCCTCGTCATTCATTGTGAAAGACCATCTTTCTTTGCAGCGCTGGAGCGTAGTGGTTAACACAGCTCGCCGGAGGTTCGATTCCTCTCTTGCAGACATACTCTGTATCGTCCGCGCGCTATTACGCTTATGAACTCAGGGAAACTTTTATTTAGGAAAGCAGAAAGAGATCAAAATCCGTAGTCAACATTCTACTTCCAATGCGACAGGGGGCGTCTTGTCGCCTATTTATTCTGAGCTCGAAGAGAACATCGTGTACTTATAGCCCGAGCACGCAACGGAAGGGAAAAAACCGTTCCACACACAAAAACTGTTCTCTTATCTCTCGTGCATTCACGAAGAACCCACTTGGAACAAAATGGGGAAACCCTCCCTTTCAAGGGGCGTGCTGTCCCAAGGGAGGGGGGAATTCGAACCACCCTTCTTCCTTCCCACATTTCACCCAGGCCAACGAGTACGGGACCGGATCAGAAGTGTGGCCCTCCCCGCCCAACCACCAGCGGAAATAAACAAAACCTCACCCTCCACTTGGAACAAAAAAACAACACTCTTTATAATCCAAATGTGGATATAGGGAATCGATCCCGTTCACCGGCGAGCCATTACATGTACACCTGAGCCATATCCACGGTGTATGGGGCTACAGAAATACGATCAGAAACACGAGATCTTATTCCTTCACCAAACTTGTAGCAAAAACTACGGACCAAGAAACCTAGGAATATTTGCACATGGGGACTCGAACCCCCCTAACTGTGGGCAATAGATCAGGTAGGTGTATACTACTTACTCACTAAAGGGACATCATAGCTCAACTTTGAGTTCTTATCGGACAAGGGTAGTGCACTAGTAACATCACCAGGCACTCGAGGTTCAACTGCTCCTCTCCACGTACATGATCATGACGACATACTTTTTAACAAAACCTCGCCTATTGCTGAGAGGCTATTCATGTTTCCTGAGCTTAGGCATAAAAAGATGTCAATTGCATGGACCATGTACGTAAGGAGGAATCGAACCTCCTCCATCAGTTGCAAGTGCGTATTAACCCCTACGCTCCAACGCTGCATTAAAAACGGTTTTCGATTCTTGATGTAAAACGTCCGGCGTAACACGAACCCTTTCATCTTTCGATCCGACCACAACGCCCGAATCCTTATGAAGGTTTGAGGGAGGAAGTGCACGTAATCGAAATTACTTGTGGCGATCAGAGCAAACAAGAGTATACAACTCGTCTTAACCTCCGACACGACGATCCCACTGCTGCCATCGAGGCTACGTACACGGAATATACGGATCCTGCAGTCAGGCTTTCCTGAACGGAAATACAAAAACTGTGGTGAGCTCGTTTCGGCGACTGGGGAGATTGACCCAGGCTCACCGCTGCAAGGACAGGGTTCCATTACTGGGGCGTCGAAGCAATGGCGCGCGTTGATTCTAATGAGCGTATAGCCTCTCTGAGAGAGCTTTAGGCTTAGAGTGAGGTCAATGCTACGCGATCGAAGAAGGATCGAGACAGGGTGATTGATTTGGATGAATAAAGGTGTGTTCCCTAAGTCTTACGAGGAGGCGTGTATTGAAAGTTACACAGCCGTCATGGTGTCATCAAGACCAGTGCGATATGCTGGAGAATGAATCGACAGATTCGCCCCGTTGTTCTTGCCATCCACGCCCCGGGCATCTCCGACCAATAACCCGCCTGCACTGCACCAGTTCAACTCGCCCCGCTCCCGAGTCCCCAGACCCTGAGTTTAGCGTGTCCGTTTCTATTCCTCCCTCCAAAGACCCGCTAGCAACGATGCCCTTCTCGCCTGTGGTTACAGCGCTAAGTAGCAGCCACGCGTTCTTCACAGCGGCGAAGCGCGCAGGAGCGGAATTCGCGCGATGTGTTGGACGAGCTACTTCGCAAGGAGGATGATCCTCAGTTCCGGGACAAGGAGCCATCACTGGACTCGAGTCCCGACGACGACTTTTCACCACCAAAACACCGGCTATCTCATGTGGCTATTGTACCGTCATCTCGGCATCGCCATTCTCCACCCTATGCGTGCCGACTCTCGACTCTCTCTGCGGTGATTCCTGCACCCCCGATGTCCTCTACACCATCCGTCTGATCACCAACCGCCCACTCACAGGCGCTCCGATCACGATGGATGAGCACGTTCTTCCGCGATACCCATGATCCTCTCGCTCTGTACGCGCTGGTCTCGATTCTCCTTTTGGTCAACATATCGAGCCAAAGCTTCCACACTCGGTCGTCCCTGTGGAAACAGCATTCACCATCGAGAGAAAAGCGGGTTTCATACGTTTCAGGTGACATGCCTTCAATCCTAGTGACTACTCGGGGAAAATACCTTACCGTTTCCATCGCACACTCTCAAGTGTTCATAGTCGGTCGGTAGTTGGCGGGCTGTATCTTAGGGGAAATAACGACTACTTTTTACGACTTCGCTATTCGACAGGCGATAGAGTGCTTCAGATGATGCCTCGAGAACTCACCAGTTGACGGTATCATACCGCCAAGGTGCGCCAAGAGCCATATTAATGGAGGCCGTAGAATTCCGGGGGTGTTCCTTGAAGGTATTATTCGAATCTCTCTTACGTTTCATGCGGTAAATTTTCGATAGAACCCGGTGTCAGAGTCAGAGCAAGTCGTTATCCTACCTTTACATAACTGCGCCGAGGCAACGGATCATTCTCCCACCAGCAAGAGTGCTTGACAGTTTACTTTAAACGTCATTGCACATGCTTATCCGAGGTTAGTTTTTACCGGAACGCGACATACATTTAGCTCATTCTTCGCACCGTCAGCTTGTCCGCATCAGGTAGACCTCCGGGACATTGGATTACTCGTATCAACGTCCCGCGAACCCTGTAAGCCCTCATTTAGGATTTTCTCGACTATGTTTGACTGGTGCTTTTTCAGAAGCTCCGATTTTTCCGGGATAAAACTTATGAGGAGCCAACGTGAGCTATTGATCAACTATTCATTTAGACAACTCCTCGGACTTCAAAGGTCCGGAAATCCTGACATCGAACCCTTAAACCCCAGCCAAGGAGTTTGTTCGTGGAAGGAAGCTTGCTCGCCCATTACAGCATGACATTTTGATGTGGCGGCCACCGAGTCCTCATTTACGATTATCATCCAGTTTTCTTTCTAACATATTCGCATTAGTAATGCAACATTCCGAACATGGAAACCTTGTGGATCCAAGGTCAACACGGCATAGGGTAAACCTCTCACTTCGACGATGTTTAGGCCTTCTTGCTGATGTTCACCTTCAGATTTTCGCGCCCTTTTTGAATGAATATCGCGTGTAGTATATCATGCTTGACCCTACTTATACTGCAGACGCGTAGCTTTAGGGCTACAAATGCTGCTTAGGAAGGATGTCTTTGTTTCTATTGAAAATACGGACGTGATGAAAAAAACCCGAGAAAGTGGGATGAAAGGAGACAGCCTCCAAGGATTCGGAATGTGGTGCTAACGTGGTAGGAACACGAATCACCTATATCGCAAACTGCATAACGCTTAGTTTTTTTCTAAAAGAAGTATTTGGATCGCCGTGAATATGGGTGAAATCGTCATTTAAGAATCTTTTTCCGCAAGCTTTTGACCCGGTTAGAAGCTCCCATTTAACCGCCGTGGAGCAACTGAAATGCAGCAAAGCCGTTCGTTTCACTACGGAGGGCCAATTTCTCAGCAGAGCGTTGGATACATGCAAGGGCAACTCGAACGGCAAGAACAAGGATTAATTTCGACGCCTACCGCAGTTCATAAATAGGTACTCTCTATTCGAACAAAACTGTACAAATGGAATAATAACAGAAGGGTAGCTTTAATGTAGCTCGCGCCCAGAAAGGTGTTTGATTTAATACACGTCTGCCGCCTACTCTGTTAATGAGGTTGTTTCGGGCCACAACCGACATCGTGACTCTGCTTATCTCAGGTAACTTACTCACTCAAGGGACACGTCCAAAATACAACAAAGCTCAATCTGATCGGACAAGAGTAGTGCACTAGTACCATCACCCGGCACTCGAGGTTCGAATCCTCCTCTCCACGTAGACGGCGGACTGGAAGTTGCTTTTTTTTTGCCAACTGAAGAAAAACTCGCCTATTGCTAACAGACTATTAATGTTTCCTGAGCTTAGGCATAAAAAATACGTAAACTGTATGGATCATGTGCGCAAGGAGGGATCGAACCTCGGAGGCGCGGATTAACCACTACGCTCGAGCGCCACAACAAATTAGGGTCCCCTACAAAGGATCAAGTATTCAGATCAGAATGGCAGCCGTTAGAGTGTCATGCACGTAGAGGAGCGCTTTGAAATGCAGCCACTGGGACATACGTCTCGCCGCTGAGCAGTATATAGATCGCCTAACGCAGCAGCGACTTACTCATAAGCGAAACAGGATCTGCAAAATGGGCTGCGCTTTAAGATTCAACGGGACACTTTGCCCATCTTGTGAGTCTGCCCGAACAAGTGACTCCTTGTTTTTCCATACATTCATTACGGAAGGGAGACGATTGAACGACAAATAAATCCTCAAGTCGGATGCAAGCTTTTGGTCTATAAAATTAGATAGAGAGAGAGAGAAAATTCTCATCGACCTAGGCGGGGACTGACCACAAGAAGAAATCGGTGCACGCAAGGAAGGATCGAACCATAACCATCCAGTAGGCCTCTCGTACTCGTTGGAGACGAGCTCACCTCCCGCGCCATGAACTACTCGCATTTCTGATGTGAAAGCCAGCCCGGGGGTTAGATTCCTTACAATCCTGGGACCGAACCCCTGCATGAGGCGTTGCGGGCTCGATTCCGCTTGTATTTATTCAATTCAGCCCGGTTTTTACCGGAGACGCACAAACACGATTATTCATCTCATATTCGACTTGTGTAAGGGCCTTGTACCCGAGTTCTATTCGGACATGGGTAGTGCATTAGTAATAAGTAGTACCCAGTACTCGAGGTTCGACTCCTCCTGCTGTCCACGTAGTCTTTCCCTCATGTTATTGCTTTTTACTAGCTTAACAAGCCTCGCCTATCTCTGCTTTACCCGCGAAACTACTTTCCTGAGCTTACTTGGAACGACAGGCAAAGAAAAAACCTGACTTGTGGGGAATCGAACTTCAGTGGACCGGAGGTGCACTAACCACTAGTGCCGTCAACTGTGCTTGAGCGAAGGATCCCTCTACCCTACGGACATGGATAGTGCACAAGTAATAGAGGTTCGACTCCTCCTCTCCACGTAGTCCTGACACGGCAATGTCACTTGCTTTTTATTATCTGCGTTCCTGATGGTGACCCACGGGCCACGAAGCTATTGCCCTCAGCTTCGCAGGCAAGAAAAAATGTTCCCTCGTAATACTCGTAATAGACCATGTACGCAAGGGGGAATCAAACCCTCAATAAATCAGAGGGCACGGGCAAGAAGAATTCAGCGTGGCTGCGCATGTTTGACAAATGACGGACTCCTATCAAAAGTTGATTAAGTCCATCAAACGCGACGAGAGTCAACGTGTTCCGTTCTTTTCTGTCGCTCCTCGCACCGAATCAGCTTGATCATGAGAACCCGTATCGCTTACGTATGACTGCTTCAGAAATAGGTGCTCCTGTAGGGCTTCAAAATCCTTCAAAGTTTGGTCAATACGAAGAAAATATCCTACTGCACTGTGCTTGATCAATTTCTCGTGTGTGAATAGCTCTATTCAATTCAGCCATTGTACTTCTTTTTCTTTGATCCGTAAGTCAAATTGGAGATGGGCAATGTAATGTACAATGTCGGGGTTTGAATCCTCCTCTCCACTTCTCCAGAACACGTGGTGGCTTCAATTGTTAGTGGGAGACTTGACGCCCCGTTCCCCGAGAATAGACCGGCAAATGCATGAGCCGGTACTTCTTCTCCCTCCTGTGTTCGTATACAACTTTCTTCAGCGAGTGTCATGTCATGGATGCTCATTTATAGATTTCGCTTCGGGGACAAAAAAACCGGGAGTGTCACAAGCGACGTAAGGAGGAATAGAAGTATGTCTGGCGTAGCAGTATCTATTTATGTTTGAGGGAAGGTAGGGAACTCGACAGACCAAGAGTACGGGGAAGAATGAGACAGTACGTTGTCAGTTTTTAGGTAGGCGTCGAGAAAGGCTGGCAATACGAGATGAACTTTGAATATCGACCCTGGTATGGATGCTCACAACAAAGTTTACGGAAAGTGCAAACAAACACGGTAAGCTGTGTAGAAGAGGTAGAGGGAGATCCAAGAAGAGAATTTCACTTCATGGCTCGAGGCAGAAAAGAAAGGGGAGGTGAATACGGTGGGTTCTATTTCGCTTATACAGGTATGTAAGATATCTGGACGCTAAGCTCGAGGCCGACCGGGATGTAGAATTTGGATATGAGGCCTCGCTCTTGGCACGGGCTTGTGTTTTGAGCACTAAGCTTCGCGCTTCGAGTCTCGAAGAAGGCGAACCTGCTTACAATTATCATTGATCATGGCTTAGACTTCATAATGTACCCGACTCTAAAAAAGCCATGCCAACCCCTCGTGATGTACGTTGCTACCCAGGGCGACCTCTGTATATTAGCTTCAGCGCTCTCTCCTCCGATATCGGACTCGGAAATTTTGTTCGTTTCCACCCCAGCTGTATCATAGGTGAGCGCTTCCTAGAGTGATACTCTCTGCAGTCGAAGTCATGGAGACAGCAACTCGTTACGCTTTTCGTTCTGTGACTTATTACTCCTAAAGGTACCAGTCCAGGGTAGTCCAGGGTACCTCAAGGTTCATCTTCACGTGGCCTACGACCAACTGTCGTCTCGATCACCTTTACACTGCCACACGCCCTGCGTCTTAGTAGTAGTAGTAGTAGTAGTAGTCGCACTGGCAAGCGGTCCCTAAAAAGGAAACAGCCAATGTTTTCTGCGCCGTTGCTACCAAGCCATCAATATATTTTATAGTAGCATCGCAGACCGCGCAGGGCCCTGCCGCTGTGACTGACATCATAGCGTCGGGAACTATGAAGCGTCTCACAGGATTGGACCCATACGAAGGGACTAGAGTGTAAACGAAAGGTAAATATATTGAATATCTGAGAAGCGACGAAAGTGATCGTACTCCAGATGGATAGTTCCCCAAAAGACAGTCCGCGCGCCACGGAAGACCCCGGACACACATGGCAGTGCTTTTTCCCATCGTTCTGCCCAATCTCAGACTCTGTGTAGATCTTCAAGATGCCGTATTGTGCTTATTCACGTCAAGTCGGCCCTGTGATAATCCGGTTTGTCTCTCCCGTACGTTTGAGTAACTGACTATCTTTTTTTTATCTTGATGTTTATTCAACAAGTGATGCCGCTTACTCATATCCTGTGCTTGATTCATAAGTACTCTTCACCCCATCAGCATTTCCCAGTGGCGGTGGCGGTCTACACGCCTACTCCAGTCACCGTCAACGAAACGTCTTATAATTCAATCAGTGCTGACGTAGCGCTACTTACATGGGCACAACATGTATGTTGTTCTACGCAAAGGATTCGACTTGGCGAGCGAGCGAAGAGAAGTCTCATTCATGCTCTGCAAGGGGACTCGCTTCAGAGGCATCCTGGCAAATGAAAAGGGAATATAGATGATCGGATATGTCGTGTTTGATCACACTATAGTACTGTATAATTACGATCAGTACGAATGTCACATGTCCGGAGGCCGCATTCGTATTCGTAAAATGGCCACCTGTCACACGTCCAAAAGCCTCATTCGGGTAGGTTGGGGGGTCACAAGTCCTAAAAAGTGCTATATTGGCTCAAAAAGCGTAAAAAAATCTTTATTTTTCTCCCCATTACTTTCTTTGTGCTACTACATCTCTAATATATGCCGAATTTCGGTTACATACTTGTCAAATTTTCTATTCGGATAAGGAGATTATTCGGATTTCATACGAATGTCGCAGTCACAAGCTCCGCATTCGTTCATTCGGCGAGCTCCCAGCATGTCACAGGTCACAACTCATTCGCTCTGATCGTAATTATACAGTACTCCCGCGGCGCTACCCGTAGCCAGTCCTCGCGGGTCACTAAGACACCGCAAGCATAAAAATCGAGGGACGGGAATCAATTCATACATTGAAGTACGTCCTGGTACGCAGCTGCCGGAACCGTGTATATTGAGTCTCACTATTCCAATAAGTATAAGGTACGAACATACAAATTGATTGCTCGGAGCCCGGATATCTCGTTCACCTCAGAGGAGGGCCCATCTTGGCCGTCTCCTCTCTTACACCGTATCCTCAAGCGACGGCAGATTTATCAGGCAGATTCCAATGAAATCCCTCCGGATTACCCTCCCAGGATTCTGGTATCATTTCCCTCGAACAGTAGAAGATGCCTGCCCAGGGTGTTGATTGTTTACCGGTTATGCTATAGCAATACTACAGATACCACCGCTCTTCAAGCCCATCAGGAGATCGTCTAGACCAGAATAGGTATTCTTCCTTTCGCTTTTAGGGATACGGAGGAACCCGTTCAATTCTGGCCCCTCGAGAAAATAGAATCGGACGAAGCTTGACTACCATTGAATATTGAAGAATTGTGATTGGAGCGCCATTCGCCGACCGACTGGAACTTCTGCGCAGGATTGTCTAGGCTCGGGGTTCAAGGCTAGAGAGTATAAGAAAAGCAACAACTTTGCCTTGAGGCCAACAAAGAAGCATTCCGAACGTGGATTGCGTCGAATGATCACTGTGTAAATTCGGGGCACAAAATCACGACTTCGTCCATATCGCTGCTTCTGACCGCTGATCATCTCGCTCTCGAAGGATGATATCTGCACCGGAATTCAATACTGTTCGCTTGTTCTCCTACCTTAGTATATTTGAATAAGGTATAAGCGTTTCGACGCTGAGCTACTATGAACGATACTGTCATTTTAATGCTCGAATTATGAATAGAATATGGACCAACTGTCAAGAGTGTTACAGCTCCCTGCATCCACTAAAATGGATATTTTCCAGTAATTCGAGCCATTGCCAACTTTTGGGGCTAATCTGCAAAACAAGCTTTTTCATACAATCAATATTCGTAAACGTTGTGCTGACGACTTACTGCAGACACATGTCCGCAGCCCCCATGCCACGAATCATTCATGAGTGGTGATTGTAGGACGAACCTTGTCATTTTAAGTTTCAAGCGGCTCTCACTGCCACTCTTACGCATGCACAACCCAAATGAGCCATATGGGTGCCAGACTTATCAGAAATTTGAACAGGAATCTTTCAAATCGACTCACTTGATGTCGTGTTTCTGTTCTTGTAAAAACAACATGACCGCAAACTCTACCCCCGGTCACCGATCGATCATGATCAGAGGGGAAAATGTTACCTGTACAAGTATCATCATGCCAGCGTCATGAAACTGACAAAACTGAAACCATATGAGACAATGTCTCCTCAATGCAGGGTAGTAGGCGGGGTATGTTCAAACACAAATGCCATTTTCAGCGTACATTGAGGAAATGCAGCCTTCATGGGCATCGAGGCGCGGTCCCAGGAAATCCAAAGCACCGATGACACATGTCGCAACCATGCAGAACAGCACAGCGAAAGAAATTACGGCGTAACAATGTAGACATCGTCCTGATGGCTCGGCATAAACATGAGCAAGGGGAAGTCCGCAATTGACAGCAGTCGTCGTTGTATAGTGTATTATGCAATAAAAGCGAATGCATGGGGCAAAGTGTGATCCAGGCGCAGGGCAGCGAACGAACATTCAGAGACCTTTTCAGCAAGAGCGAAAAAGGGGTGTAAAATGTTGCGCCAGCCCAAAATGCACCCTTCCAGTGATCAACCAAGGGTGCCAGCCAAGCCTCGTGTACACATCGCAAACATATGTGTGGGTGGAAGGCGAAAAAGGGACAAACAGGAAATCGATGGTATTGGTATTGGTATTGGTACCGTGTGTATCATTTTCTTTGCGAACCCACGTCCTCTCGGTTTTTCACGAGTCTCGAATACGGGTCCATGACGGTAAAGATGAGTCAAGAATGCTTAGTGATCGCCGCCATTATCCTAAAAACACCGGGATAAATCCTCAGGTGCAAGGAAACAAAGTTTGATCGGGCTAGTATCCAGTAGGCCAGGTTCCCATTTGTCGTGTGTGAACCCGTAGACTAAGTAATTCAATAGATAAAGTCGCTTTTCGAGTAGAGAAAATGACTGTGCGCATGTTCATAACTATTGTGTTCAACCCCGTCACCTGAGCGCATTGTACGTGATGTCCGAGATTCTGCAAATGCCTTATTTGGGTATATAAACCAATTAAGTGCCGACTCTCCGGCAGTAATGTCATATAAGATTCATAAGGCATCACGTGATATTACAAACTACCTTATAATGGTTGCAAAATAATCTGAACCGCAACGCCTATCGATATAATTTTTGTTGGAGCTGAACGAGCACATTCCGAAGTTAATTCTGACCAAAAATGAAGGCCCTCAGACTACGCTAACACCTTATAATATGCCATAATCGTATAATACTGGAGAGTTGACATAATAATGCTTATGCAGAATCTCCGACATGCGCTACATCGCATACTTTTTATTACCGTGTCTATTGAGAGCCCCATTCCCGTTGTCATCCCTGAAATGCAAGTCCTGTAATCATACGGTCCATAACTCAGAGTAATGAGCGATACAGGCAGTAAAATGAGGACTTGTTGGGTAAAACAGACAAATCGTTCTCCGTTGTCACATCCTTTTCCGACATTTTTTCAGTGCGTGATCATTGCAGGATCCACGTGGGTATATTACACTACTTAATCGCTACCAGCTGTCCTTGCGCCCAGTACCGATGTCGATAAATGCTGTCGGATGGACCATGGCTAAGTCTCAGAACTAAGGTTTCTAACTTCATGATCGGTACAGGGGATTTCACATATCATGAGAAATTAACTCGGGGTCAGAAGTGCTTTGCAGAGCTCTGTGGCTATTAAGACGAGCATTAGACTCCTCACTTATTTCGTACTCACTTCCCTGACGTGTGTTTGATGTCGCGTTTCGCGACGGATGGCCGCCGTCGTTCAGCGCAAGAATGCCGTGTCCCACAACTGGATACTTCATCTTCAAGACGGGCTCTTCTCCTTCGATACTACAAATTTAAAACATACGACGGTGTCGATCCAGCTTAACTGTGGTAATGATGCGTACCTGTTTCGGATGAATTATATGCCTCCGTCTGTATTTCTTCCGATTTTATGACTCAATCCCCGTTTCCGCAATATCCTATGGCTTACAGAGAAATTTCAGGTATTTAAGCTAGCGTATCGAGCAAAGGAAAGTCAGTTAACAATAACCCCACAGACTATTTGGCTTATGAACGTGTTTAACGTACGTTTTCTGGCCATCCTTCATACCACATCGACTGAATACCGCGTTTCCTTTTCCTACCATCTAGGCTGGTTCACGCGTCTCCTTTTACGACTCGGCCGGTCGACTCGTAAATGGTACTGTCCAGTCCATAACTCGCACCTCAGATGTGCGTATCGTTCTCTCACAGACGATCAATGTCAGCTCATTCACTCCAGGACGCCCAATTGGTTCTTATCAAGCGCGACAATGGCGGCACCGTAACTTTACCGTGAGCAATCCTTTTTTGCGGTGATAACTTTCCAACCTCACGCGACCGTAGATCTTCGAGCGTGTTTAAAGCTTAGACGACGATGGGAATGATTGCGTACTATTTACTTGACAAATATAAATCTTCCTTGTGTTTTTTCGTATGCGGCAAGTAACTGTGAACGTAACAATAGTATCTTAGCAGCATGGCATATGGCTGGGAGGAAACGTTGAATGTTTTTACTGAATGAATAAACACGAGAACAAGCAAACCACTCCGAGTATCACGAATTGCACATCCATGGCCGTCGAGAGAAGGCTGAAAATCGGGGACCAGCCATCCTCTTTGTTCGATTTAGAGACTGGGTCCCAAGTTTCATATCCGCAACGTTCTCCTGGACAGGGTACATATTGGTTTACTCAGCGACCGTGCATCGTGAAAGGGTACAGAAACTGCTGACCAGAAAAAACAAAAGGAAGGGGGAAGTAAAGATGAAAGAATTAAATACTCGCGTCCTGGTCGTGTTCTTCTATGGAATATTATATATGGACACGAAAAGGCTCCGCACTAGGTAGTTGAAACTAACCAACTTGATTTCTCTTCTTACCCTATGTTCTGCGCCCGAGAAGTACTCCTGCTGGTCTTCACATGATGTTTTGCGGTCCAGTGAGGCTGGGTTTCCCTTGCAAAATCTATCCACTGCCGTGTTGACTTCGGTACAGTAGGCCTAGGGTCTCGGGCGTCGGAGATCATAGCCTGCAGAATGAAGAGCTTGGCATTGATGGCAGAGCTGACGTTTACCTCCGCCGAAGCAGCTCCCTGTAAATGGTGATTCTCTCCGATATTCCTGGAGCACAAGAGGTACTGGGCCCTGGCGCTGAAGCCGTAAGATAGAGACAGCTGGAGATGAGTCAGGGGCGAGGATATGGCATTGTGGACATTACCGCCACATTTCTGAGTCCAATGAACAGCTCACACATTCATAAACATAAAACGGAGCCTGAAATCAGTTCTGGCTATCCCTTCATTCGAGTCACAGAGATGATGAAAGTCTTTCCCTAGTTTCATCTCCGTGATGCTCACTTGGACAAGGTTTATACTCGGTTTACAGTCAAAGCGGCGACTGCGTTTGACTTGTGAAATAGATGGCTACGGCTATCTATACGAAGTTTCCTCACGTCGTAATACGATCCTAAGATTGCACACGTTGGTTAGCAATTAGATGCAAACCTCTTGCATCTACCGGCTTGATTTTTACGACTCGGAGAAGAACTAGACGAGAGGGAGGGATTGGAAAAGACGAGGCGGCCCGATACCCGGTGGGAGCGTTAGACCGGTCCGATCCCTCCGCGACCACGTGCACATTAGGGCAGGATCATCGTAGTTCTCCGCTTGTGACTTGTCTGTAGCTACCACCGCAACTATCATTAGCTTTCCCGCATTCTCCATCTTGGACCCAGCGAGACGGACCCACCGGATTTCAGTGGCAATCAGAGCAAACAAGGGCATATAAGCGCCCTTATTCCTAACTATCGACACGACGATCCCACTACTACCATCGACTATATGGCAGACGGAATATATAAACCCTATCATCCATTCTAATGAGCGTATAGCCCATCTCAGAGTGCTTGAGGCTCAGAGCAAGCTCGATAGTACGCAAAGATGGACCAAGACAGGTCTGAGGTGATTGATCGTGTATTGACAACCACAGGCGTCATGGCGTCATCAATACCAGCGCGACTTAGTGAAGAATGGATTGACAGATTCCCCACGTTATTCTCAGCGCCACCCACGCCTCGGGCATCTCCCACCAATACACCGCCTCCACTGCACTAGGTTGACTCGCCCCGCTCCACGGACGCTGAATTTAGCGCGTTCGTTTCTGTTTCTCATTCCTAAGACCTACTAGCAACGACCCTTCTCGCCTGCGGTACAGAGTCGAGCACCAGCCACGCTTTCACAGAGTCGAAGCGCACGCAGGAGCAGAATAAGCGCGATGCGTTGGACAAGCTACTTTGCAACGAGGATGATCCTTAGCTCCGTGACAAGGAGCCGTCGCCTTCCCTATTAGACTTGGATCTCAACGACGACTTTCTCACCAACAAAACGTATCTCGTCGTCGCTCCTAGCATTTACACCGTCATCTCGGCATCGACATTCTTCACCCGAGAGCCTCTACATCATCCATCTCATCACCTGTGGCCCACTCAGCGACGTTCCCATCACGGTGGCCGATCACGTTCCTCCCGCCACTCCCACCATCCTCTCCGTTTGATCCCACACTCTCAGATGTTTATAGTCAGTCAGCTAGCTGACAGGCTGTATCTTTAGGGAAATAAAGACTACTTTTTACTACTTCGCTAGTCAACAGCCATTAGAGTGCATAAGATAATGCCTCGAGAACTCACCAGTCGACGGTATCATATCGTCGAGCCGTGCAATTCTGGGGGTGTTCCTTGAAGGTATATATCTCTGTATTATTACATTTCATGCGGTAAATTTCGATGGAACCCTGTCCGACTCGTCTCTGAGAAAGTCGCTACACCTACCTCTCCATGGCTGCGCCGAGCCAACGGATCGTCCTCCAAGAGTGCTTGACAGTTTGCGTTATACATCAGTGCCTATGCGGTTAGTTTTCTACCGGAACTCTTACCCAACGACACTCATTTAGCTCATTCTTCGCACTGTCAGCCTGTCTGCATCGCGTAGACCTCCGGGACAATCGCTTACTTATATCAGCATCCTGCGCAGTCCGAACCCGGTAAGCCCTCATGTATGATTTTCCCAGCTTTGTTTCATCGGTGCTTTCTTGGAAGCTCCGATTTTTCCGGCAGCGGGGCCAACGTACGCTGTTCCTTTAGACAGTTCCTCGTGTTTCAAAGGTCCGGAAATCCTGAGATGGAACCCAGGCCAATGAGTAAGGTATCCTTCGTTCTTGGAAGGAAGCTTGCTCACCCATTTCAGCCTCCCATTTTGATGCCGGGAGCGAACCGGCGGCCAGTCAGTCTTCATTTGCGATTATCCTCCAGCCTTCTTGTGGACATTTTCGTATTCTATAACAAGTTCGGAAATGAAAGCAACATAGAAACTTTGTGGATCAAGGTCAACACGGCTCCGAGGTAAACTATTCATTTCAGCAAGGCTAGACCTTGTTATTGATGCTTAATTTCAGATTTCTGCGCCTTTTAGAATGGATATCGCGTGAGTATGGCATGCTTGACCCTACTTATGCTACGGGCGCATGGGTTTCGGGCTACAAATACTTGCTTAGGCAGGATGGATTTGATTCTAATGAAAGGGCGGGCGTGATGAAACAAAACCAAGAAAGTGGGATGAAAGGAGACGGCCTCGAAAGGTGGTGCTAATGCGACTTTAGCAGTACGTGATGTTAGTCCTTGTTTAATTTTTTCTGTGACCCTGAAAGAGGGAGTTGGAACGTGGTGAGGTCCTTATTTTCTGGCAGTATTTGACCCGGTTAGATACTCCCATGTTCCCGCCACGAAACAAATGAAATGCAGGAAAGCCGTTCATTTCACTGCGAAGGGCCAATTTTTCATCAGAGAACAGGGTTGGATAATACATGCAAGGGAAACTCAAACGGCAAGAACAAGGATTAATTTCGACGCCTACCACGGTACTTGGTAGGACAATTACATTGCTGATGAACAGTGAAATATAACCGAATAACAAACGATCGTTTATGTCCTTCACGGTGTATGTGAAAGTTGTTGTTTTCAAGGATCTTTCCCTGTGTCCATTGGAACTTATTTAAGCCGAGGTTATCGGTCTGCTACCTTGGAAGCCAAAGCGAAGAAGAACGAGGACTGCCGTGAACCTGTACCCGCTTTTCGATCAAATGGAACAATAACACGATGGTAGCTGTAATGCAACTCGCGCACAGAAAGGTGTTAGATTTAAGACACGTCTGTCGCCTACTCTGTTAATAAGGTTGTTTCGTACCACTCAGTGCATCGTGAATCTGCTCACTTACTCACTAGAAGGACACGCGACAAAGGTCAAATTTGAGTTCTGATCAGACAAGGGGTAGTGCACTAGTACCATCACCAGGCACTCGAGGTTCGAATCCTCCTCTCCACGTACGTGTTCATGACGACATGCTTTTTAACAAAACCTCGCCTATTGCTGAGAGGCTATTAATTTTTCCTGAGCTTAGGCATAAAACGATGTAAACTGTATGGACCATGTACGCAAGGAGGAATCGAACCTCGGATGCGCCGATTAACCACTTCGCTCTAGCACCACGACAAAGGAGGGACCCCTTCAGGTATTCAGATCAGAATGAAGAATCGACGGTAGCCGTTAGCGTAGAGGAGCGCTTGGAAATGCAGCGACTTGGCCGTTCTACCGGACGACACAGGGACATACGGCTCGCCTAACATACCGACCTATTCATAAGTGAAACAGTATATGCAAAATGGGCTGCGCTTTAAAGTTTAAGGGCATCTGTGAGTGTCGAACTGCAGTGACTCCTTGAGAATAACATGGAAGGGAAACAATTGAACGGCGAACGATCCAAGTATCTCCACAATACAATCCTCGAGCCGTAAACAAACCATATGCAATCTACAAACCCACAGAGAGACGAAATTCTCATCGACCCAGGCGGGGACTAACCACAAGAAGAGAAACAAGACATAAAAATAGGCGCACGCAAAGAGGGATCGAACCGCTACAGCAAGACAAATAAAGCCTCCCGTATTGTTGGAAACGAGCTCACCACGGATTACTCGCACTTCTGATTTCTGATGTGAAAGCCAACCCGGCCTGGGGACAGAAACCTTGCATAAGACGTTGCGGGCTGGACTTGATTCGATTCCGCTTGTGTTTATTCACTTCTTTACTGGAGACGCACACACATTTCTCGATCTCTCGTGTTCAGGCGAAATATTCGGATATGGGTAGTGCACTAGTAATAGCGCCCAATATTCGAGGTTCGACTCCTCCTCTCCACGTAATCTCTTCACGAAGTAATTTGCTTTTTTACTAGCGTCGCCTATTTCTGCTTTACCCTTCCCTGAGCTTACAGGTAAAGAAAAAATCCTGATCTGTATAGGCAAGGGGGAATCGAAGCTCGGAGGCGCACTACCATCTTTGAGTGAAAGAACCCTCTATTCGGACATGGGTAGTGCACTAGTAATAACAACATCTGTTACTCGAGGTTCGAATCCTCCTCTCCACGTAGTCGTGCCAAGACGTCATTTGCTTTTTACTAGCCGAACGGTGACCCACGAAACTTGTTTTCCTGAGTTTCGCAGGTGAAAAAAAACAATCTTCCCTCGTAATCGCAAGGGGGAGGCGCACTATCCTCCAGCGCCGTGGTGAATGAAGAATCGAAGGCTACCGGTGAGGAAAGGGAGCACTTGAAATCAATCAGCTTTAGAGATCTACCCCAAATGTCGAGAGGGAGGAACGGGGGGCGTCGTGTTCGGGAGAAAAGACCCGAGTCGTCCTCTCCACGTACGATGTCACTTGCTTTTTTCCCCTGGTAAACAAAAAACAAATGAGATGGAAAAAGGAACGAGGACCTTTTTGAATATAACGGGAGGTTGATGGATAACGGCTTGATCGGTTCCTCGTGGTATTCAATTCAGTCCTCTTGGCGCACCTCATAGTCAGATTGGAGATGGGTAATGTAACTGGAGGTTCGACTCCTGCCTCTCCACCTTTCCCGAACCCACAGCAGCTTCAATTTTTGGCGGAGAGACTTGACACCGATCCTCTCCTCCTGGATGCTCAATTATAGGCCGGAGCTTCAAGTTAACGAGAAAGCGAGGAACTGAATTATTGTCTGGCGTAGCACTGACCCTTGATGTTTGAGGGCCGGACGGGGAAGAATGAGAGAGTGCGTGTCGGGTTTTTAGGGAGGCGTCAGGAAAGGCTGGCAATACGAGAATATCCACCTGGTATGATGGCTCAGACCTAAGTAAGGAGTTGCGCAAACGAACACGAAGAAGGTCGAGGGAGACCCAAGAAGAGAATTTGACTTGCACGGCTCGAAGGAAGAAGAGAGGGGAGGTGAATATGGCGGGTTCGATTTCTCTTATACATATATGTAAGGTGTCTGGACCCCAAGTTGTAAGCTGACCACGGACATAGAGGTCGATTATGCAGACTGTTGCATCGACCGGCTTGACTTCATGACTGGGAGAAGACAAGACGAGAGAGGAGGGACGGCCCGATACCCGGAATTTCTGTGGCGATCAGAGCAAACAAGGGTACACAAGCGTCTTTATCCCCGACACGACGATCCCCACTGCTGCCATCGACTGTACGACGGACGGAATATACGAATCCTGCGATCCCAGGCTTGTTTAAACGATAAAACAACGATTCTGGTGAGCTCTTCGCCGGCTCGCGAGATTGTCCTGACTCATTATTGCAAGGACAGGCTTCCATTACTGGGCCATCGAAGCAAGGGTGCGTCCATTCTAATGAACGTATAGCCTTACTGAAAGACATTTGGGCGCAGAGCAAGCTCGATACTACGCGACCGAGACAGGTGATTGATCGGGACAGTACATATAGGTGCGTTCCCTTGCGTCTAACGAGGAGGCGTGTATTGAAGGCCACCCAGTCATCATGGCGTCATCAATACCTCCGCTCATACCAGCCCCAGCAAAAGACACTGAAGAATGGATCGACCGATTCGCCACTCTGTTCTCGCCACCCACACCTCGGGCATCCCCGACCAACACTCCGCCTCCACTCCCCCACTTCGACTCACCCCGCTCTCCAGACACAGAGTTTGGCGCCTTCGTCTCTGTCCCGCCCTCCCAAGACCCACTAGCGACCACCCCGTTCTCGCCTGTGGATACCGAGCCGAGCACCAGCCACGCATTCTTTAAAGAGGCAAAACGCGCGCAGGAGCGGAATAAGCGGGAAGTGCTCGACGAGCTACTGCGCAACGAAGACGATCCACTGTTCCGAGACAAGGAGCCGTCGCCTCCTCTATTAGACTTGGATCTCGACGACGACTTTTTCACCGCCAAAACATCGAGTATCTCATCGTCGCTCCTAGCCATTGCACCCTCATCTCGACATCGCCATTCTCCACCATCACGCGTGCCGACTCTCTCTGCAGCTACACCCGCACCACCGATAGCCTCTACATCATCCGTCTCATCACCCGTCGCCCACTCACAGGCCCTCCCATCACGATGGATGAACACCTTCCTCCCACCACGTCCACCGCCCTCTCCCTCCGCACGCGCCAGCCTCGATTCCCTCTTTGACCACCACGTCGACCCACCCCGCCCACACTCTGTCGTCCCCGTCGAGATATCCCACGACACCCCCTTCGCACCACACGGCAGCTCCTCCGAGACGTCCTCTGTCGTGTACATCCCTCCGAGCGGTGCACCCGGCTATCGCGGTGAGGGCTACAACTGGGATAAAGGTTTCTCCAAGGATCTCGAGACGGAGCTGGCAAACAAAGAGAACCTGCATGAACGCGCGCCGTCTGCTCCTCCGCTGAATATGGGAGACAGCATCGAGAAGAAGATGGGCGAGGTAGAGTTGAAGGGGAGGCGAGATGGTACTGTGCGTGTGCTGGAGCCAACGCTAGCGAATTCGGTGAGAACACGCTTCTTTATGATGGCATCAAACTGACTGAGTGTGTGCAGATCCGACCACACCTCCCTGCTCTCTCCCGTCTGCCACGCACATGGACGCTCCTCTACTCCCTCGACCAGCACGGCATATCCCTCAACACCCTCTACTCACGCTCCGAGCAGACCAAGCCGGCTGGTGCGCTCGTCATTGTCAAAGACGACGGCGACACCGTCTTTGGCGTGTTCATAGCTGACGGAATACAGCAGAGCAGGGGAAGGGGCTACTATGGTAGCGGAGAATCGTGCGTTTCCCTTCCTCTCACGTCTTCCCCGCTGACATGTCGTCTAGATTCCTATGGCGGTACTCTAACAGTAAACTCTCGGTGTACAAAACCACCGGGAGGAACGACTATATCGCACTGTGCGAGCCGGAGTACCTGAGCTTTGGAGGCGGGGACGGGTCGTATGGGCTGTACGTCGACAAGAGCCTGCTGGAGGGCTCGTCGGCGCGGTGTCTGACGTTTGGGAATGACGTGCTGTGTTCGCCAGGGAGGATGCGTGCCGGAGGAGCAGTGCCGTTTGAGTGTGTTGGGTTGGAAGTGTGGCGCGTAGGGTAGATCAATCTAATGCTGATTTCGATGTGTGAGCCCTCGATTCTTCTGAATGCCTCCTCGCCTTTCATGGTAAGGCGAGCATCTTTTGTTGCAGCGCCGGAGTATACTGGTTAATACGGCTCGCCTCCGATTCATCGAGGTTCGATTCCTCCTTGCATACATAGCTTAACCAACCCACATCTTTTTATGCCTGTAAGTTCAAGGAAACAATAGGATAGGCAGACATCAGAAAGATCAAATTCCGCGAGTAAAGTGCTAGTAAAAAGTAAATCTTTTCGTCTCAAATGTCGACGTGGAGAGGAGGAATCGAACCTCGAGAGCCGGGCGGTTACTAGTAACAGCTGTACTACCCATGTCCGAATAGAACTCACGCTTTCGCCTGCTACTCATACTCCAGAAATACCTGTACGTACTTGTCTCGGAACAGCCGCCCCCCCCAGCACAAACGGGGGGCCATCCAGACAAACGAAAGGTTCCACCCACCCAAATCCTGTCTTTCTCTGTCTCATTCGCACTCACGAAATAAGTCTGTGCAGTAATGAAAACACCCTGCTTGTAACAAGACAAAACTACAGATAGGGAATCAAACCCTTGGTAGGAGAGCTTTTTGACTCGGTTATATTGTGTTATTCTTCAGCAAACTATAGTACGCATGGACTGTGGTACGGGACATACAGAGGGGAACTATGGACGATACCCTGTGCCCTTAATGTACCTACAACATTTATGAGCCATCTCCTTGTTGTCTTGAGAATCCGTGACTCGGAGCTGATATCCTAATCAGACGAGTGCCTCAGATAACGCCTCAACCATGGTAGCAGTGAGAGAGAAATAAATACACGTACCGCGCAACAAGGGTGAAAGAAAGAGGACGGCAGTGCAAGAAACGTCAACTAGAGAAGAAGACATGAGAGAAGGCGAAAGGAAAGGTAGGTGGTGGTTACGGATGAACGCTTGCTGCGTAACAAAAGCACGGGAATGGGACGACGGGTAGGATAGGAGATGGGATTTGGAACCAAAACCCACCCATCCTTTTATACCTCGCGGAGGTGGAATTGCACAAACGAGAGATAATAGATAGAATAAAGTGCCCGCACTATCCACCGCTTGGACATTCTTCTCGTTCATTTTCTGGGGTTAAATTCGGATAGTCTGTGGATATGACTTTCGACACTGTATTCATCTCAAGGATACTTGGGGATGTCAAATATTGGGCATTAGTCGCGAACATCTGAAATAAATATGATTGAGCGAAGGTCGGACGGAAGCTTTGGACGTGACGGGGACTCGCCATGTTGATGCCGTTGTTCCTGTCTCTGAGAAACACCGTCTTTTGAATGGTGTGGTGAACATTAAGAGATATGTATCCCACCTATCAATATCATACATCAGTTTCAACAATAAAATTTGAGGGGAAAAGATCGAACGGCGCTTAAAGCGCAAAGCAAAAGTACGTGCAGGGTTGCCGTTAGCAATCCTGAAAAGGAAAGCGAGTGCTCGATTGGCGAAAACATTCTCTCTCTACACTCTCCTTGGGACCGGACACCGGAAAATTAAATAGAATTTAGTAAGAGGTCTTACACAATTCGCGTGTCAGGATAAGAAGTCATCAGCCTCACATATGAAGCGGTGAATCATTGGTAATGCCCTGACGCACTTTCTGCATGCCACGGCCTTGGTCTCTCGCTTCCAGGCTCCTTGAAGGTCTGGACGACCGGTATATGAACTGTTCCGCCAAAAATTTCCATCTCTAGTGCGAAGATACGTCAGAATTCAAGAACGAGTAAATTCAATGTGTCCCAAATGACACAGGCGTCGTTACCTGCATTCTTCCGAAATTCGGGATGAAATTCCCCAAGATGACAGTTGAAAATTACGGGGTTATTTTCGTGGCGTCGGTCGGTATCTGTCGCTTGCCAGTCTCTTGCCGAGTCGTCCTATCAAAGACAATCCGTGAAAAAAGCACCACCAACAAAAGTTTACCTTCGCATACAGAATTCAAAACATATTAAATAACAGTCAGTACAGGTCTTGAATAATTCGAGGAACATACAGAAAACAAGTTGCTTGCGATTCCAACATGAGCGGAAAAGGATCTCAAAAATTAAGGGACAACGCCACAACACGAGCTTTGTCCCCATAAACAGCCGTATGCGAATCAGGGTCCCTCGTGGTGATGTCATCCTTGGGTTTTCGGAGCACTCGGGAGGTAGGACGTCGAGTGGGCTGTATTGAGGCAGTAGCGACTTCTGAAATCCAATCAACGGCATAACCTGTCAACATAATAAAAATGAGCGTTTGAACGGAGCAGAAGTGGAAGAAACCAGAGCGAGAATGACGTTACGAGCTCTGAAGGCAATGCTGGAATGTCAAGACATGCCTGCTTCTTGGTGGAATTAGCGGCACACAATCGAAATCAAAATGGAAGCACTTACGAGAAACACGTTTGGCTATTTGAAACTCGGAAGGACGAGGAAAATACTCTCAGATATGAGAGTCGACACGGGGAGGTGGTAGTCGTCGAAGGAAGAGATGTATCGAGGCGACATCGGAATGATCCGTACACGTGAGAATGGTACCTTCCTCTTTGGTTTCCACCCCCATCGTCCTCCACTATATGCTCTCTTTCCCGGCCTTTTCTCACTCATGTAACGGTCTAGTAACGATGTCAAGAACATCCACCAAAGTTCGATGTTTCGGCAAGCTGGCACCCAAGAGCCGTTAAGGTCCACTACGTCCCGACGTCGCGCATATCCGAATAAGCAAACTGGCGTAATTCTTACTTTTTTCTACTCGCTAACGAGGTATTGCCATTATGAGGCTCAAGTGCCTCCATTTCTGATTAGAAACGGCGACAACCACCAGGACATTTCAATTCCGTTCAAATAGAACTATCTAGACTGCTCACGTCGCTGTGGGGATGACAGTAGTGTGTCGATTCGGTGTTAACTCGATAATCCGAGAAATTGGTTCTCGCCTTGGTATCGGTTTTTCTCTCGTAAGTTTGCAGGATGTCTGGACTTTCTGTCAATCATTATAATGTATTCATACAGGCTTCGAACCCACATAACTCGAATATCAGTATGGAATTCGGTATGGATCTGGAAGTGAGTGCCATTTCATTCATGGATATGTATAAAACGGTTCAGGCTCATTTCGTGTTCAGTTACTACAGAAAATCGAGTTCTATTGGTACTGATACGAGGTACATTCTGTACAGACACTTTCTAGTTCAAAACTACGCTTCATTAAATGTTCGAATCCAATTTATTTCATATTTGGATGAAATCCTTCGCTCTATAGCACTACAAAGTCAAACTCTCCATCGTCTGCCGCTTGTACGGCTCCAAATCGTCGTTCAAAATAGCTGAATAAGACAGCAATAAGCCACGAGATCACGATAATCACAAAATCAACGTACCTATCCAGGAACGGCGCCCTGACAAACCACTATCCATGCAGAATCAGGCGGAATATCTATTTCTAGGCCCTGATTTTCCCGTCTGCACGGAATCCACCAATAGGGGAATTAAATCGAGAGCTGCGGAAACCGGTATCAACTTATTAATGGAAATTCTCCATGACTCAATTAGCGGTGACGGCTGCAGGGGTCCTTCTTGGAGAAGATACCGGTCGTTTGAGCATGATAGTACTCACCGAATCAAGGCTACCCCGTAATGAACAGATGTCTGCCTGTCCGTCAATGCTATGTTACAAAGGACGACTTGCATCAGTGAGTATTCGATCAATTGAAGTGGGAAAGGGACTCACCGTTGACTTAGAGCGGACTTGCCTGCATGGAGTATCAGTAAACGGAGGTGGCGCAAGTCTTGATTGCCCAGAACGTCGTATTCTCCTGTATTTGTCAGAGAACGATACCTTGGAAATCGACACTCACTGGCTCGCCGTCTGAACGGCTCTTTCTTTTTCTGATTCGTTGAAACAAGCCAACGTGAGTGCAGCGTCATTAGCGGGAAAATCAAACCCACCATCATTTCATAAAGGACTCCATCCGAATTCCAAAGCGGACGAGCAACGGAGAGACTGCGGAGGAACAACGGTGAGCGATGGGTCATATGAATCAAAGCGGAATAACCCCCAGTCCGTTCATTTAGACGGCATCCAAAGTGACAGGCACAGTTGTCAGTGATGGGCTTTCAACGTTGTCGCGAGGCAGAATAAAATCAATGACCTCACCTTGCGAAGTCCGGCGGATAGGATGTCAGCTTCTCTCGGGCCAGTTCTGTAAGCGCCAGCCTCGACATAGATCTACGGATCCAACATGAGCTTATCTCCGCAACTCGGGATGGAGGCACTTACAATGCCGCATCTACCGCCGGTAGTCAAAATCGCCGTAGCCGTGCCGTCTTCATGTAACCGTTGCTGCAGACCAACGTCAGGTACTCTCCGACGATTGTCCAGACCCTGAATAAGCGGAATGGGTGCGCCGGCAACGTGTATGGACTTTGAAACTCACCCAAGCGCGTGTTCTGCGTTGAAGGCCTTGTGATACATCAGAACAAAGGGAAAGATGATAAATAATTCAAGCTTATCGTGTCGCTATGGACCTTTGGGCCAGGCATCATCGAATCAATGGCGGTCAGTGTTCTGCAGTCGAGGAAATGAGTTCTTTGATCAACTGGTAGCTTGGGAAAACGAAACGGCACAGTTACCAATAGAAATATCAGGCTGAAGACATCACAGGTACATTTTCACGCAAAGAGGATGCGACGGCACTCACCTTTCCTTCCAGAACACGTTAAATCCAATGTCTACCGGCTAATGTCGCCGTATCCTAGAGAAGAAACATGTCAGCAGATATTAATATCGATAGGAAAAACACCTAAGTAAGAGTCACCGTCAATTTGTGCCCGATTCAGGCGAGTTCGCGTCGGGGATGGTGGTGGTTGACAGGAGAGAATCAACAGAGAGTGTAGTGGTTTGTTTGCGTGTGGGTTCCTTCCTCCGAGACGCGTTGTTTGCACTTGACGTGTCTTCTCAATCAATTTGATCTCTCATTCAAAATACAAGCTCGGTTACGTTGTTGTTCCGGCTTGGATTATCCTACCGTGTGGGTGATTATTCCCTTCACAAGGCGACTGTTGATATTTGGGGCAAGGCCGTCTGGTTGATATTCGAGGTGAGGCCTTCTGGTGAGCTTGCTGAAAAAACTTGAGGCCCGTAAGGCTATCCATTGATACTGTCAAATCTACTGCACGACGGATAACCAAATACCTTGAACTATAGAACGGCTAAGAATCAATTCTCTCCATGAGACTGGAGAGATGAATTTACCTCGCTTAGCAAAAAGGAAGACGGTGGCGGGGCAAGCGAATATCTTGACGTGCGCTCTACGGCGCTCGAATTCCGGCTGCAGTCTCGTGAGCGTGTTTTGTGTCGTGATTCCGTTGACTGTCGACCGTTGACAAGTCCAAATACCTCTTATTCACTTACCTCCACCATCTCTTCCCTCCCAACGCCCACTTGTTCCCTCTCTCATTCTCCTCGTCTCATCATGCTAGCAGCAACGGTCCACGTATCCCCAATACGTATCTCCCTCGAGACGTCGCCCATGGGTGTTCGAAGTCAATCTCGACGTTGATGCCCATATCGGGATGCTGGTGTGATGTGCCGGCGGCAATTACCTTCTTTCTCTCTTACCACCACCATGGTATGTTCGTTTTCTTTACTTATTGCTTCCCTGCTCAGTGCTCACGGACGTCTTTCAGCGGCTTGATTACAATGTGTTCAAGTCCAAGGTATGTGCTTTGCGTCTCGATTACTACCGTTGCTGACGTGTTTCTTCCCCAAGATGCATTTTATTTTGATGTTGCCGACTCTTCGCTTGCAAGTCCTCAATCCTTGATCTTTTCCTTCGATTCTTGGGATTCTGGCAGGTTGTGTTCTATGTCGGAGACTCGGTAAGTCCGATACTACCTCAGCAATGTTGCTGTACTGACAAACATTAGCCATGATGTTTCCCCACCTCAAGACGAGCATGCTGCGACGGATGGCTTCCAGTATACTTCGATGATACAAGGGGAAGCTGAAGGGTGACGATTACCTTGATAGGTGCGTGTTGGTGCCGATTTCATTTCGTACTTTGGAGCTCATTTTCGTGTGGATATTGTTTAGTTGTCCTGAATACCTGCTGAATCTTCGTATCGATGCGACACGCCAACAGGGTATTTGTGGGGCCACCAGTAAGCCAAAACACAACCGTAGGCTGAAGAATAACGGCGCATTTGACTGGTACGTGTTCGTCTGATTCTCCTTCCGTTTCTTTCTTGGCTAACCGTTGTTTGTTCGTCATACTAGACCCCTGGATCATACAGTCGACGCATCGTCGAGACGCATGTCAAATGAGCGTGTGGGACAGCTAAGAGTGTTCATTAAAGGTATGAATGTTCGTCTCCAAGTCTCTTTTGTGCTGCACGCAATAACCCTTGTATAGACCCGGTAATTCGAGCCTAGCCATAGCCTAAGAGGATGTACAATGTCCTGCAGAGTCTCTGAGTAAGTCATCGTCCGTAACCCTTCCATATTCGCTCCTCATCACGGCTCTCAGTATCTTGTGACGTTGTAATGGCCTCAATATTGCTCCGAGACGACGGATCTTCTTCCCGCGAGCAAGAGTAAGTCATCTTCTTTCCTGCACTGTTGGCGGTGCCTAATCGATGCCAGTTCCTGACCGGAACGCTTACAGAGCAAACTAGATGACTGTAAGGTTCGTTTAGCTTGTTTTCCGTTTTGTGGGGCATCATAATTGATACCAGGCTCGCTTCTAGCTCGCGGGACGACAGCCTTGGACTTTGACTATATGTATCAGCGTCCCGCGAACACGGTAAGTCATCATTTAGGATATTCTTCCGCCGCGTTTCAGTGATATTTTCTCAGTCAATACCTCTGGTTTTTCCAGGGAAAAACCCTGCGGAGCCAACATCACGCGAGAGGACACTGTAAGCGATTTGTTCAAGATATTTTTCGTGTCACAAATTGCTAATTTATCATCAGATTGAGCCCCCAAAATCCCGAGATCAAACCTTGTGGAGCCAAACCCGGTGAATTAGTAAGAAAGGTTTCGTGTTCAAAAGGAAGCCTACTGACCTCGTTAGATAGGCGCATTTTTGCCGGAATGTGAGACGTTGCGACGTCGGCAGCCAGTGAGCTTTTACTTAGTTGCGATCCTTTACGTGATTTTCTTGCTGATATTGTCGTGCTCTAGGCCCAAAACCGAGATACAAAGATCGTAGAACGAAGCCTCGCGGAGCCAAGGCCAATGCGGCTATGGATCAGGCCTCCTTACTGATAGAGAAATTCAGATTCCCGAGCCTTGTGCGTGCAGCGAGCGTGTTACGACCCTTTTCATAGCACGGAGTGCTGCAAAATCACGTCAGGTACGTGTTTATCACGATTTTCTTTCTAGTGCTGACTTGGATTCCAGAATACCAGGTATACAGCGAAACAAGCTGGAAAGGAGACGGTTGGTGAGTTTCGAAGGACTTTGAATGGTTTTCGCGGTACTTAGGGCATAAGCGTGGAAGGATGACGCGTCGAACGGACTTTTTTTGTTTGAACTTGGGGTGTAGCTGCGAGGAGAGGTCCCTAGGATTGATGGCGGAGTCCTATTAGTGTGAATAGCCGTCTTGGGAAGGTCCCAAGACTGGCTATTTTTTTTTATGACCCTGAGAGAGGGGAATTGAGGGTGGGGTTCTGCTAGTTCGGAGTGATTGCGTAATCTTTGGACCTCGATCCGGCCGTCTCCCTCGCACATGGACGCTCCTCTACTCCCTCGACCAGCACGGCATATCCGTCAACACCCTCTATTCGCGGTCCGAGCAGACCAAGCCAGCTGGTGCGCTCGTCGTGGTCAAGGACGACGGCGACACCGTCTTTGGCGCCTTTGTAGCCGACGGAATACGGCAGAGCAGGGGAAGGGGTTACTATGGCAGCGGAGAATCGTGCGTTTCCCTTCCTTCCCCGCTAACTTTTCGTCCAGATTCCTATGGCGGTACTCTAACGGCAAGCTGTTGGTCTACAAAACCACGGGGAGGAACGACTATATCGCACTGTGCGAGCCGGATCACCTGAGCTTTGGAGGCGAGGACGGGTCGTATGGGCTGTACGTTGACAAAGGTCTACTGGAGGGCTCGTCGGCGCGGTGTCTGACGTTTGGAAATGACGTGCTGTGTTCACCAGGGAGGATGCGTGCCGGAGGAGCGGTGCCGTTTGAGTGTGTGGGCTTGGAAGTGTGGCGCATAAGGTAGATTAATCTAATGCTGATTTCAATGCTCTAAGCTGTGTGACCTCCTCTCTGCCCTCGATTCTTCTGAATGCCTCCTTGCCATTGATTGTAAGGGGATCATATTTTGTTGTAGTGCCGGAGTATAGTGGTTAATACGGCTCGCCTCCGATTCATGGAGGTTCGATTCCTCCTCGCACACATGTTCCGTGTCGTTGGCATATTTTTATGCCAGCCGTTCTATGTAGCAACCTCAGGGGACCATTAGAGATCGAAGGTGCTTTGTCCAGCTAGTAAAAAGCATTGATTTCACAAGAGACAAACGTGGAGAGGAGGAGTCGAACCTCGAGTGCCGGGGGGTACTACTAGCTGCTGCACTACCCATGTCCGAATAGAGCTCAATATTCTGAGCTCAAGAAACACCTGTACGTATCTCGGAACGGTCCCCCTCAGCACAAACGAAAGGGAAATTTAAATCTTTCTTCCATTCGCATGCATTAATCGAAAACCAGGCTCTGCCTGGAACAAAAAAAAATTGGCAAGGTGGCCACCAAGAGGGGCATTCAAACGACTCTCTTTCTTCTCGCAGGGTTTAGAACTTTCACCCACCCCCTCAGACATATTTGATTGGGAGTATGCATGGAACCCCGGTATATGCTTGACCGGTGATACGCCGTCTATGCGTTCACACCTAGATTTTGCGAATTTGTAACAATACAATTGCATATCTATCCGATACTAGTGATAGTAAAAGGACTATAGCTGAGGCTTCGAGCTGATAGTTACAGCAGTATGCGACTAGTGAAGCCAGGACTTAGATGCGATACCACTAGTGGGTCAAATCTACCAGCCGGCCGTACTAGTGACTTGAATACTAGCTGGACTAATTAATATAAGGCCACTAGTAGACAAGTAACGCGACTAGCGCACCAAACAAGAAGCAGGATACACAGATCTCGTGAAGTCCGGTCACTAGCAGGCCGATCAGGGCATAAACGCCTAAGTCAGGTTAACTAGTTGCGCAGCAATCTCGAAGCAGGACTTAGAAATGAATTAGCAACGGATTAACCTCGCATCTAGATCCAACTAGTGCGATCAGATCTGTTACGATCGGACACGAGGCTAGCCAGGCTGCGCGTTCGATCACGGCCAACTGCGTTGCGGATGCGGAAGCGTGGCTAGTAGTTTATCCTCGGCACTAGTGGCGCGTTGCTGGGTCAAGAATGCGAGATAAAACCGCTAGCGTAGCTCCGTGGCTTACTAGTTGTCCAGCAGTAGTTTCTAGACCGACTATTGCGTGCTTTTTCGCAGTATTTCGTGACTAGCCAAGAAATCAGTACCGAAAATACCCCACTAGTGTAGCTGTTTGTGTCGCTTTGTACCATTCCTTACAGTATATAAGTAGTAGAATAGTCACTCGCAACGGGAGGCGATGCCATCCCTGCGATTGTGACAGACTAGTAGTATCTAGTGCCCCCAATTAAAGGCTTTTGTGCATAACCTCGAACGAAGCGGCTACTAGTCGCTAAGTTACCTATAGTATTGAGTGAATTGAAGTCCCTTTGAGTCTACTATTGTGTCCTGCAAAGGCCAAGAGTGCTCTAAAGTTAGTTCTTGCAGTTTCTCGAAGTTAAAGTATTATTCTTAGGCCAAGAGTGCCACTAGTAAGCTAGAGTGCGAACTAGTCAAGTGTTGATCACTTGTAGGAAGTATTACAGGGCCAAGAGAGCCAATAGTCCGAACAGTTGGAGTCCCAGCGAGCGCAGTAGCTCAAAACCAAGTCACATTCATTCAATTGTGTCTTACCCACCCCACTAGTGCGAGTAGTACGCTTGTAAAACTCACTAGTAACGAATAAAACGTCTTTTTGAACAACCTACCTTGATTATTGAGTCTGCAGAGTGCTTCTATCGTACTCGAAACACCCGAATTCAATACATTGGTGATAGTGTAGAGTGTAGAGAGGTTTAGTGTTGGTTGGAGCTCATTTCCACCCACTAGTCTTTTGCCACTCGCCGTTACCGAGCACATCACCAGCATCGATTCCCTCCTTCTTCTCTCTATACGCTACAACCACCAAGAAGTAGGGTTCCACAAGCAAAATTTCCCTCCCACTACTATTTCGTCCAATCTAACATGGGGGGGCTACAAAGCTCAAAACCATCCCATAATTCACGGTGTTAATATCATGAAAGCCTGCTCGGAACAAAAAAATAAAGGGATCATTCATACTCCAAATTTGGATATAGGGAATCGAACCCCTTGGAGGCTTGGCCATTTCACTTGAGCCATACCCACATACAATTTCCGATTCCCTCTCCAGACTTGTAGCAAAAGGATGTTACAAGATACCTAGTGTATGGGGGATTCATACCCCCCTAACTGTGCATTCGACCCCATTCACCACCTACGATGAATTATCCCTACTTACTCTTCCTTTCCCAGGAGCTTGAATTCATCACCAAAACCTAAGCCTCGAGACCAGGTACGGATCAGCTCCACCAACCCTAATCACATCTATCTCGCACGGTCTGAACACTCAGCACCGATCAGGACAATCTGGGCCAGGGTCCCCAGACTTTTGACCTCCCATTGGCCCGAACTGTGCATGATCTGAGCATGATCTCAACTGTCCTTGTATGTTCAGGGGATATCTGATGTGATCTTCCTACTCACCATGAGGACCACATGATCACATATGGTGAGCTTGACCTGAGAAGAAAGCCACTGTTCACGTCCAGTTAATGGTTCTCATTATTCATATACCTGTAATACTTTATACACTCACTGCAGTCCACTGTTCATAGACACAAATACATGGCATTCAGTAAAGATACAGCATATTACATGATAAGCATAGAACTCCAGGAAACAATTTCAGAAACAAGCAGAGGCAACGGATGAAATACAGCAAGCAGAGACCAAGAGGAGAACGACCAAGCAGAGATCAAAGGCCATCGAGAAAAGGAGAACATCACTATGTAGCCGATTTAGCTCAATACGGAATCATGTTCGAGAATAAACTTGCCATATCATTCCGAAGCATCCACAGCTTGATCTTCCTTCGCAGCAGCAGTGTCTTCTTGCTCAGCAGCGGCAGCTCTTCGTCATTGTTTGATATGTCATTGGCGTTGGCGTTCCAGAACCGATTCATCATCGTCATCGTCAATTTCCTCGTTGTCGTTGTCCTTGGGCTTGGGCTTGGGCTTGGGCTTGAGGACCTCCCTGTTCAGAAAGGAGGTATCAGAGCTGGAAAGACAAACGTAAGAGGCACCTATGTGGTATAGTACTTGAGGATATCTGTGGCCCAGTTGTCACCTTCCTCTTTCTGCAAATCGGAAAATATCTTGATTAATTTATCACTAAACCGCTTGAGATCAAAGTCGTCACTCGTTTCACCCCATTTCCCACAGGAAGATAGTGCAAAGTGAGCCTGAAATTGAGGCTAAGAGCTGTAATGATGACAAGAAGCGAAGGCCCAACGCACCTGTATAGCTGCATATACCACCATTTGGGCACTGACTGCGCAAAGGGACATCTTGCTTTTGACTGTAGCATGAAGGTCTGTCGCATTGTGTTCCCCATTTCCAAGATAAATAGCACAGAATGACTGGAAGAAAGGTTATTAGCGTTATAGCATTGCAGTACGAATGTGAATCAAACCCGGATGCACGTATGCCCCATAAATAAGCCAGCGCAAGGGTCATCCATGTCGACAAGGGTCTGATCATATAGGAAGGAAGGAAGGTACTGGGGAGTAACTTTGGTCGGTAAATTGACCATCATAGCTCTTACAGTCAAACTGAGAGATTGATAAACATGTGAATAGAAAAGAAGACGTACTGTGGGTCTTCATCAAAGTCCTTGAGCCACCGTTGTGGACACAGAAGATGGGCTGTGTGGACATGATTGAAGCCGCGCCGATACTTCTTGATGTCGAGTACTGGAGTGTCATTGGAGATAGTTGTAGTTGAATAACGAATGATGTTGTCATTGATCTTGCTAGTGTCATCCATTCATCCACTTCGTGTTCCAGCATTGATCTATAAATGTGGAGTACATCATTATATGAGAGACGATAACCACTCACCAAACTCAGCAGCTCAAAAACAAATTGCAGAGGATCATCAGGATCCGCCTGGCCTTCGAGCCATTGGATGTTCTTTTCGATATCCAGGAAGATGGATGTAACAAGAGCATCGTATACATCCATCCCAATAAAATTACTGTGAAACTGATGAGCTGTGAGTACATGCGCAGTAGCATAGCACTCACTCAGGTGTCTCCTTATCCTCATCAGCTTCCTCCTTGTCCTTGTCCTTGTCATCATCTCCGTTGTTGTCACTGTCATTATCCAGGGACTCTAGTATGCCCCTCAATTTGAAACCGTGAAGCAAAGTCGCTTGAGTGGTGACCCAGGCATTCGTAAAGTGTATGCATTGACATGCAGCCAGCTGATAGTGTTTCTTCATTGCCTTGAAGTTTCTAGTGCCAGAAACTGAACATTTGATTGTTTAATAGAGATATAACACTCACTTGGGCTGCTTGATCGCAAGCTCTCTTGCCTTCCTCTTGCCAGGATGATCACCTATCTCCTCCTCCTCCTCCTCTTCCTCTAACACTGCCTTCATCACCTCAAATTCCTCCTCTTCATTGTCCTCTTCATCATCATATGGCGGTAATGGTCAGGTCATGGTCTTCTTGCATTTCTTTGCAGGTGCTAATTTCGTCTTGACAATTGGGGGAGTCGCTGTTTTTCCCAAAGGATTCTTCGGTTTGGGTCCTTTCAATGCTGGCTTCAGTCCTCGTACTATTGTGTTTGCCTTCCTATTGGTGGAAAGGGGAAACAGCTTCATTGTCGATGTTGTGGAGGGAAGAAAGAAAGCAGTGTGACATCAACATGACCAAATGCGTTACATGTACATGTCGAAATGAGCATGTGACTTTGCAATTTCCTTTGCTCAGGCTATGACTACGAAATTCTCTCGAGTCTCGACTGCTGGGTCTGGTCCTTTTTGTAAGTCATTCTTTACTGTCTAGCACTGATATATTCAATCAGATTATATAGATAATCTGCCAAGACTATGCCAGGCAAGCACAAATGTATCTTTTGTGCAGCTGCCTTTCATAATGGCATCTCCTGCAAAAATCATGAATGCAAGTGCCCATCTCGAAAATGGTTTCATGCCAAGACCAAGACTGCTTCTCCTTCTGCTCCTCTGACTGCAGATACAAGGCTTGAGGATATTCGACAATGTCTGTCACCAAAAAGACAACGGCTGGACCTTGACCTTGATGTGGCTGGCACTCAGGTAAGCTAATCATGGATATTTTTCATTCCATTGGTTTCTAATACAAATATCATTAGTTCATTGCTTTTACCCCTCAGGAAGCAGCTCCTATGCAAACAGAGACTGTTCCTGATGAAGCAGCACCAATGCTTGATGAGGTAGCTCTTGACGAGGTAGCTGCTAGCATGCCTCCTCCTCCTGCTGTACATGGCTCCCCTCGTACATCTAGTGGTCGACCCAAGTGTAATACTGTCCTTCCACGACGTCTTCAGGACATGCTACCATCAAAACCAACGAATATCCGGATTTTTGCATCATTAGAAAACCCAAAGCCTCCCATCGAACAGCCACCTCTGCCGCTTTGCTCCCCCTCTCATTCCCCATCTCCATCACTCTCTGAAGTCAAACCAATCGAATTCACTTACCATCAGACCAAGTCTAATGATTTCAGCTTATATCGACACTATAAGGAGCAGCCAAGTGTCAAGCCTGATATGGGGTTGACCATTGACGAGCTCTCTGATGCACCAACATTCACATCTCATGCTTCCAGGACCACAAGCAACTGAACCAGCAGTGCTAATCCATTTTTCCCATTCATCAATGTGACAATTTTCCAGCTTTTTGCCTGGTTCTATCAGTCAACATCAAAATCTCTCTCAGATGTTACTTCTCTTGTACGGAACGTGATCCATGCACCTGACTTTGACTGCGACCATCTTTCTGACTCCTTTGACGCTGTGAAGGAAATCAAGGTCCTTGATACCATTGATAGCCAGCCTAACCTCCCATTTTCATTGAGCAGTGGTTGGCATGAAACATCGGTGACCATCAGACTTCCTCAGACTGGCGTTGAACATGTTTCTGAGGAAGAGGCACCTGAGTTTGAAGTCACTGGCATCTATCACCGCAACATTCTCGACGTCATTGTTTCTGCGTTCCAGGACACGTCGTTCCTGGACTATCATCTCAAAGGCTTTCAGGAGATGTGAGACCCTGGAGATGGGCACTGAGTAGAACGGGTTTACGGCAAGGTGTACACATCAGAGAGGTACCTGGAAATGGAGGACAAACTGCATCCTGAACCTGACCCTGATGGCCTCGAGACTGTCATTGTCCTCTGCATGTACTATTCTGATTCTACTCACCTTACAAGCTTTGGGGCTGTGGCTCTTTGGCCAATTTATCTTCTCTTTGGTCTTCTCTCCAAGTATGTTCGTGCATGACCAACATCTGGTGCCACACACCATCTTGTTTACATGCCATCAGTACGTTATATCATTTAATATCTGCCTACGTGATTATTTACTTGGTGTAGCTTCCAGATCACATTCAAGATGCGTATAAGCAGCATTTTGACAAACCTGCATCGTTGGGAATCCTCACCTTCTTGAAACAAGAGCTCATTCATGCAATATGGAAGAAACTTTTGACTGCTGAGTTCCTCGAGGCATATACATATGGTATTGTTATTTTATGTGTGGACAATATTCGGTGGCGCATCTATCCAAGGTTCTTTCTATATTCGGCTGACTACCCAGAGAAGTGAGTCCTAGCTCTCTCTCATAATCTGCTCTTATTTCTTTCTGAAGAGTTCTCCTAGCGAGTATCAAGCAGATGGGACTATATCTGTGCCCACAGTGCTTGATCCCGAAATCCAAGGTGCATGAAATGGGAACCAAAAATGACATGAAGCACCGAATCAAAAAAGGGCGAATTGACTCTGAGCTTCATCAGGGATGGATCGAGAGAGCCCATGGTTGGATCTTTGAGGATGGCAATGCCGTTGATGGAAAGGCAGTAAACGATCTACTCAATAGGGAGTCACTTGCACCTACACGGGTTAGTCTTCCAATATATTGCGTACTTCTATCAAGTTAATATAGTATCAGAACACATTCTCGTCATTCTTGGGGCCTATCTTCAATTTCTATCAACTCTTTGTCATTGATCCCCTTCACGAGATTGAACTGGGTACCTGGAAAGTGCTATTTATACATCTGCTTCGAATTTGCCAGTTTTATGGTGCTCATGTTGTCCAGCAGCTGAACGGTCGGTACGTATACTTATTCTATAACATATTTGGTACTAAAAGCATGTCAGCTTTAGACAGGTACCAACATTCGGATGAGGTACAATCTGGCGATTCAACAACAACATTTCAGAGATGAAAAACTTTGCTGCACAAGATTATGAGGATCTATTGCAGGTATTAAGTTCTTGAATCATTGATTTGAATGTAGACTAATTGATCTAGTGTGCAATGCCATGCTTTGAAGGCCTCTTTCCAAACGCACTCAACAAATTAGTTCTCGACTTGCTATTTGTCTTTGCCTGCTGGCATGCCAACACCAAGCTCCGCATGCACACCAACATGTCACTGTTGGTATTTGAGAAGTGGACATCTGCTCTTGGAACCCTGATGCGAAAGTTCAAGCGCAACGTTGATTCACTGGATACACACGAAATTCCCAAGGAGCGAGAGGCTCGGGCTCGTCAACAGATCAATGCTTCCAAGAAGAAAGGTACGACACCAAAAAAGAAAATTGTGACTGCAAAATTGCGGAAGACATTCAGCCTCTCAACATACAAGTACCATGCAATGGGGGACTATCCAGCTATGATCCGTGCATTTGGTACAACTGATTCATATAGTATGCAGTTGGTGGGTTGTACTACTCTATTTTCATATATTATGTACACTGATCATTGAACTAGGGTGAGCTTGAACATTGGCAAGTCAAGTGATTCTATGGGTGGACAAATAAAAACAAAACCTTCGCCAAGCAAATCTCTCTTCATGTACAATGACAAGAACGCCTGCGGGAGATGCAACGCTGGATCGAGCTGAATGACACGAGGCATGCCAACCAGCCAATGCCTATCCAGGATGGATCAGAGCCCCTCCCGTACACCAACCCCCATGAGCATCATCACATGTCGATGTCTCTTAGTATGAAAATCTACCTGGGACCATGGCTTCAAGAAAATCATGCAGACTTGGCATGTACTGTAAGTTTAGTGTCATACTATGTAATTCAAATATTCTAATACTCCCTTGCAGGATTTTCTCCCCAAACTCAAGGACCATATTCTGTCTCGCCTTACAGGACATGACACGGATACTTTCACAGACACTCACCGCCTCAATCTCATTATCATCGATAACCATGTATATTCACATCAAATTCTTCGCATCAACTTTACAAGCTACGATGTTCATCGCAATCAAGACACTATCAATCCACATACTCATTCCGATATCATGATGCTATCATCTGATCTAGATGATGAATGTTTGCATCCTTACCTGTATGCTCGGGTCATCAGTATATTCCATGCGAAAGTCCGATATGTCGGCATCCATTCTCAGGATCACTCAGCGAAGATCATGCAGTTTCTCTGGGTCTGCTGGTATGCTTTTGACTTGTCTGTCCCTTCAGGATTTCAGGCAAAGTGCTTGCCTTGTCTTGGTTTTCTGCCTGGAGATGATCCCTTGGCGTTTGGGTTTGTGGACCCAGCACACATTCTTTGTGCCTGTCACATCATGCCAGCATACCACTATGGACTGACATCCGACATCTTACCGCCATCCATCAGTCGCAGATTCAACGAGAAAGATGTTGATTGGATACAATATTATGTGAACATGTGAGCAAATCTAAATTCATGCTGATGTCGAAATGGCCTCATTTTATTTTAGATTTGTTGACCGGGACATGTTCAAACGATACACCGGTGATGGAATAGGGCACAAGGATACTCGCGAAGATACCCGTAATCTGTACAAGAAATTGTTGGAGGCTTTAGGAGTTTCCGAATCGGACTTGCCTATGGTTTCAAGCAATCTGGAAGAAGAATTTGCAGCAGATTTGTCAGATGCTTCGGATGAGCCACCACTCAAAGCAAGCAATGGAGAATTCTCCAGTTCCAATGTCAAAGAAGACAACAAGGACGATTCAGACTCGGAGGAGAACGAGACTTCAGATGCTGGAAGTGGAGAGGAGAACAACGACAATGATGATCCACCATCAGACGGGGATTACTTTGAGTTGAACGAGGCTGAAGAGGACGATATTTTCGATGACGAAGGCCTGTGTGGCTTCTCTGCCTTGTAATTTCCAGTAACTTTATATATCTGGCACAAAATACTTTTTTTACACTATGATTAATGCTACATAATTTTACAGCTCTCATCTGACCTTCACCAGACATTGTACAGACCATAGCAAGCTCTGCCATCTCCATCCCAGAACCTGACGACCTGGCGACAAGCTTGGAGATCCGCCCGAATCAGAGAGAATGTTGATAGATCTGGCGCAACCTGGCATGGGCAGTCCTGATCTGCATCACTCTCAGATTGGCTGACCTGATCCAAGCAGTCTTCTGAGACTGCCCTGATCATGTCGAGCTGTGCCAGATCTTTTGGTCGAGGTTTTGGTGATGTTTACACTGCCACCACCAGAAAGAAGCCTCCGAGGTATTCCTTGCTGACAATCAGATTTCCCTAACCCATGGCAAACGAAAGGGCTTCCTTTACCTACAGTCCGAAAAGAAAAAGAGGCCTCCGCTTGGGGATGTGTGAACAACTCCTTCACCTGGTTAGGCTTAAATCTGGGGATTTCTGAGTTTGTATCTGACGAAAAATTAGACCCTTGGAGTAAAAGTCCTGGTGGTATGCAGGGAATTTTCCTGTTCAAATCGGAGCTTCCAACTATGGCCGAGAAAATCCTAGATGAGGGTTTGCAGTAGTAAGCTGTTGTCTAGCCCACAGATGAAACTGACAGTGCGCCGGGGAACAAGTTAAATGATTCAGTGTTCAGGTAAAGAACTGACCTCGGATAACAGTGTATGAACCTACCCTTGCTTGCAGCTCTAATTTTCAATCATGCTTTGTGCTGCATGATGTCCTCTCTTTCCTGCAAAGGCCCCACACTCTAACAGCTGCCCCCAATTCTTCATTCTCCCACAGTGCATTCTGACTGCCAACTAACCTGATCAACTCCGGAGCATAGTGGTTAATATGCACCTCCTATTCATCGAGGTTCGATTCCTCCTTGCGTAAATGATAGGTATGAATGACAGTCTTTTTAGGCCTGCCGTTCCCCCTAAAAACCCTAGATAATGGACGTTCTCTTGCTTTTCTGAGCTGAGCCCTCGATAACTACAGAACTTGCTTATCTTCCTGTCACGACCATATCTCTCGAGGAGCGACAGATATACTGACACTCGTTTTACATTCTCCCTGTAAGATGGGTCCGGAAGGTCACGACTCGCCTCCCTATATATTACCAATTTTCCTTCTCGGAATCTGCGCACAGAAGAACACAAGGTCATATAAAGGCAAAGCAGAAACATATGTGACCGGAAGAGTTTAGTTCATCCAGTAAATATCTCGCCTGGATTCTCTGGACAAAGTGGGTAGCAAATGCGACATGGGGGCTACGAAGCTCAAAGCACCCCATAATTCGTGGTGTTCCAACTCACAAATTCACTTGGAACCAAAAAAACAAAGCTTTTCACACCTGTGTGTAGGGAATCAATGGGGAATCGAACCCCTTGGCCGGAGAGGCCATCTCACCTGAGCCAGGAAGCTCCGGAAAATATCACCAAAAACCACAAATTCGGAGTAAGTAGTCTTCCCCAGACTTGCAGCCAAAAGGAAGGAAAAGGGTACCTAGTGATAATTGCGTACGGGGTAATCGAACCCCTGAACTGTGGGTGATAGCCTTTCGACAATACTATTCCCTACATCCCGTGGTGCTGAGCACGACATACTCTTCCCTCCCGCAGCTCTGGAGGGGTTTGAATTCTCACCACCACCACCTCGCATCTAATGCCAGATAACTGATCAGAAAGTTCCATACCTCGATGAGAGAAGCGTGGTGGTTTATACGTACCCCTCCGATTTCGATTCCCTCCTTGCCGCCCACCGAACACGCGTATTTAGAGTTTCCTGATCAACTACTTACCCACAGAAAACGCTCAAACAAATTTAACAGCCCGTGTTTCTAGGTTCAGACCTAAAAATCTGAGGACTCAAGGCGGGGATGGCGAACAACTCCTTCGCTGGGTTTAAGGCTTTGATCTTGGGATTTATGAGCTTGTATCTGACAAAAAATCAGTCCGTTGAGGTGAAAAATGTTCAATATAAATAGCTTACATTGTGTCCTAGTCGTATGCTGGCTCCGCAGGGTCTTTTTCTCGTAAAAACCAGAGCTTTGAGCTAAGAAAACAAGAGCCAAACACGGCCGAGGAACGTGTGCTCAGTATAGTCAACGAGTAAGCCATTTCCCAGGAGCCAATAGACGAAGCTGATGGTGCAGGGAACAATATCGTTGAGCAAGTATTCCGGCATTAAAAAACTAACCTCAGATCACACTGTATAAACCCTATCCTTGCTCGCCGCTTCAATGATGCATCATGCATTCACAAGAGAAAGGTAAGGATGACGACTTACTTGGAGACCGAGTCGGACTATACTCACATAGCTGGTCTCCAATTACAGGTTCTAACCGAAATGAAACGCATGAGAGACTCAAATACACCTTCAAGCAACACCCCGGCAATCCACAGCCTCCATTAATATGAATCTCGATACCTTCAACTGGTGAGTACTCTGACGCACTGTTTACTAGCACAAGAAGCGAAGCAATGAAAGGTAGTCTTTATTTCCCCAGAGATCCAACGACGGACTGACTATGGACACCCGAGAGTGTAGCCTAGAAACGGTAAGGTATTTGCCCCTGAGTCATCCCTGGAATTGGAAGAATGCCACCAGAAGCGTACGAAACCCTGTTTCCTGTCAACGGCGAATGCTGTTTCTCCTAGTATGGCCGTGGATGTGGCGGGAGGAAAGTGTTCATCCATCATGATGGGCATGGTGATCACCCAAAAGACAGAGACCGCCGGTGGACGTGGCGGGAGGAAAGGTTCATCCATCGTGATGGGAGTAGCCGACGGATGACGTATGATGTAGAGGCCATTGTTGGTGCGGGTGTAACCGCAGAGACGACGTGTGTGTGTGCGGGGAACGACGGTTGCAGTCGCTACTCGAGGTTTTGGTAGTGAAAGGTCTTCGTCTAGTGGCGGCACCTTGTCCGTGCAGTAGGTCGTCCAACAATGCGCGCACTTCGCCTCTTTGAAGAAGGCAGGACTCGTACTTGGCTCTGTATCCAGGAGAGCGGAATGGGGGCGGATTATTGGTGGGAGATGTCCGAGGCGTGGGTGGCGAGGACAGCGCAGCGAATCTTTCGTCGAGTGTCTTTTGCTGGGGCCAGTATGAGCGGAGGTATCGATGACGCCATGACGACTGTGTAGGCACACCGTTATGTACTCAGTCCAAATCAATCACCTGTCTCGGTCGCGTGGTATCGATCTTGCTCTGGGCCTAAAGGACTTTCAGTGAGGTTATACGCGCACTAGAATGGACGCACCCTTGCTTCGATGCCCCAGGAATGGAACCCTGTCCTTGCGATGCTGAGCCAGGGCCAATCTCCCGAGCCCGCGAAAAGAGCTCATCAAATTTGTTCTATTGTCGTTTGGGAAAACCTGAGATCGCAGGATTCGTATATTCCGCGTGTCGTAGCAGTCAGTAGCAAGATGGTTATATGCGCTTGTTTGCCTTGATTGCGATTCGCCACAGGACATCCGGACCTCGGGCCGAGCCGCCTTTCCTTTCCCTTACTTGGCTTCGTGCCAACCCCTTCCTTCCCGACTCGAGCCCTTGTCGAATCTGAAACGGCTCTTCTCATCCAAACCAAGCCGTTTGATGCAACAGGTCTCCGTAATCAAATTCTGTTCCCGTTACACGAATGGTCGACGAATTTATCAATTCCAAAGCGTCCTGAATCTGGGTTTTTACCAATCATGCTAGGTGGATATCTGCTTTGTGGTCTGAAAACTCAATAACATCTCTCGTATTGCAAGGTTTTTATGTAACGCCACCTCACGAGCTCCCTATGTTTTTTTCCTTACCTAAAAACCGACAAAGACACAGATAAAACCCGTTTTTCTCTCCCACCTTTCAGGCGAGTAGGGGTCGGAACAATCTACAACTCGGGTATCCTAATTCACTTCTCCAGGCTCCAGCTATATTTTCACTCTCATTAACAAGGAAGCCCGCGCCTTCCCATCATCTCGTCAAATTACTGACGCTTCAGCGTACCTCTCGGACGCTTCCTTCACCTTTATCATCTACCAGATTACCCGCACTTCCTCCCTCAAACTCTCGCACGTGTGTTCATAGGACGACTTGGTACCGTACGTTTTGGGATTAGTGTTACGCAACATTTTCTATCCGACTATAGGAGATCCGTGAACCATTTTCCTCGCAGCGCTGGAGCGTACCGGTTAATACGCACCTCCAACTGAAGGAGGGGGTTCGATACCCTCTCGCCGCCTCGCGTACAGGGTCAGTGCAGTTTTCGTCTTTTTATTTCTGCCGTTCTGCCACAATCCGCGTGATGCGTGATTTGATTGGTATCTCGCTGGCGTTATTTTATTTGCTTTTCTGAGCCTGCATCTCTGCATGTGGCAATCATATTTCTATTTTGTGAGCGGATATACAGTTTAACATGAAACTAGGTTTATTCTCTAGGTAAGACTCGGATGACCTGCATAGGGAAGGGGGCAACACTTTCGCGAGAGGTGAGCTTTCGTAGACCTCCCTTTAAATTACCACTATTCGGAATCTGCGCATCGCACACACGCACACGCTCACTGCGACAAGCTCCCACGCTAAAGCTACCAAGCGATGACTGTCGCCAAAGCAGAAAAATACGTGACCGGAGTTTGGTTCATCTGGTAAAAATAAATGCCACACGTGGGACGTAGAGAGGAGGAGTCGAACCTCGAGTGCCGGACAAAATCACTGCTGCACTACCCATGTCCAACAGATACGGAGGAGAACGCAATTAAGTACCAGGGGCCCTTTGCCTGTCTACAACTCAAATACCAATTATTCTGAGCTCGGACCGAGATGGATGTGTGCAGGAGGCGGTCTATCCACTAAAAATGAAGTCGCAACGAAATCTGGACACGTGGAGAGGAGGAGTCGAACCTCGGCATTGTCAATTAATTACCTATCTCCAATCTGACTTCCTTGGTCCAAGCTCTGGGAATTGATCAAATCCCGAAGAATGAAATGGGCCAAATCGAATACAGCTATTCACCCAAGAGGAATTGAACTGCTCATATCAAGCACCTCCCCGCAGCCTCAGAAAATCGGGATCTCAGGCCGGGAGCGTCTTTTACTTGACTGAAGCTGATATATCAGGAATGGCGGTTAGTACATCATAGCTTACCGTCATCTACATACACCGATGTGAGTCCCCTCGATATCTTCACGTTCTCAAAACATAATGCCATCATTAACCTTTCTTCTTATTCAACTTTGACGAGTCCGACGTATTTTCGCCGGATGGAATGGGCTTTACTACTTACGCGGACGTCAACGGTGACTCAAAATGCCTTCTTTGACTCGGATACGAACAGCCCCGTCAACTGAATGGTCATTTCTCAGCGAGCGCTCATGTCTGATGGCGCGGCAGTACGTTGGGAGTGTGATATTTTCAAAGGTCGCTACTGTCCTACGAGAAAAATAAAACAAAAGAATCCATCCAAGAAGACAAGGCGCACGTACCACCCAAAGTTACTTCCTCCAAAGACAAAATGGACCCTCTTCCAAACTGAAGTACCAGGCGGTTGATTGAGCCCAGTAAATGTCGTAAAATTATTAGAAACACTCTTTCTCGGCGCCTGACCACGCAAGTCGAGCATCTTGAAAACTGGCAGCTGATTACCGACTTTGTATTTTGTCGCACATGTCGCGTCAATGGCAACAGGTGCGCTTGCGCCCGTGATAAGATTATGAGCTCCAGAGCTTTCACCAGTCGAGAGACTATTGAAGTCATCAACACGTTTTCTTAAAGCCTCAGCGAACCCACCGACCTGTTAAAATCACCCATTACGAATACTGGACTATGCGATTGCACAGCTTCATACTGCGCCCTCGCCAGAAGTAACGATGCGCCAAGACGTCACTACATATCTGACCGATTATCCAGATGCGTGTTCAACACCGTAAACTTGGTCTTGGCACCCGTTGTCAAGCTGAAGCTTGCCGCCGTACACAGTCGGAAAGTGCCTGCTCCAGGGTACTTGGATGGCTTGAAAGAAGTATCTCTGTGAAATATGAGCCAGGGATCATAAACAGACGACGATGAACGCACGAGAGCCAGAAGGTATCATTCGAAAGAAGCTTGACAGCGGATCTTTGTATCTCAGTGAACACGGAGCATCTCTTCTGTCTTGCCTAGACTTACTTCTTATAGAACAACGGACAATACTCTCCTCTCTCCATCCCGTCGCTGCGGCCAACACCGATCTACCGATACATCAGCCAAAAGCGCCACAGCAACAAATATAGCACTCACCCAACCACAGTCATCCCCAAAAAGCTCCGCTAGGTCATTTAGCAGCGCCTCCTGGAAGCCAGCGATGACGATGTCCTCACTCAACAAATGCTCTGCAACATGCAGCCTCCTCGTCCTCCACGGCTGCTCCCCCGACAGCCCCAAAAACGTGTCCTGCGCAAGAGGATTGCCCAGAGCAGAATCCGGTATGGTGATCTGGTCGGGCTGCCAGTCATATCGGAGGCTGTACGTGGCGAGACGCAGGCTGGTGGAATTAGTATCCATGTTTTGCGAGAGCGATGCGAGGGGGAAGTGAAGGAGGAGGATGACGTTAAGCGCGAAGATCCGAAGTAGCGGACCCACGTGGACATGAATGTTGGTGAACACAAAGGCAGGGAATGTCAAGGGAGTGGATGGGTAGCAAGCGGCTGAATGGGCATCACAAGATGTCCGTATCAAGAGGAAATCCCGTCATACTCTATGGAGAAAATGAAGAGAGTGATTTGATCTGTGGGGGACGAAGTAGTGGAGTACAAGCTCGTATTAACAAAGGATCCGAATCCTTTCCAGAGTAGTGTGTCGCCGCTGTCCACGGGCTAAGGGAGTGTGTATCTGGGATGCCAACGTCTCGGCAGAAGATCACGCGTCAAAGAGGCTAACGGCACTATGTTGGAGCGAGGTATAACCGAATGGCTGGGAGAAAACACAAGGCTGCGTCACCATCGCCGGAGACGTTGATGAATTTAGCCTTCGATGTCGTCGGTAAAGTGAAACACTACTGATACGGCTAACATGATCAACAGCAAGGTTCGTACGACATCGGCGTCTCCGAAGGCATTTACGAAACTCGAGGACAAGAGCAGCACGAAGACGTGCTGATGATGACCGAACGAGATGACTTGAAACGGCGAATAGCCGTTGTGCGGTAGAACTTGAAAACAACATAGACGCTTTAATGTGAACGCGAAATTTTACTTCTATTGCTGGACCTGAACAGGTAATCATCAGACGCAGATCCAAAAAGGTATTTTACATCAAGCTCACATGTCAAGGAGACAGGACTCCACAAGGGTGGATTCTCAAAATACTTCGCGTAAAAACGGGAGGTTCTAAGTAACAGAAAATGGTCAGCTGCATGCCTTTTATGCATGAGGAACTACTTACTCCTTATCAGAGTTTATCTCCGCAAGGTGTCGTTTCATCGATTGAATCCGACCGAGAATCAGCTCTTGGGGGAACAAAGAACACACTAAATGAATAGCCTCCAGAGCGCTCCTGCGTTACATTCGCTCTGCAAGGGGTTTCCCCGGAATAAACCAGTGGTTTCCACGAAGAAAATATCAGCCAAACACTGCCGGCGAAAAGATTCCTCAATGACGACTGAGCATATTCTTCGGACATCGATCCGTATCGTCTCAGAACAAGTCTTCGTCTATGCTGTCGATCTGTAAATGCAAGAAAACGAGCGTCAAAAGCGATGGCGAATGAAAAGGAAATAGGTAAAACGAACCTCGTAGTTACTTAGTTCGCTGGGTGGGCGAAAAAAGGGTTATAGGAACAACTGAAACCAGATAAGTCAAAGACGACAGGACTGGACGGAGAACGACACTTACCCTTGATCTCGGGATAACTATGCGTCGTCCGCAACAGGGCCACTTGTAGTGGTTAAGGACCGTTTTCGTTGCGACAGGCAGGTCGCCGTCAACAGCTTACTCGCTACTGTATTTGATCGAGCTGAGCTTGGAGTATGGACCCTATGCCCAAATCACTACGCAAGGTCGTGCTGTGTACGTGTTGATATCGCCGCAGTGTTTAACATGGGGTCATAAAATCAGGCTCAATATTGTGCTACGTAACAGAGCGTAGGCATCTGTGATGATACATGAACGACAGCAGATTTTTGTTTTGATTCGATCAGAGCCTAGGTGTGAGCACTAAGTCTTGACCTAAGGAATATTTAAAGCAGCTGCAGAGGTGTTTAACATACAACGCACCTTTACTCCACCACACCCGAAGATGCAATCAGTACTTTGGTCCTAGGCTCACCACCTGGAGTGCCCTGCTTCTCGATCTCCTTCACCAAATCGAAGCCTTCAATAACCTCTCCAAAAACGACGTGGCGTCCATCCAACTACGGGAGAATCAGCCTCAGCGGGAAACGATGACAAAGTGACACCACTGACCCAGGGTGTTTTTACGGTGGTGACGAAGAACTGTGCCAATGATTAGGAACAACGCAGAAAATCCAAAGAGTGAGACATACCTGGGAGCCGTTCGTATTGGCACCAGCATTTGCCATCGAGAGAAGGCCGGGTTTCGTATGCTTCAGCTTGAAGTTCTCGTCTACAGTCTCAATAAGATTTCCGGTGTCGCATGATAGCAAAACGGTAAGCGGCGCACCTTTGAACTTCTCCCCGTATATCGACTTCCCACCGGTGCCGTTATGCGCTGTGAAGTCACCCCCTTGGATCATGAACTGCAGGAGGCCAAGCATGAGAAGGGCGCACACGGAGAAAGGCGAGTTGACTCACGTCAGGAATGATACGATGAAAACCACAGCCAGCATATCCAAAGCCATGCTCTCCCGTTGCCAGCTCCCTGAAATTCTTCGCCGTCTTGGGAACAACATCGTCGTACAGCTTGAAGACAATCCGTCCTGCAGGTTTCGGACCGATAGAAACGTCGAACTTGGCCGTATCATGATTAGGTGCTACTCTGCCCCGCCGTATGCCGGTTACTCACGAAGACGTTAGCCCTACGAAAACAGGCTATAGATTAGCAGGGCGGTATCGATGAGTAGTAGCACATACAGGGACTTCCCAGCACTAGCTGTGGACATGAATCTGCGCAAATAGGACATCCTGACGAAGAGAAAGAAAAAGCTGCAGTGAAAGGAAGAGAGAAGAAAGATGGAGGCACGTGATGGGCGATGACGCCTGAATCGCGTCTGTGGCGTGGGATACCGATAATCACTGCCATGAGCGTGCCGGCTTCGGCAAAGATAGGCGATACGCGTTAGATACGCGTCAACACAAGATACGGCGATCACTGCATCATTTTCTTGACCTCACATATGTAGCATACGAGGAGCATTTGTTCGATGAGTGTAGTAAACATTACTAGGTTCGTACATAAATTCGCATCGCGTTTCTTTCCCTCCTTTGCCTTTCCCGGGGTCTCTGCTCCCAGTTACGACGCTTCTTGTCAAGTACATGAGGCTAGCCTCATTGTCACTCAGATTTTGCCAAAGAAATCAGCTTTTCAATCCGACTTCGTATCCAATTGTACAGATAAGGTACAGAGGTGCATTGATGAAGAAAGACTTTCGAAGTTCAGCAGACGGAGTAGAGCTTCTGTGAGCTCATCAGTTCAAGTCTGCTTTCTACACAACTGATCGTTTTCTTAAAATCCTTCCTATAGAGACATGCCTACCTCGAGCGGAACAAACACAAGTAAGAAATACTCTCGAGCAGCGTAAATGCCCAGGTATAAATATCACCTCCGTATTTCCGGCAATTTGGAATGCAGAAGCCTCTTGGAAAAAGTAACGCGAGCTGTGAAGTGGCTCTAAACTAATTTTGTGCTCTCTTAAGTCAGGTAATCCGACGAGGGACAGAAGTAGAGACTTAATGGGCGATTATCGGTGAGGAGCGGCGTTCAATGGGAGATTAGGAAGACGTTATACGACATTTTGTGAACGACAAGTGGAGGCGCAGACGGTGCTAAGCGCGGAGAAGGGCTTCGAGGGTAAAGTGGAATTGACGATCAGCTCACAGCCTATGATACAGACGAGCAGGAGAGAAAAGAAGAGTGGAGACCCAGGTTGGTGTTCGGATTTAATAATGCACGAAGCTTCGACTGATTGTCGCGCTTGCAGTTCTTTTAATTATTATCCTCAAACGAGCCGAAGAGAAAACATTTCGCGATTGTATGAGTCCATCATCTTACTACTATATTTATTGAATATTACGATAGGAAGTGTCCATTTGTGCTCTAAAAGCTAGTCTTGTTAGCTTCCACGAAGCTCCTCAACGTCCTCTTGCCGGTAACCTTCTTCGGTGCCTTGAATATCTCTTCCTCCCCACCGTTAGCATTAAGGCCATCCAAAGACGAGAGCATCCCGGCGAAACCTTCTGGAAGACCGAAAGAGGTGTACCTCTGCTTCAGCTCCTCTACAGTGATGCGTGTGTGGGTAATATTTCGACCAAGTACCTCTGTAAAGATAGCAGCGACCTAGTTCGACAATCAGCTCCGGCGCAATGTACAAGGAGAAGATAGGACGCACAACATCATAAGAGAGCAACTCAGGGCCTGTAATAATATGGTCCGTATTATGACTCTTCTCATCCGTCAACGCGCTAACAGCCAAATCCGCAATATCATCCGCGGATGTGAATCCAATCTTTCCGTCCGCGGATGCGCTTATAATCGTGTTCTTCTCCTTGATGGTTCGGGGGTGCACGGTCGAAAAATTCTCCGAAAATCCAGTGGTACATATCGGCTCCTCATACGTGACTGCTACGCACCAAAAAACCACGAAGGACGAAGGACTGTGTAATCGACCTTTAGCGATAGCAGGTATTCATGTACCTTTGGTCCCATCAACGGATAGCCATCCATCATCGTTGACGCAGTAAGGAGGACGAAGCGCTTGACGCCCTTCTGCACCGCCAGATCAATGAAAGGTTTCATCGGGGGGAACACCTGTGAGGTGGCTCCAGGCGCGACGAGGTAGATTCGGTCGATGTTTGGGTCGGTGGTGAAGACATTTTCGAACGTCGATGGGTCGTGCCAGTCGAATTTGACGCCTTTGAAGGGTTCTGGAACGATGCCTTTGTGAGATGTGACGAGCACGGGTTGGTTGGCGTCTTTGAGAAGACGGGCGATGCGCGTGGCTGTCTTTCCTGTTGGGCACGGTAAATTTCGCGTTTGCGTGATGCGTTCGTGCGTTTGCGTTAAATCTGCATGCGTGGGAAAAAACGCATCGACGAGTTCAATGCGTTTGCGTGCGTGACAAAGGTGCGTTGTTCTGTTGCTTTGTTTTCGGTATGGCCTATATTCCATTGATATTCCACCGGCGTTGGTGTTCGACTAGAATTTTACTGTCTGGTGTTATATTTGAATCTGAATTTGACGTGAGCTTTTAAGTTAATCATGATAATACATAGCTGTTGAACGAGACACGTGCTACCCGACTCTTTCCCGCCTTGATTACCTATATTGTACACCGTTCCTTACGGACTCTTTCTTTTATCCGAGCTCCTATACTTCATCTCGACAGTATATATACCTAGTAGTTACACCCGCATCCTCAGTCGTTTCACCTATACTGCGCCGACTGAGGTATGTTACTTAACTCATATACCTATATGCACTTTACTTACTTATCCCGATAGTTCTTACAACGTTGTTCTTATTACTTTAATAGCACTCACATTTGTCCGTATTGAAAAGCAAGGTTTTGATGAAGACAAACGGGAGAAGAACAAGAAGATGCAAGAGGAGGTGTAGGCCCACACTTGGCCCACACACAAGCCAAGAATGATCTCCGAAAAGGGAAGGCAACATCAGAGGTCGCGGAGGTCGGGAATACAAGATCATAGCCAGGCAAACTCAACGAGACGGCGGGTAAAACACTCCCAGGAACGAGACGAACCGAAACTAGTGCTTGAATCTGTGCCAGGTTCATGGGCCCGGGCTAGCCGGAGCAGCAGCAGCAATGGCGTCAAGGACTTTGGGGAGATTGGAGTCTTTGTGTCTGGTAAAATTGAATGATTTTCAGTCTCAACGCACCATTGAATGCCGGTTGAACGCAACGAACGCAACTGAACGCACTGGTCACAAAGTGGTCACAGTCACGTGCGGCGATGCGTTGAATTTTGAGCGCGTGCGTTTTTTGGCCTAACGCATGCGTGAAGTCCTACGAGGTGAGAAATCAAAATTTGATTGATATGCAAGTTTTTTTCGGACTTATCTTTTGGTTTTCTCTTGCAGAACGACATTTGGAGCCTTCTCCAAGGCACTATAACATACGAAAGACATATATTTTAGTTCTTAGGCAAATTATTATACAGACAAATGATGCTGGCTGACAAGCCTAGCGATTACAGGAAGGTAAGTCGGACAATGTTCTAATCTGAAACGCCACTTGAACGCACCAAGTCGACCCAAACGCATACTAACCAAACGCACCAAACGCAAAAAAACGCAAAAACGCATCACAAAAACGCGAAATTCTCCCGGCCCTTTCCTGTTCCGCCGGTGAGAATGATTGTCATGTTAAAGATATTGAATACTGCTCAAGATGGCCGTAGGTCTAGTTATACTTCTTTCCGCGTAAATTGCTCCCCTGATTTACCCACAAAGCTAATCATTAGTATGTAATCTTTCCGGTACATCTTAGCACCCCATTTGTCAGGCGCTGACATGCCCTTCGTCAGGCAAGCAGAAAATCGAATAAACGAACAAGCAAACAAGCAAGAAAAGTACACGTGGCTTAATCAACACACGGATATATGGCACTTAAAATTCTGCCGAGCGTCAGAACGCGACGCGCGTACACGGAAAAATAGCTAAAGTGAGAAAGTCAAGGACGCGTCAGCCCGGAAGTCCTAAAAATAGGTACGATATTCATGCAGCGTGAGCCTTCATACTTAGGGTTAGGACACGGCATATAACGCGTAAGTAATACTCCTCTGAGCCACATGTGTCCATGGCAAAACTGTTAAACAAAGCTGGGACGCGTCACTGGTCAGTCAGCAGAAACTAAAAATGGTGCTCTACCAGTTTATTCTTAGAACGTCAGTCCGACGAGGAGCCTTTGAATGCCGTCACCAGACTCCGACAACCGTGCTGTCGACAGGTCCCTTTCACACAGAAAAATCTCTGTACTTGGGACAATCGGCAAGAAAGGAGAGCCTCGCTAGATGTACATCAGCGACTTTGTTGAAAAAAAAGTAAAAAAAAGGGGCACCCCTCACCCCTAGACAGAAGACTGTACCGCCGTTGGGATCTTACTAAATTCGAATAAGCACCCAGTAAGGCGAGTGTCTACTTTGCCTTGTCGCGATAGCTGCTGTCATTTGTGTATCGGTCTATTGCGCATTCGTATCTGCATGTATAGGTTGAATTAAGGATCTCGTGCCCTTCTTTTATAAGGGCAATTTCTTCTGACTCTGGGCTCCCAGATAAATTATAGTTTGCGCTTGTGCTGCGGTCATGGTCACGATCGCTCTGAGCAACAAAATGATGTCATGTCTATCGCACAACGCGAACGCGTAACTTCGCAAGACCGTGATCCGTCTCTGATTCGCGCCCTACCGCGAGCAGAATGATAGTTTTGTCAGAACTAGCGATGTACAGGGCCCGGCTTGGCCTGGCTTTTAGGGCTCAGGCTTGGCTCGGGCTCAGGCCAGGGCTTTTAGGTGGTACGAAGATAAATTTATTGACCTGTATGACTGCGTCGTGTGATAACAAAATTAGTCCTCAAATGTACTATCGACTGCAGCACTGTCTTCAAGAAAGCAGTCAATGTCTAACACCCACTCCTTCGCTACATCCACCTCCTCCATTACCTCCTCCTCAAGAGCAATAGCGTCTTCAAGAGCCTCCTCGGTTACGAAGCTTATTGATAGTGATAGACTCAGAACGGAATACATGTCCCGGATCAGTAAGGCTTTATGCTCGTGATGGCTGGTGTCTTCACTATAAACAACCGTTACTTACATTGATTGTTAGGCAACTTCCAGGGAAGATGAGACTGCAGAACAGCACGCCTCTAAAAACAGCATAAATGAAGAAATCAGGGTTGGTGCTGATCGGGTAGCTAAAATTTTCCGGGTCCGTGGAGAGGTCTACGATATAATCACTGATAATCCGACCAGTCACCATGAACAACTTCCCATTATATCGCCAGAAATACTATAGATCCCGTCCCTCACAAGAACACAAGCAAAGCTCTAGATTTAATGGTCGTGCTCGAGCCTCGTCAAGGCCAATTTACTGTAATCGTGAAAACGCACATCTTTAGTATAAAAATGGGCGTATGACAGTCTTGGTGGTTTCAGAAGTTGAGTCAAATCATGAAATGTAACGTGTCAAATTTAAATACAGGAAATATCGACGTAAGTACGGAAACGTGAAAATAGAAAAAGCAACCAAATCGGAAAAAACGTCGGTTATCGAACTATCTACTTAGCGAGCCTACTTTCCTGTGACGACACCCAACAGACCACAAAGCAAGGTAATGACGGTTCCAACAACGCCCTTGAGCCTACACCCTGCCGTCAGAGAACGAGCGGAAGCGAGAGAACAATAACACCTACAACAATGCGACGACCACGAGCAACCCAGGAACGAGAAGTTCCAGCGTGACGAGGAGCTTGAACAACGTGGCACCAACAACCCCCAAGAGTCCGCCCTGAACGCACCCGCAACCGGAGGAACCAAGGCCCTGAGTGGTTTTGTTGATATCCTACCACTGTCTGTTAGCATCAACATCACGACAGGAGATTGCCATACATTCATAATACTGGCAGCGAGAGCAGCGACATCGCTCTTAACGTCCCTCTTGGTGATGACACCTTGGACCTGGAGGGAAAAAACGGACGAAGTGGCGCCGTCCACGGCTGAAATGACTTGGTTGAGGAGGGGTGTGACCGAGGCCTCCGTCGCGGTCTTGTTTCCGACAAGAGCGTCTACATCATGTATTAGAATGAGAACGCTACTAAGAAACGAATATCACCTACCGATCTGAGGAAGGATGGTGTCCGTGGTGCTCTTCAGGTTGGTGAGAACGTCCATGACACTGGTAGGTGCTCGGGTGATGATCGGGGCGGGGGTAGCCGCGACGAACGAGACGAGAGACAAAAAGGCGACTGTGAGTTTGGAGGTGAACATTGTTACACAAGGAGGGGTTCTGGGCGAGATAGAGCAAGTGCTGGTATGTACGGTCGAGTTTAAAGGCCTTTTATACCGCGTTGGATATAAGTCTTACCATAGTTTGAGGGCGTATGGAGGCAGCGAATCCGAATAGAACCAATGTACAGCAATGTAGCAGCGGTGGTTGATAGATACAACTCCGAGTGTATGCCCTGTGCGTAAACACATGCATTAGTTTGCCAGATGGTCTTTCTGTTAGAAGTCAAGGTTCCAGCATGGCGTCTGCAAACCTTTCTTCTCCCGTCAGTGAACAGCCAGAGGCCACTCTACTGACACTAAGGAGCGGCGCCATTCGAAATTCGACAGGTAAAGCCAAGGACAATACGCTACGCGCGTTAAGGAATGTCGAGGAGTCTCTCCTAACATGGTTTAATTCACGTAAGCACACGGAGAGTCTCGCAACTTCGAAGTTCAACGATCTAGTGTGAAATTCAAAGTTGTAGAAGAAGAATATGGAGCTAGAGATGATCGGACTACATTCAGTTTACACGATGGATTGAGAAGAGGACGCACGCTATGTGGCGGCGGATCCTTCAGGTACTCCGATGGCTAAAAGCAATCATGCGACGGAAACTCCCATCCCGCGTGGATCACAATCTTCCTGCAATATGAAGCCTGTTCTGGCAAAATTGCCCATTCGCCTTCCAGAACTTTCTCACACCGGAATTTCCGCGCCATGATGACGATGACGATGCTCAACCGCTGGGGTCATAAGGATGATATTCCGTATATCTGGGGGGTGCCTCTACATCATCCCACCGTATTGGTCGAAGCATAACACTCCCGTCATCATTCGAAGTAGAGAAAGGACCTGGTGCCCTGGGACCTTGAGAACTACTTCCAGCCTGCTGCTCCTCCAGGCGCTGCATCTGGGCCTGCAGTGCAGCAACTCGTCCTGCCAGATGTTTCTCTCCGGAGGGGATCTCTCCACTGTCAGTTACTTCATGCTGTACAGAGAAGGACGTTGGCGTGGTATACATGGATGCAGAATTGCGATGGAAAATGCTAAATGGTATCACTCCCGTGGTATTGTTGTTTTTGTCAATCTCCAGTGAACTGCATGAGCGGCGACGGCGGTAGAAGAAATACGCGCTGCAAGCGGTAGCCGTCGCAACGGCAAGGAGACCGAGAACAATGCCTGCCACTGCACCACCGGCTAGCGCCGAAGAATGAGAACCGTCGTTGAATCTAAGCTCAACGTCAGCAACAGAGTCGAGATTGAGTTTACAGAGATTACTGACGTATAATTCGCATAATCGAACGCAACATAAGAGGATTCATTGCCTGTAGTCTCAATGAGAACAGTATGCTCCCCTTCGCTCAGTGACTCGTTACTATATGCAAGTGTGTTGAACTCATAGTTCAACGTCCCGTCTGTCTCGTGGCGAAATCCTCCGACGACGCTCCCATCTAGCCTGAAATTACAAACAGTGCGGCTAACGAGACTTGTATTTTCAGGATAGTTCGACAGGATAAGGTAAATGTATATCGCCATTCCTACAAGGCCAGAAAAATTAGAAACCCTAGCACTTAGAGTGACCAACGATTTACCATTGAAGCGAAACCCGATCGACATATTGTCTATTTCAGGGAAGTAAGTCGCCGCAGTCCACGTTTCGTCAAAGGCTTTTGTCCGATCGGGCAGAATCGCACAGCCGGTGCATTGATCTTCGTGCTTCCAAAATGGCTCTCCCGTGTTATTGGGGCTATTCAATGGCAAGTATTCAACTTGCAGACCAGTGACGACATCTCCAAGACTATCGTCTATCGTGCGGTTCGTACCGGCTGCGAAAGAGAGCGAGATCGGCAAGAGGATGAAGATAAAGAAGGAAGTCTTCATGAAGGAGGGATGTGAGATGGGAGCGAAGGATGTGGTACGTAGAGAATGTGGGCTGAAGAGCGAAAGAGAATTGGCGCGACAGGAACCATTCAATTAGGTAGTCAGGTTGTCATCCAAATCAATACGGCTCTAGGCAACGTTGCTCTATCAGCCAATCATATCAACCCAGTATTCGGAAGCTCGAGCTAGTTCTAATCACCATCAAAGATTATCAGCGGAGTAAAATAAGGCTGACCGCTGTGCCATAGAGTTTAGAGTCCATCGCCACAAGTATGATGATCACGAGCTGTCCACGATCAAAAGATCGAATGCTCCTTATGACAGATCGTTGCAACATGACACTCTTGATCACAATATGTAGTTCCTTGGTTGTAGCGTAGCTCGAAAGAATCCTGCACCGCTAACTTTCTATCACGCAAGACTGAAATATCGTGTTCATGGAGGGTCAGATGTTCTGACGCACTGCTCCCAATGAAACCTGAGAGAAGTGATCTGGAATGACCGAGAAACGTGCCCTAACTGGCGTACCCCAGAACATGAGCTGATCAGCTTGTGAAAGCTACCGGGTTACTTTGCCGGTAGTGATGAATTGTGATTTCTCCGGCGAAAGTATAGAAATGAAGATGCGATCACGACGATGAATATCAAGACTCCCACTACTATCCCGGCAATGGCGCCCTTGAAAGGCTGTCTCAAAGATGAGGACGCCGAGAACGAAGGAGGAGGTCCGGCTGTCGATACGAACAGACTAGTGGTAGCGAGGTTTTGTGTAATACTTGACGTTGAAGACACCGCCGCTGGGAATGTGATGGATACCCTGGTGTTCCTATAAATCACGTTTAGGCTTCCGGCTTCCAGGAAAAAAAACACAATGGAACGTACGTATAGACCGCGTAGTCGAAAATGACATATGATGGTTCCATCCCCGAGATCTCTATCAAAAGTGAATGGTCATCATCGCCCAATGTCACATTGCTGTACGCCAAGACGTTGTATTCGAACTGATACGTCCCATCCGTATCATGCCTGAAGCTTCCCGCAACCTCCCCATCGATCCTGAAATCGCATATCACGTCACTAACCAGGCCCGTACTCTTCGGATAATTTGACAGAATCAGGTAGATGTATATGGCAGACCCTGAGAGATCATCAATGATCAGAATTCAGATGTAACCTCCATAGCAACGCACCGTGAAAGACCATCTGTGCCGTTACGTTCCCGAGTGCTGGGTAGTACGTCGCGCTAGTCCATGTGTTGTACATAGCGGACGACGAACTGGGAACGATAGCGCAATTGTTACATTGAGAAGCGTTCTTCCAGATGAGAGCACCAGCACTCGAAGCGGGACTATAGTCGACTTGAAACCCGGTCAGTTGGTCTCCAAGCGTATCGTCAATGGTGTGGTTTGTCAGCTCTCCCATAACGAGGAGGCTGAGGAGGAGAAAACGAGTAAAATGAAAGATAATCATGAGGGGCCACGAGCGATGGAGGTAGTAAGATTTCAAGTTGTCGAGCCAACCTACAAGTCGTGATGAGTGTTGTGATACGGAACGATAATCAGCTTACCTGTTTACCATGATGGTGGAGCAGACGGCGAGTTTCAGTTATTTTTCGTGTTCGGAATGAGTACTAAGTGCTACGAGATGATCTACTTCATGATGAGCATCATTGTGTTCCCAGATCACCACTCCCCAGGTTCGCAGCTGGGAAGTACGTCCGTTCCGAGACGTCCCGAATCCACGGTCTCATCCTGATCAGGAAGGCACTGTATGGGATCGGCCTCCAGAACAGGTGGACTAAACAATCTAGCCCATGAGTGACTGTAAGAGCACAATGTAAGAATGTAGTCCAACCTATTAAAAGGGTAGATTATCTGCGTACGCTGGGTTTCGTAAAAGTAGATGATCGGGGACCGATGGTATAGGAATTTCACGGGAAATGGTGAACTGCTGGACAGTGAGCGCTCGCAAAGAATTGCCAGGACCAAAGAAACGGACGGAATACCGTAGTCTGAACCACGACATTGAGCGTGTTTCCTAAGTAGAGTCGTTTGTAGGGCATCAGGCTTTGCGGGAGCACGCGAAATTCGAGGAGAATGTGCTGGCCTTCGCCTGGAAATGAGTCATATCAACGCTGCAGGAAGGAGACAGAAACGAAGCTACCTGACGACGAAAATTGCCTGAGTGCGTGGGTTGTATATGAAGATCCTTCCTCCAAGGGTATCTTCCAGGAGAATTTTAGAGTTCTGGTCCGCTTTTCGAAGAGAAATGGAACTCACCAATCCTGTGGTATCGCAGTCCTCAAATTCTCGTGACCCGCCGTCTGCGGGCTGGCCCGGGCTGCTGAACCGCCCATTTGCTGCTACATTTGTAGTATGAACACTGGAAATGAGTTTTTCGAGCGTTGGGCCAAGCCCCAGGTGTCCTGACGGCTCGATGACATCCACAACCGCGAGGTGGTAAGAACTAAGAGGATGACGTCGGCGAATCGGCCCGATGCCGAACGTGTCTTCCCGTAAAGCTGATGCCGGCGATTCGGCACCAGTCCTCTGCGGCTTCTCACCCTCGAACCGACTATGCAATGTCGATCCTTCGATGCTAATCTCCCCTAGGAAGAGCCAGATATCAGGACAGTCGACAACTGAGTACTGAAACACCGGGTCGATTTGTGAGCGTACATACACTTGATGAAGATTCCTAACCTTATCAATATTCAGGTCTTCCACAAACTACGGTTGGTCAAAGTCCGGGCATTTAGTTCGCACCTCTGCTAGTCATCCAATATCCATTCCTTAATCACAGTAACGTGATAAATATTTCATAATCGCTCCGAATACTTGCGAAATCTATTTCTGTCCATGACACCCACCGAACGTCCGCATACAATCGCAACGATAAGTTGCATCCATCCGGGAAAAGTGGCTTGTGAGTTTATACATGGATTATCTGAGGTATATACCTAAAATTGTGATCCCGACTTTCACTCGGGAGCTTGTGAACATGAGTATTTGACGCTTGCTACGTCGATGCCGCTCAATTTCCACGTGCTATAACCTCCATCCTGGTGTCTAGTTTAATCATCTCATAACCGGAAACTCAATCCGTTGTACCGTTCGTCAATTCTGTGAGCGAAATTTATCGTCATTCCTTTTGTGTGAGATGAAAGTACTCTCTGTTTCGTAGGGAAATGGACTGCGTGTTTTTCTATCCTTGCGCTCACTACAAGGTGGAGTTAACGGTATTCGTTATGTCGTTTGAACTCCAGTATCCTGATGTATTACAGCTGATGGAGCTAAATGGGTGCGAGTGTCCATTTCGTAACCCCACCGCACATTCTGCACTTGCTCTTCGCGGAATGAATAGTTTTTCGCTGTTCTTACCAATTATTAGGTTCCGAATCTCAGCCAAAGACAGCATTCAAGCACCCATACGCTGACACATCTCAACGACTCTACGCTCAAACCACAAGTGGATTTTCAGGGTGATGTCTTCAAATTTGGCAACCCTCGGCGAGCCCCATGAGTTACGTCTTGTCCTCACTATTGCGTCCTACTCCATAATATTCCTGTTACTTCTATTTCATGTGATGGGAAGTGGCATGCTTTCTATACAATGTTTTCAGCACGATCCGATTTCAGATCATCACGAGAACTCATTCCACCTATTCTTGGCCAGCCTCCAGACGCAATCGATAAACCACAGATCAGATGTGGGCATGGCATCTACCTGCGTTACCCTCCCATAATCGATTGTAAGCATGTCTACATCCCCGTATCGATCACCTCATAAAGCTGTCTCCACAAGATCCATAGTCGAGTCAAACGTATACCTCGTCGTCACAATTTCCCAGGATGGTCGACGCATTTTCCTCTCCAGGGCAGACATATTGGACTACAATGTAAGAATATTTATCGTTTTATCCTCGCTGTATGGGTTCTTATATTTATATGTCGTAGGACTTCATCAATACCATAACCGTCCACTGCCCCTCCATGACGAGAGAAGTAAGTGTTGTCCAGACAAAGGATCAGTATGTCTGTGAGGGAAACTATGCCGAGATTCGTCACAAATATTGGCAGGGAATCAACTTGGTCCTTTGCGAGTAATTTCATCGCTCTCCACTCACTAGCGCTGATGATTCTCAGGTCCTGAGTTAGATAAGGAGACGATAGCGAAACACCGAGATGCAATCGACTCGATGAACAGCTCGGATATATTTTCTTACATTGATGGTAATGAATAGGCGGACATTTTAGATGGTTACAAATGCATTAGCCATATTGCCGTATTTCTTCTTTCATGCAGCGGCAATTCAAATGCTTGCTAGTGGTCATCGACATTGTGTAATGTGATGTGAGAAGCATCTCTTCACATCATAAAGTCGCCAAGGGGTTGTCTTTGGTTCTTTGCGGCACCAGCCGCTCATCAAAATGAATGCCATCCATATGTAATTCCAGCATAAAAGTCTGATAATGTGGTGAGCGTGCTGCGCGGCTTTCTCAGCGACTACTTCATCTGAAATAAGAAGTCAGTGACCATGTGACCGTCTCCTTTCTTTTTTCGCAGTTTGAAATCTGAGCACCGACGTCTGCGACTCCTATACATTCAAGTGAGTGAAAGAGTATTACTCTTTCCATGTTTTCCTAAAAATGATACCTTGTATAGAGATGTCTACCTTCACCATCCTTGGTTTGGACGACGTACCGGTCCCTCATCCAGCTCGTATCAAAGAGCTCCTATCTGGAAACGAACAACCCCTTCCAGTAGAGAAAGAATACCTCGGATCAGTTCTCCGTCAAGGACCATCAGCATTATCTATGCTCGACACACAGATCTCTCAAGGGCACGAGGCCCTCATTTCACTCCAGTGCCAGAGAAAGGAGGCAGAAGCCATCATCCGTGATGCACAATTCATCTTACACCCTATCCGCTCCATATGCAGCGAGATTCTATTGGAAATTTTCTCGTGGTGTGTGTACGATGCTTACAATGTCAAGGACGTCAGCAAGACCGTTCAGTGTTTGAACCCCCGACATCCCCCTTGGACCATATCCCACGTTAGTCGCAGATGGAGAAACATCACTCTCGCATGCTCAATGCTTTGGTCTAATATTGCGCTTGACCTTGATCAGTATGAGGTCATCGACACCTCAGATCAGGTTTACATGTTCCAACTCGGGCTTTATCTGAAGCGATCATGGGGGTGTGATCTTTCCATCTCTCTATGCTCCGATTACTGTCTGGAGACACATCCTGTTATGGGACTTCTCGAGGCTGGCATTTCGCAATGGAGGAATCTCAACATCGGTTTGTGTCCTAGCACTGTCAAAACCTTGGGGGAAAATGTTTTCCCACTCCTTAGGAGATTAGAAGTCACCTTCGTGCTATTCCAGGAAAATGAGAAGACAGTTCTTACCGCCCCAGAGCTTCGAATTTTCATTTCAAGGCGTAATGCCATGGCATGCAGCCTGCTAGGCATTCCTTGGAAGCAGCTTGAAATGTTCTCTTGCTGCAATGCCTCCAACCGTCATTGCGTCGAGGTCCTCCGACAACTATCATCTGCAAAGAGTCTGAACCTTACAGTTCACAAAATGAATAACTTGGATCTAGCAGATGGTGCGATCATCATACCTTTTGTGAAGACACTCGAGTTTGAAGAGAGGAAATGCGAGGGTGTCATGGCGTGCTTGCTCAACTCCCTCACACTTCCATCGATCACGTTCTTATCGCTCACATTCCCCAAGTTGTCCGTCTCGACTTTCCCTACTACATTTGATGCGTCAACAACGCTCACAAGCCTGAGCATCAACTGTGACCTCAGCCATGCCAACAATTCCACCCTGTTCCTCGTATTCCTTAAATCGACCCCCAATGTCATGGTACTCAGGCTTTCCACTGCCGGTATACCGAACAACGTGCTACACGGTCTCACATTGATGGAAGGGAAAGATTCCCTACTTCCTTCCCTACTTGTTCTCAAAATTGCACCGGGTGTGCCACTGTGCGAAGTGAAATTGTTTATTGGAATGCTGGAATCTCGGTGTACCAAGGATGAGGACGACAACAAAAAGGGAAGCGGAAGTGACTCGCATTCCTGTGGAAGTATCCAAGAGCCGCTCAACGAGGAAACTTCTGGCCGCAGGAGGTTGAAACAATTATGCTTCCAGCAGCCTGAGCTTGGGGAACTCGGGCAGTTGAATTCTGAAGATCAGAGAAGATGGGACATGCTTTGTAGTTCATTGGAGATACTCTATAATTTCGGATCTTTTTGAAGAACAGTGTTTGTCTGTTGGTTGGCTTTACGCAGTATCAAATCACTCCCTTATCTATCTGAGACCTACCAAGTCACAGGGTTAGACCATGGTTTGACTCCTATGACCTGACTGTAATGTCTCACTAGCTCTCACCCAACAACAATGTCTTTCTATCAAATTTCTTCGCCTTACCAGGACTCAATGAAAACCTACACCTCAACAGACTACCTCATCGCCACAGACTCCAATATCTCGGTGTTTGTTCGCAGGTCAGATGTCACTCGTTACACGGTGCGTATCCCTAAAATATGTGGACGTTTTTCGCCATGCTCACATCGTGCCTCATGCAGGACTTAGTGGCCTCTCTTCTCGGATTTTTCCCAGGCATGAATGCACAGTCCATTGTTATCCAAACGAATGAAATGGATGTCTGCGCTGGACGATATGTCGATATTCCACCTGATTTGTGGCCGGAGATCAGCCCTCAAATCCGAAACCTAAAAGTCATCTCCTGTATGTCCTCCTTCCTTTACCGCCACTGACATTAGCTCAAATTGCTCAAGGCCCAACTCAAAAGCGATCGACAACACCTCAGCCAATGATAATTCACGTCCATATTCCCAGCGGAGAGACCAAATCGGTATCTCTCCCTCGCTCGGCCTCTGTCAATGACCTAAAAATCGTCATACAAGACACAGAAGGTACTCCAATTTACAGACAACTACTCATGTGTCAGGGTCAGTCCCTGATGGACAATTCCAAACTTTCCAAGTACAGTATTTCAGATAAGGCGACGATCCAGCTTCAACAGAATGAGGCCATGATTTCTGGGAGCTTGCCATGCCTGGGGTGCAGGTGGGGCATGAGAAAACCGGTTATATATTTGTTTTCTCCCTGGCCGATACACTCACAGCTGGGCAGTGACTATTTTGGGTGAGTCAAAATAGAATCAAAGTGCGAAATGTCGGATTTTGCCTCAGTCAAAATCCGAGGAATTCCCTGATAAGGAAATATCGAAAGATTTTGCCTTGCCCAAAATTGGGATCTTGGATTTTGATTTTATTTTGACCATCCAAAAATAGTCACCACCCAACTGTGACTCCATCGTGCGGGTATCCCTCGTAAAGGCTTGGTCGTTCTCAACGGTGTACCCAGACATCCCAATCAAGGACACCAAGTTGGGACAATCCATCATGTGGGACATCGATACTCATGAGGACCACAGTCTGACGACTACAACTGGCAATCGGGTGTCCTATTTGTTCTGGGAGGCTGAGTAAGTTTTCTAGAATCGTCTTATCGAGGTTATGCATTCATTATCTTCCCAGACCGATGCCACATGTATTACCTTCGCCACCATCATCTCCCAGAGACGCCATCATCCCATTCAACCCATTATTTCCACAAATCACCAAGGAGAACTGTATTGTTCTAAGCTCTTTGAAAGTTGCAGCATACCTCGACCAAGTCCTCTCGTCTCTCTGTCTGCACGTTGAAGCAAGGACATCGTTCATCATGTATGTCGCTATCATTTCTTCAATTTACCACTGACATTATCACCAGATACTGGCTTCCCTCACTTCTGAAACACGAGTACGTCGCCTTGGACTTCCTGCCTCAAGCTTCGTACAAATACGCCGCACCGCTCGATGTTGATCCCAAGCCAGGCATCATTACCCATGTGTTCATGCTATTCACAAGGGTCTGTGAGGATGAGTTGGGAGAATGGGAGGGTGCACTTTCTCGTGCTTCGGAGAATGCGGATTTTTGGGAAAGTATTGTTGGTGTGGATAGTGATAAAATGAAAGATGAAAGACTCTTCAGGGTATTGGAGTGGGGTGGTATGGAGGTAGCACGTTGATCAAATGCAAAAGTTTAGTATTTCACCCAGATGTCATATGTATTTTTACGGAGTCACTCCAAGGCAAGCCGAATCGGATGAGGTGTAGGTAGGAACCTAATTTTTATAGTAAAAAGAATATTAAATTCTATCTCTCTGTGATGTGCATGGAGAGTAGGATTTGAACCTCGAATTGCCAACTATATTAACAGCTATAGTATTAAATCTCCAAATTCCAATCGTACATCACAGTTCTGTGAATACAATCTCAAGGCTAAAACGATCCCCATGCAGAATCACCATGGCTATGCACATGAACCCCAGGTCCCCAACCGGACAGTCGTTGTCAATGATCATCCATGATACCCTCTCTCTCTGAAATTCAAGGGAGGTTTAAGCCCTTCTGAAACAGTTTCATGCACCTTCTATCCTAAGATTGGAATACTTACGTTTCTAACAAAATCACTTCTCGAACCTGCAGTATTCAGATATGAGGAATCAAACCTCGCATTGTCTTTGCACCCACTATGGCAGATCCGTATAAAGAGATTCTCTTAATTGCATGCAATTACGACCCCCGTTGTTCGAACTTGCCCAGGAAAGCTTCATTACACATTGTCTGGCCGCTCAAAAATGTCAAGAAGGTGAGAATACAAGGAAGTACGGTTTCTATAGTGAAAAAAAGATGAGAGCAGGATTAGAACCTCCAGTCGCAGGGATTGATCTGGGGATTGAACCACCAAGAATAAAAAAGCTTCCAGTTTCATACATAGAAGTATATATGCACTTGAGGAATCAAACCTCAAAATCAGCCTGGAGGCGTGATACCAAGGAGTGTTCCTTCTCCCACAAAAAGAAAGCAAGAATGAAGTTCACGGTCTAAAAATGGAAGAGACATGCAGGACCTAGTGGCAGTGGTAGCCATACCAATGGAAACGGCAGGAACTATACAAAGCCTGGTGGCGGGAGTAACCATAACCAAGGATGCCATGAGCAGGATAACTAAATGATACGATACATGTTAAACTCCCCACTGATATATTGTACTTTTCCTCTGTACCATGCTCCTACCTGGACATGCCCATGCTCCTTCGCCTCTCTCTCTCTCATCGGGTGTCTATATGATTGCCAAGCACACTCCTTAGCCTCCATCTCACATTACCTATTGCGGTCCCACCTACAGTGGGTCCATGCTGCTAGCCTTGTATGGTTGTTATAGTTTTACATGCTCCTTATCCTTTATTATGAATTGCAGAACTTGTTACATCGCTTCTCCTATTTGCGCAGTGATATTATGCCTATCAGAGGTAATGAACACGATGCACCATCTTATTACAATGAAACGGTCTATGTCTTGGCAATAACCCTCTCATCTCGAGGGCTGACGGCCTCCATCAGGCTTGAAGCCCAATGACAGGCAGGAGGTGATGGAGACGGTTCACCGCTTTACCCCCCACCTTTATAAATGTCAGGTACACTACATGCTGAAGAACACCACAACGAGGTTACCATCAGTAACAGTTCGTGCCTTCTTGGAACTGGAGGGAGAAGTGGCGCCACCATCAACCACCATCCTAATGATGGTTCTGGGGAGATTGGGGATGGAGCCCCCATGCGAATTAGCATGGGTGAGGATGTCCTATGGGGGCATACACTGTGTCTCCATCCTTATCAGCCGACCCCCTTAGGACAACCTCAAGACAGAAGTGGATCTGATAGTGTGCAGGCAGATATTGACGCATTGCACACACCGCATGCAGAGCAAATGGAGAATAGACAATGAGGGGCAACTCCTGATGCCTTACCAGATGAGTCAAGAGACCAAACTGCTGATGCAGAGACTCCTGCAGAGAACGGTAGAGGACAGACTGTGTGTAGGTCACAAAGGTTGTGCAATAGAGACAGAGCCGTAAATAGAGAACAACACGATGAAGAGACTCTGTGCACGCAAGCTAGAAATGCAACAGTGTTGAAGACACTGATCACACCCACACCCAACACTACACACACAGACCCTCAAGTTCTTGGGGGGATATTATGCGATAGAAGCAGATTGAAGCAAAACAACTAAACTCTCAGAATATACAATACACACGTATAGCAACAGCGCTCGTAGGGTATCTAGATCTCTCTAAGTCCAAAGGCTTTTATAACAAGAGGAGCGACAGATGTCGCCGGGCCTCAAGGCAAAGGTGTACTACAATACACAATATGTCGCCACACACCCACAAAACCCTCAATAAGTCTCGTGCAACACACACAGGTGACCACAACAACTTAAACACACTCTAAACACGACTCAAAGCTTGCGCTCTAAGCAGAAACCCTTCACAACACGTCCACTCAAACCACAGGATTCAAGCCTACGTGCTCAAGCTTCCAAACCGATCGTAGACCCACAGGGTTTGAACCTATGTGATCCAGAGACACAATAACCAAATAAACCCTGTCCACAAGCCAAAGGGTTTGAACCTCTGCCGCTTGTGAAATGAGAACCCTCAAGCACGAACACTAAACAGACCAAAGGGTTTGAACCTCTGCCACCTGTAGTATCCCGCACTATCAAGAAACACCGTCCACAAGCCAAAGGGTTTGAACCTCTGCCGCCTGTAGCACCTCGTGTCACAAGAAACCCTCAAAACTCAAGAGCGCGTCTGCAATGACACAATATCTCTTATTCTCAGGGTAGAGCACAAGTCAACCAATCACTCAAACCATACACAAGTCCCGCGCTAGCTTCCCATGCCTCGCGCGCTACTCAAGTCACTCAAATGTTATCAATAAAAGGTATATTCTCTCGCTCGAAGCTACAAACTAATCCCGAAGCTAGAGCGCTAAGCTGAGGGCCTTTGCGCTCCAACAAGGGGGGTCCAGAACTTCTACACTACAATTTACACTGTGCTATTTATCTAGTCTATGTCCTACAAATTAGTACAACCATATATAGTATATTTTGGGTTGCAGAACTCTGTTTTCTGGGTCCCGCGCATGTTGTTGTCATCACACCATAGCTTGGTGGTTACTCGGAGCTCCGACTCAGGGCCAGACTCTGGTTTCTCCATGGTGCGGCATCAGTTAGCAGCGCTCTGCATGTGTATGGATGTCGCTCGGTATATCCTCGGAATTGCAGCATACTGTGCAGCTCATGTATCTCGGAATAATGTCTTCTAGTGATTTCTATGGTATCTAGGGCAACCAGCTCCTAGTCTAGGTCTCACGCACTTCGGCTGAAGCTAGAAACATCAGTTTTAGGCTGATTCTGACATCCTGAGGTCTAGAGCACTAGCTACCGGCATGGCAGTGCCTTGCGCATCATAGATCAAGGTTACACGAAGTATTAATTATCTCCTGAGCTTCTCTGGTTCTATTCTTAGCACGCGTCTTCTGTGCATTGTCAGCGTATTCAGTGTCAAGTGCTGGGGCTTTAGACTTAGCACGACCCTTATGGTATCACTCTACAGTTAAGCCATGTGCTCCACCGAACATCACTCAAGGTATTGCATTGCCTGCACTTAGGACATTGCGCTCTAAGGTATATCTCATTTCCTCGGTATCTAGCTTTTATAAAATGTATGTATTGATACATTTCGCAAAATTACATGTGTGAATGCTTTTCAAGCGTGTCAACAATATGGAGACAGACGATCCTGTAGAGAACCAGGGAACACAAACTAACTACCCAGCATCATGGAACTGCAGAAAGAAGAAGACGAAAAAGAAGGCCACGAGAGGATGGTTGTGTGTGAGCTCCCTGAATATGCGAGGGAGGGGAGCACAATCAGCCTGGAATCACCAGAGCAAGTGGATTCAGGTCAATGAAGTACTGAAGAAGGAAAAGGTTGGCATGCTGACACTTCAGGAGACCCACCTCTCCGATGAATACCTTGAGGATATACACAAGTGATATGGCCGCCGAATGAAGGTATTCCACTCTATTGACCCAGCACATCCAAATGCAAAGGGTGTGGCAGTAGCGCTGAACAAGGAACTGATCAATGTTGATGGCGCAGAGAGCCAGGAAGTAATTGCGGGGCGTGCTATGCTGGTGGTAGTGCTGTGGCATGCTGACCTAACACTGACATGGTTAGTTGTGTATGCACCAAATGATACAGCAGAGAACCAGCAGTTCTGGGTGGATATGAAATGTAGGTGGTCTGAAATGGACCTCCCTATCCCTGATGGGATGAGTGGTGACTTCAACTTCTGTGAGGACGAAATAGACCAGAAACCTTGTAGGGGAGAGAATGCTGGTCTCCTCCAGGCATTCCAAGACTTCAAAAGTGCCCTTAAGCTGCATGATGGCTGGCGAATAGAGAATCCGGAGACAACGACCTATACCTTTTTCCAGCCTGCGCCCCCATTCTCAGCGTCGAGAATCGACAGGATATACATATCCCCTGAAATTTCTGATCACTGTGAAGAATGGAAAGTAGAGCAGTCAGATGTTGACACTGACCATTGCATGGTATCTGTGAAGATCACAAGCCCATGGATCCCTTATATTGGACATGGCCGGTGGACTATGCGATCGCACCTTCTTAAAAATGAGAAGATGCTCAAGGAAATAGACACAGTGATGCTGGCCCTAGAGAAGGAAGTTGATGAATCTAGTGGAAACCTACGCACAGAGGACAGAAACCCACAGATTGCCTATGCTAAAAGCAAGACCTGCCTGGGGGAGATCATACGGAAGTATGCTAGAGTCAGCATCCCCCAAAAGCAAGCAAAGCTAAATGAGCTCAGGGTTAAACTGGACTTTCTGCTAACAGATGGGACAGCATCTCTGGAGGAGCAGCTAGCAGGAGGAGCATTGCTCCAGGAGGAGATCTTCTGCCTACAGTGTGAACTAAACACTGAAAATAAAGTCTCTGCTGCAATCAAGGCGAGAATGGAAGTTGAAACAGTTAGCAAATTCTGGATGAATATGGGAAAGAAAAAATCACCTTGTGAAACAATACAGAAACTTAAAAAATCAGGTCCTACTGAGACCATACCAGTATATGCAATGAGATCCGATGAAATGGCAGGGGTGGCAAGAGACTACTATGAGCAGCTGCAGACAGATAATGCTTACTCAGATGTGCCACAGGAGCGATGTCAAGAACTAATAGAAGAGGTGGTTCAGCACTTGAATACGGAAGTCCCTGTTGACCAAAGAGAGGCATTGGCAGAACTGCTGACAGACAATGACATCTTGGAGGCATTGAGATCTGCAGCCCTTGGGAAAGCAGCTGGGATGGATGGAATGATCTATGAGCTATGGAAGACACTACACCTGCGCTTTGTTACAAGTGAAGAGCCAGGCCAGGCAGCAGATGTCATTAAGATTTTCCGAACTGTTTTCAATGATATTGAACAGAATGGGGTGGTGCCCGGTACTCAATTTTGTGTAGGGTGGGTGTGCCCACTTTATAAGAAGAAGGATAGATCCAACATTGCAAACTATAGGCCGATAATGCTGTTAAACACAGATTACAAGATCATGACAAAAGCACTTGCAGTGAAGCTTGCTCGAATAGCTCTGAGGATAATCCATGAAACTCAAGCTGGATTTATTCCAGGCCATAGTATCTTTGATCAAATTGACCTCACTTGTGAAATGATATGCTTGGCTGAGGCGGAGGAAAGAAACGGGGTTATAGTTGCACTGGACCAGGAAAAGGCATACAATAGAATATCCCATGACTACCTCTGGCGAGTAATGGATGAACTGAAGACACCAGAAGAGTTCACGAAGACAGTGTGACACCTTTATACTGGTGCAGAGTCTGTAGTGATAATAAATGGGGAGATCAGCCAACCTTTCTGTGTCACCCACGGTGTATGGCAGGGAGACCCATTGTCATGCCTCCTGTTTGACCTAGCTATAGAACCTCTTGCCCAGATGCTGAAAGACTCACATCTTGAGGGATTCCAGCTCCCTAATGTTCCAGAAAGAATTATTACGATGTTCTTTGCGGATGACACCACCGTATATTTATCAGAACATGATGACTACAGAGTACTACAGAAGATAATGGACAAGTGGTGTATAGCATCAGGTGCTAAATCCAATGTTGCGAAGACCTCAGTCATACTGATCAGCAGCAAGGAATATCGACAAGCAGTGTTGCAGTGCCAATCAAACATAATAGGTGGGCAGGCCTTTCCTGCTGATGTCTGATTCGCTGAGGATGGAGAGGCGACTCGAATCCTTGGTGCATTCCTAGGGAACAATGTAGATGAAGGGGCACCTTGGACACTGATACTGGAGAAGATAAGTGACAGGCTGGAATTCTGGGCAACAACATACCCAACGGTCGAAGGGAGAGCCCTACTAACAAAGATCTTTGTTGGTGGATATATGCAGTTTCTAACTCAAGCACAAGGAATGCCTGAACAAGTTGAGAAACATCTAGTCAAGGTCATTAGGGACTTCTGCTGGGACAGTGAAGGAAAAACACCAATAAGTATGGACATGATGACATCCCCCACTGATGAGGGTGGGAAACGAATCCTAGATCTAGTGGCAAGGAATAAAGCAATTGAAGTAATGCGAGTGAAGTCTTACCTCAGCCTAGACACAGGTAGGCCATTAGCTGCCTATGTAACAGACCTGATAGTAAACAGCGCGATACAAGACCCATGGATGACACCAAATGTGCCTGCCAATACATTCCTGCAGACGTTCAAAGTTAATACCAACCGGAACTCAAAGCTCCCACAACATGTAGCCAGGATGCTGAAAACTGCGAAGGACCTGGGTGTTCAGTTCGAAATGGCAGCGCCATGTGTGGAAGTCCTTGAGAAAATTCCCATTTGGCACCACTTTGGAACCAAAGAAAAGGCACATAAAATGAACAACACAGAGCAAAATGTATGCCTCAGGATGAACCATGGTGTGGAATATGTAGGGGAAGCCTTCATAATAGTAAAACGGCAAGCGGACAACCAACACAGTAGTAAGGATACTTGCCAATGTGATGGATGCTGCTACGATCGTGACGTGTTACACTGCATGAAACCAGGAGGATGTGTGGCCACAGCAGTGAAGCTGCTTGACCGCTGATGTGCTCGGTAATGGCGAGTGGCAAAAGACTAGTGGGCGGAAATGAGCTCCAACCAACACTAAACCTCTCTACACTCTACACTATCACCAATGTATTGAATTCGGGTGTTTCGAGTATGATAGAAGCACTCTGCAGACTCGATAATCAAGGTAGGTTGTTCAAAAGATGTTTTATTCATTACTAGTGAGTTTTACAAGTGTACCACTCGCACTAGTGGGGTGGGTAAGACACAATTGAATGAATGTGACTTGGTTTTGAGCTACTGCGCTCGCTGGGACTCCGACTGTTCAGACTATTGGCTCTCTTGGCCCTGTAATACTTCCTACAAGTGATCAACACTTGACTAGTTCGCACTCTTGGCTTACTAGTGGCACTCTTGGCCTAGAAACTGCTCCTTACAAGTGATCAACACTTGACTAGTTCGCACTCTAGCTTACTAGTGGCACTCTTGGCCTAAGAATAATACTTTAACTTTGAGAAACTGCAAGAACTAACTTTGGAGCACTCTTGGCCTTTGCAGGACACAATAGTAGACTCAAAGGGACTTCAATTCACTCAATACTATAGGTAACTTAGCGACTAGTAGCCGCTTCATTCGAGGTTATGCACAAAAGCCTTTAATTGGGGGCACTAGATACTACTAGTCTGTCACAATCGCAGGGATGGCGTCGCCTCCTGTTGCGAGTGACTATTCTACTACTTATATACTGTAAGGAGTGGTACAAAGCGACACAAACAGCTACACTAGTGGGGTATTTTCGGTACTGATTTCTTGGCTAGTCACGAAATACTGCGAAAAAGCACGCAATAGTCGGTCTAGAAACTACTGCTGGACAACTAGTAAGCCACGGAGCTACGCTAGCGGTTTTATCTCGCATTCTTGACCCAGCAACGCGCCACTAGTGCCGAGGATAAACTACTAGCCACGCTTCCGCATCCGCAACGCAGTTGGCCGTGATCGAACGCGCAGCCTGGCTAGCCTCGTGTCCGATCGTAACAGATCTGATCGCACTAGTTGGATCTAGATGCAAGGTTAATCCGTTGCTAATTCATTTCTAAGTCCTGCTTCGAGATTGCTGCGCAACTAGTTAACCTGACTTAGGCGTTTATGCCCTGATCGGCCTGCTAGTGACTGGACTTCACGAGATCTGTGTATCCTGCTTCTTGTTTGGTGCGCTAGTCGCGTTACTTGTCTACTAGTGGCCTTATATTAATTAGTCCAGCTAGTATTCAAGTCACTAGTACGGCCGGCTGGTAGATTTAACCCACTAGTGGTATTGCATCTAAGTCCTGGCTTCACTAGTCGCATACTGCTGTAACTATCAGCTCGAAGCCTCAGCTATAGTCCTTTTACTATCACTAGTATCGGATAGATATGCAATTGTATTGTTACAAATTCGCAAAATCTAGGTGTGAACGCATAGACGGCATATCACCGCTTGCAGCCACGATGGGACCCATGCAAAGCTGTGCAGGATGACGGCCTGGGTCTATCAGAGGAAACCAAGGTGCAGAATCTAGAGGCACAAGCATCAGGAGGGAGAATAATCTTTGACCCAACAATAGATGACTCACCCTCCCTGGCTGACGGCTTTCGCATCTTCACAGGAAGTACAAGACAGAGTACAATCCCGGCTCGAAGATACTTCCTTGGTGCTGAACACAGAGTGACAACCGAGGATATAGCATATACTGATGGAAGTGCGGTACACAATGGCTCAGAAGATGCCTGTGCAGGAAGCAGGGTGTGGTACAGTCCTGATGATCCTAGAAATACCTTGCTGTGAGTGAAAGGTCAAGAACAAACAAACAACACTGGCGAGGTAAGGGCAGTCTTGCAGTGAGCAGTTGATGCAAACCCATATGCACCTATTCACACTAAGGCTGACTCTACATATACCATCGATGGGCTGTGTGTCCACCTGAGAAAGTGGGAAGATAGCGGTTGGATAGGAATACCAAACCGCATTTTCTTCCAGGCAACAGCAGCTCAACTACATCGTCAAAGAAATGTGGTATCATTTCAGTGGGTGAAAGGACACAGTGGAGACACTGGAAACGATGGTGCTGACTGACTTGCTGTGGAGGGAGCAAAGATGGTTGATGATGGTAGACCGGACGCAGTGCTGGAAATTGAAGATCAATTTGTAATCCATGGTGCGAAACTGGCTACGATGACTCAAGCCATAGCATACCATGGCATTAAGGAACAACACGGCAAGTGCCAGAGGAAGGCGACTGACTACGGAATCGACAGAATAAGAGCATCCATTGCTGATGTTAATGGTGTCACCCCCTCTGATGCGATGATATGGCGTGCCATGAGGAACAACAACATATCGAGAAACATCAGAGGCTTCCTGTGGAAGGCAACACACAAGGTGTATCACCTGGGGAATGCTTGGACAGACCTGGGCCCCGAATATGCGAGTCGAGCACTATGCCTGGGCTGTGGCACAGAGGAGACAATGGAACACATTCTGTTGGATTGCGACATCCCAGGACAAGAGAAGGTTTGGAGCCTTACCCAAGGCTTATGGGAAAAGAAGGGACATACATGGCCTTGTCTGTCGCTGGGACTAGTCCTAGGCTGCACACTGTATGATCCAAAGAGTAGTGTGGGAAAAACACTCACAGGTGCAGCAAGGCTGTTCAGGATCATGATGTCTGAGTTGGCCCACCTAATCTGGAAGCTACGATGCAAACAGAGGATTGCTAATAGTGATGACCCAGAAAAATGGCCTACAGACAATGAGATCACTGGGTGTTGGGTTCACATGATAAACCAGAGACTAACGCTGGACAGACTGGCAGCCAACCCACGGAAGTATGGTAAGAAAGCCATTAAGAAGGAAATAGTTCTGTGAACATGGTGTGGAACCCTAGAGAACAAGGATGTGTTGCCAAGGGACTGGACTTTAGTTCCAATCGGGGTTTTAGTGGGTAGTGACTGGATCAGGAAACATCCTCATGGACGCCTTCAAATCCCACACTGACATGATTGTCATGCTTAAATGCATTTCCTTGGGTGTCTCCCTTGTCATTGGTCCTGAATAACATTGCTACATGTTCGCAGAACATGCAAAATAAAATAAAGTCCCTCCTTTCTCTACAGGGGTATCAGTCCCCAAGCTAACAGGTTGATGGGGCCAATGTTGTCAGTTGCCCAATACTAGTGAAATCTCACATGTTCCACAAAAAAAAAAAAATTTGGAAGAAACACCAAGGATCATTGCCTTCGGTCCTCACCATGGCAGACCCATACTTATGAGGAGAAGAAGGTTCCCATAAATGGAATCATGACACAAGTGTGGCCCTCACCCTTATTTAATTTGACCATTTAAAAAACAAACTTCGAAAACACATGAAGAGAGTGCACAAGAGGAATCAAACCTCAAGCTCAATGTCCAAGAAATTAACCACTGTGCTCCATGGATTCGACTGTAGGGATTCGAACTCTGGTTTAAGCTGTCATGGCCACTAGACAAGATCCGGGTGATGAGCAACAATGAATGAAGGGAAAAAGCTAGGCATGCACATGAAGATCCTACCATGTTTGCTTAGTATTACCCTGTTCTGGATGACATTTATCGGATAGTTACTGTCTCTCAATTATAGATCGGCCTCTGTTAACGGCCAGCAACGATTGGGAAGGGATTTCATACTGACATTGTAAGGTGCTTCGACAACGAGCGAGATGTATGGACCTATGTACTCCCGGCTTCATGCGGAGTAAAAGGTGATGATCAAACTCGGTCCCATGTACTTCTGTTCGGATTCATTATAGAGGCTAATACCCTGCCCAAAATCAATGGGGATGGGGAAAAAGGGAGGAATAAAATCCGTCATAAGATTAGACAGCAAGTTCGACTACGAGGAAATGGCATGCAGGTGGTAGACGGAAGCTTGATAACGATTATCACGACCAAGAAATGCACATGTTTACTGCAAAATAAGCTCGGTAATACAGAAAAGGAGAAATGACATACCCGAAGATTCATGTCGGTGCATCAGAAAATAATGCTAGCCTAGATCGTCATGGTCATCCAGTCCCATTACAATGCCCTGAATCCTAGTGATCAAGGAACGAGGAAATGGCGCACAGGTACTGCTGGCAACGGGAATTGAGGTAAGAACAAGGGACACAAGACGAGCTGAAAATGAGGGCGGGTTATGGCATAGTATAAAGCGGAACTGGGGATCGTGGTGGTAGTCATGTATCGAAGTAAGGGCTGGCCAGGTACAGGTACAAAAGGTGTGTGTGACAATCTGGCTGGTGCCGATGCCTCACTCTCTGTGCGTGGGCGGGACCCTTGTCGCTCTCTTGGATCACTTCGGTAGTAGACACGTGAACTATCGCATCTCGTGCCTATAAGCACGTCACAAAATGCATCGCAGGAACTCAGGCACTGTACAGGAACGAGGCAGGACAAATCATATGCCGCCGTCTCTATACCATTCCCCTAAAACATGAATCCAACCTCTCCATCCTAGGGAATGAGTACCGGGAGCTTGGATACAACTTGAGATCCTTCTGACAAAATTCACATCCTAGGAAGAAGGAACCACGTTGTCCAAGAAACCAAGCCTTCATATGGGAAACGCTTGTGCACTAACCCAAAAAAGGCGGAGAGTCAATGTAGCGTTAAAAATGGTGACTCGAGATTCGAGAAACGTCTAAAATCTCCACCGGAGGAATTGAACCTCAGCGTCAATGTGTTTACTGTTCCACAAAGGAGACATGCATGAGATGAATGCGGTAACCATTGAGCTGATCGTTTGAGACAGTGACAATCAAAACACTATACATATCCTCCCACATTCAAACACGGGGATTCGAACCCCAGTGAAAGAGCAGTCGTAACCACTGGCCAATGGCTACACAAAGGGTGAAGTAAAGGCAGGCAGAAGCTACCGTCTCACAAAGGTGCATTTCCATTTCCGTCGCCGTTATGGATGGCCGTTACGTATTCAAGACAAGGAACCGTATACATGCTAAGCCAAGGACTGAAAAAAAGAAAAAAGGAAACGCTCTGCCTCTTAGCTTTCAGCGCTAGCAGCGAGTAAAGAACTTGGGTTTACATACCCGAAATGTCTTTGCAGGTATAAAGTTTGGTTCAGACAATGAGCGAGTCTGACGATTCTATATGGCGCGAAAATTCATCAACGTCTTTTCAAATGACAAATATGCACAAAGGGAGTACACACCTATACCTGGTACCGAAAACCTTGCACTGAGGAATTCCGAAAAGCTGTGATGGAGAAGAAGACTGAGAGGCTCTGTGGCGACGCGAAGCTGGACTCAACTCTCAGGAGGATAGACGGGAAAACATTCCAGTTGGACCTCGGAGACATGGGGAGATGCGGTGCAGACGGGGGAGGAGAGACGACAGTCATGTGAACATGTGCGACAGCATAAGTTCAGCGATACAGAAAAAGAGACATAGCGTACCGGAAGAACCAGTATGTGTAACGTCACCATCGTCACAGGAGCCTGCAAGAACATAACACTAGTCAAGCTAACCCCAGATCGCTGGGCAGCATCCTGAGAAACCTTGGTTCTCAAAACGCGTGGTGCTTCTGGCCATTATAAGTGGCGTCTAGTCCTAGCTAAGAGACAAGCCGATGACGAGAGATGGGAGACGCGTGGAAGACGGATCTGGAGTATGGATGGTTTAGAGCTTGGATTACTCGTACTGGCTATTGATGCATTGATCCGCCAGGAGCCCGAGGGAAGGTAGCCTAAGCTGAGATGGCCATAATTAACTTGGTGGTTTTGGAAGGCAACGTCGCGTTACACGGCATGACAACCGATGACGTCGATCGCCTTCCTTTACGTACGCGCTCCTTCCGGCCCACCTCGTTGCCCATAGCCGGCACCCTCACAGTTCACTCTCCATGCGCTCCATCCTTGTTGCTCTCCACCCAACCCGCGCATACGAAGATATCCAGCAATGCCGTCGATTCAAAATGAGGAGATGGATTGGCCGATCACCGTGAATGCCAGGTCAATTATTCAGTTTACGCTATTCACTCACCGTCATCAGAGATCAGAAATACCACGTCTATTTGGCTGGGCTACATTCAAAATCGGCACAGAATCGTATGCCATCTTCCGTTCTCGCCTCACCTGTCCTCTGCTTATCCCTAGCACTACACCTGCAATAACCTCCGGTAGGAATTATCCTTGTGCGAGCCCCTGCTCGACTCCCGGTGTGTTAGCGGCAGATTGCTGTCTTCCTGTACTTCTGAACTGAACTTGTTCTAGGTTCTCACTGCCTCATTGAAGGGAAAACCTCCAAAGTCAATAAGATTTACACTGAAGAATGGCTGCCGGTTTGCCTGGTATGTGTTCACATCAGTCTCCTTCCGTCGTTCTTGACTCTCTATGATTTAGGCATCCCACGGTGCTCCTGTATCAGTGGGTCACAAAATATGCTCGCTGAAGCATGTGAGTTTCCCTGAGGGTATGTCTATCCAGGCGCTGAATTTCAGACAGTTTCTAATCTCTCTGAGTAAGTCGTCAACACTACTCGTTGCTCATTTCATGGAAAGCAGCCGTCAGTCTCTCGTATATGATGTTCCTTACCGAGACATCACGTTGTCGTTACCCCGTGAGCTCCTGAACCGTTCCCTGTGTTTATAACACTATTCCATCCGCCAAGCCAATGACACGCTCATTTTTTCTACTCTACCGCATTGAAGCTGACTGTTTGGTACGGAGAACAGCCGCTCTACAAGACTTGCAGTCCTTCAAATGCTTATTGTCTGTGAACAATTTCGATATACACGACAATATTTCGCATTTGAACCAAACCCGATTGACCAAATGTGTTCCTCTTAAACTTCCACACAAGCCGTCATTGGCCCCGAGAACCCTGCCTAAGATGAGATGAGAGTTTATTTTTCTTCATTCACGCAGGCTATGTGCGTTTCTCTCACGACAAATGTATGTTCATTGTCGTTGCTCGTAAGGGTCACTAAGTAAGTAAAGAACGAACCGCTTTTGTTTTGTTTTATAATGATCAAGATTAGGTATGCTTGATCTGCTGAATGGTTAACGCACGTCTATATTGAGGTTGAATTCCTGTAAGGCAAATTGCAAGGAGTCTTGTTCCTTCAATAAGCTTAGACATCTAGACAATGAGAGGAGCTAGACTTTTACTCGCCTGTGATGGGTAGTACACCTTCTCAGAGACTCCCACCCACCGACTTTTCGAACCCGCTCCTACGTTCCGAACGATAAGTGATAAGACGAGGTGGAAAGTATAAATATATATGTTCCGTGGTTAGGAGACACGACGCCTAGTATAAAAAAACAAGCAGACAACATGGATTAAGCGCACACATGTCGAGAGAAGGAGTCGAACCTCGAGTGCCCGGTGACGGTACCGTGTACACCACCCAATCGATGCAGTTAGCCCCATCGCAAAGGAATCATGATGTTTCCTCCGCCTGTCTTTTCCTAGCATCAAAAACCTCACGCACTCGCTCTAATCATGTGGGGGGAATCGAACCCCACCCAGAAGCGAGTCTCAACCCACTATACTCCGGTGCCACTGGGTTCTGTTACTAGCGACATCGCCTAAAAGCAAACATAGGAATTACCTCTCCAAGAAAATAAAAAAATCAGCAACAAACCAAGTACAATATAGCGGATTTTGAGATGGGGAATCGAACCCCGATTGTCGGTGTAGCCGTTACACCAGATCGATGTGAGGAAGACAGCCTTAAGCTGACAATAGGCTTCAAAAAGATTGTCGAAGGTCACTTGGGACAGTGTACGAGAGGAATCGAACCTCAAGCTGAAGCTTTTATTGTTCCGTGATCGAGGAGCACAAATTATGTAGCCTTCTCCGCATGAAAATGCGTGGTCCGCAAAGCATGGTTCGTGTATGAGTACAAAAAGAGCGGGAGGCAGAATGTAAAATGATTCTAGCCTCCTCCTTTGCAATAATGCGGACGACCCTGGACCGATTCATCTCACCAAAATGTTAGAAAAAGAGTAGATCTTTCCAACTCTTTCGGATTTCCATAGGGAATTGAACCCCAGGAAGCTGCGGTAGCCATTACACCATATCCGTATAAGAGTGACTGAAAGGCACAACAGCCTGAAGTTCGCTTCGCATCCCGGTACACCAGTTACGAGCGCAAACACTGCAATGTGTTCCCTTAGCACAATTACATCGCAGAGGTAAACATTCGGCGCTCGTTCAGTGCACTTCGAGTTGCGAAATATCTGTTCTGACAACCCTCCTGGAGCGATATGAACTTCTCGTTATTCTAGACTGCTACACATATATCGGATACATCGCCGCTAGTCCTAGATAGTCTAACACAAGTCAAGGCCGCTATACAAAAAGATACGCACCGTGCACCCGCACATAATGAACTTCTCTCGGATGTTCAGGGATCGGGGAAGCCTTTCCTTTCACCAGAGAAACCTCTCTTCACATGAACTAGATCAAGTTAGCCTTAAGCATAGAATCGGGACAACATGACATACCAAAATGGAGAACTTCATCCCGCAGATATGAGCAATCGGATATAGGGCTTAGAACGTGATCCAAGAGCGGCGTCGATGACGGTAGATATATCCTCATGAGTACGGTTAGAACATGAATGTGGATAAGACATACCTTTGTTCGCGCTGGTAATTTACTACCACATGAGTTTTCGATAGCGAAAGCGAATGAGCTAAGCTGAGTCCATCTTGCGAGATAAAAACAGATATCTAGACTGAGCGGCCTATAGATCGTCTAGAAGAGCGAGAAAATTCAAGTTGAACTTCATAGACATAGGAGAATGACCTACGGATTGTGGACGGAGAAACAACAATGGTAGCCATGAACGTATGCCCATCTACTACGATGTAAGCTTCGTGACACCAAAAAAGAAAAGGCGTACCTGGAGCATCAGCGTATCGCCGTCGGGTTCTCTCCTACAATGCCTTACCGGCCGAAAAAATAATTGAGAGTCTACTTGAAGGCCAGCAATCATGGAATATTTCCCGTGTAAGATATCGCCGAGTGAGTCCTAGCCCAGGGAGGCATTTGGTGCGGATCGAAGAGGATAATGCTGGAACCGATGCCTGTCGTCACAGAGGAAGAGACGTATATACACCAATGGGAAGAAGATGATAAGGATCTAGAAGAACGAGTGTTATGGCATAGCACAAAACGAAGAAGGCGAAACACGCACTAGAGCAAATGATACCTAATCGTCCAGAAAAGTGACCGTCATCTGAATGCTGGCTGGACCGCAGAAGGCATTGTTGAAACTTGAGGATGAAGTAGCATTCGTGACATGCTGAGAGGCCGTAGTTGAGCACGGTGGTTACTAACAGAAGAGTGACACAACGTTATGCGTGATAATTGATAATAATCAATATGTTGATTGCCGAGACGTTGATTGCCGATATGCTGACACTCGCGCCAACAGTCATGACGCGGATGACCGTGTTCCATCTTGCTCTCTCCACCTTTCACTCTTGGCGCTCGCTTTGATCATCGTGCAGCGGCGCCTTACAGTAGAAACCACCCAAGAGAAAGGATTCTCGAATCAGGATAGCGTGTCGGAGGATGGAGAAACCCTTCAACAAATAGGATGCAAATGTCGTACGTGTATTGTCGCTCTCGGGATATCAAACTGACCGTATGCAGGGCTACCTTCTCTCCTGTGTCTCTCTCGCTCACACGGAGCTTCTGCTACTCCCCGGACAAACACAGGGTATGACTTGACACACTCTATTTACGGTCTTTATGCATTGCTTTCCTCTGCGTCGTCCGGGATGAATGCGATGTGATGTTTTGTGCATTCATAACCGAGACTTCGAATAGTACTACGACGACGGAGATTTGTACGTTTTCATCCATGCCTCTAATCTAATTAGTCGCTCACAATCATCACACACAAACCGAGGCAAATCCCTCGATGCCGTGACTAGTGACATTTTGTATCTTGCCTGTGTCGAAGTGCTTTTAGGCTGCCGTGGTGACTAGGTAGTTAGTTGTGTGCCCTTCAATCGACAGCTATATCACCAGTGTTCTTTGCAGGCACACGGCACCGCGATGCAGCATCAACATATTCGTCACGCTGCAACTGCACTCGGATCGATATAGAACGGGCGCCTATCAATTAATAGACCATATCTGCTGCAATATCTATTGCCATTTTCTAACATTGAAGAATGTTCCGTTTCACATTATTACGACATGGCTTCGGGGATGTGTGAGATTCCAGCTTCAAGAGTAGGATACCTACGACCTCTGTTGCACCGGTTATCAGGCTTCACTACCATGCTTCAGCAATGGCAAACTGCTCTGCCATCATCGCTTCAGGCGGAATTGGTGAGTCATTGTTGTAGATGAAGAGAGAAGTAACTTACGTGTCATCCAAAGAAAACATGATCTGCGCGTGAGAAAATATTGTGGAGCAACGATATATTTCACAGCAGATACGGTCTAATCGCCTGGTAACGATACTGCACGCCGCTCTTATAAACGAACATTTCACGGTGTCCCTTCCTTCTTCTCAACCGTCATCATGTCCACTACCCGATCGAAGTTTATCGTCGTCACAAAGGACGATAAGAGTGTTTTGCTCTTGAGGAAGGGTGTATCTGAGTACAAGGTCCATGTTCCGAAGCTTGTCATTGTATGTATGCTGATAAACGCCAGGCATTGATCGCTAGCATAACGGGATATTTTCCAGACACGCGTTGCGAGACGATAGTCATCCAAACTCGTGACTTGTCCGTCTGTGCTGGAAACTTTGTTGACATTCCATCCGGATTGTGGTCTACGGTTATCACCGACATCGACAATGTCCGTGTTATGACTATTAGAAGCGAGTGAGTTGTATTTAGTAGTTCATTTGTCGCTAGCCTTTGTTAACCTATGATTAGGAACGATTGGGGCGATTAGACCACACAACAAGATGTCTGGAGTCAATCCTACCCCACTATAGCTATATCCACACCGCCCCACTCCCATGTCATGAATATAATCTCATTTTCCCTTCACATATGATACAGTGAATCGCTCCTTTCATCTTCATCTAGTTGTCATTTTCTATGTATAGGTGACTTGCAAAGCGCCAAAATATAAAACACTCGACTCGAAGAAGAGCATACTTGTCTGGGCGTTTAAATATGGCTTCCACCGAGAAGCCCATGCTTATATTCAACCTGGGCGCATTCTAGTACTAAATCTACGCGCAAAAAACGCGGGCCGGGTTAACTGCCGAAGTCCGGCATCTAACCTTCTATCAGCACAGGGCCGTATCCAATTGATTCATGCGAAGCACTCTCACAGTGTCTTCTTTCTTCCTATCTACGATGTCCACCGATACTGATACCACGGCGACACCGACGTCCACCACTGACTCCCCCAACCGAAGTATATCATCGCTTTCAAGGGAGTGCAACATGTATTCCTTCAGTGGTCGGATGTAGCTGATTATGACGTGGAGTGTTCAATCTTCACAGAAAGATCAATACTGACGAAAACATAGGCTTTATTCGTTACACTCAAACGTCACTTTCCGGACATTGAACTGGGATATAAGGATAGTTACGCCATTCAAACCAATGATTTGGATATTTGCAACGGAATATACGTCGATATTCCAAGGGAGCTGTGGGGGAATATAGGCGCACAGATAAGCCGCATAAGGATTATGGACAAGGGTGAGTCCACTGCCTGTCAGTGTCCTTCACGGACTGAAATTCTATCAGATTCAAATGAATATCGAGTATCAGGCAGGTAGTAGGATAGCCCCCCCACCAATCATCCTATATACTGCCAAAAACCCACTCTCTTATGCATCCACAATCAGTCACATTGTATTTCCACGCCATCGAGCGGTCCACGAACAGATGGTATTATGTCTCCCGCATAACGAGACAATACGAAATAGAAATGACCTTATAGTTCGTAATTCTAGCATCTGCTACGCTGTAGGTGGACCGTGGTAGGGTCACACGGCACGGTCACACGGGCACGTCGGAGATGATCAGGAGATAGATCAAAAAAGGTGCGCCTTGATGGCGTGACGTGTGCATCTCATCGACACATTCCTCTCCTGGTAACTCAGCTGGGACGCATTCCGTCGAGATGCGATTCGCAAGTTCCCAGTCTATGGTGCAAAGGTTAATGCAAACAATAAGAATCAACGCCAGTCATTACAGAGATTTTAAATAACATGTCCGAGTGAAGAAGACATACTTCTAATTGACAACTTGACAGCGATCACGTACTTTGGCATCTATCTAAGGCTTCATACGCGCCCGGGTCACAAGATTAGATTATAGGCACTGAGTGATGTGACTCACGAAAAGCGTTTGCTATTACGTCGCTGCTTCTTTTTCATCCCTTCCTTCCCCTCACCCAGCAGCGCAATGGGCTTTTCTCAATCGAAGTCGGACTACATCATCGCCACGGATGCGAAAACTACAGTTTTCATTCGTAGGGCCGACGTCGTTTGGTACGAGGTGTGTATCTGTAAGTCATAGATGATTGTATACCATGCCAACATTACGTCTCATCCAGGACTTGGTTGATCTTCTACTCCACCATTTCCCGAATATCGACCCAAAGTCAATTGTCGTCCAAACAAATGAAATGGATATCTGTGTTGGACGGGACGTTGATATTCCACCGAATCTGTGGCCAGAGATCAGTCCTCAAATCCGTAACATTAAAGTCGTCTCTCGTATGTGTTGCTTCCTTATTGACGCTGGCGCTATCTGAAGTCGCACCAGGCCCTCAAAGGCTGAAAAGAGCCCCTCAATTAATGACCCTTTATCTTCAGACATGCAACGAGGAAATAATCACTGTGTCTCTCCCTCGCTCTGCCTCTGTTGCTGAGCTGACGGATATTATACAAGAGTCCGAAGGTATACCAAGTGATAAACAATTTCTCGTGTACGACCACCATCTCCTCGACTTGAACTTCCTACTGTCTGATTACAACATTACTGATGGGGCAACGATTTCTCTTGAGGACTCGGACCCCTTGCTGGCGCTCAAACCTGTCGTATATTTATTTTCCCCTCTCCCGATAGATGCTCGAGTCTGACTATCCCTCATCAAAGCTTGGTCATTTTCCGTTGTTTACCCGGATGCCCCAATCACACGGACAGTCAATCACATGGAACGTCAAAACTCACGAGGATCAAACCCTGACCGACATGAGCACTGGTACACGGGCATCCTATTTGTTCTGGGAAACCAAGTAAGTCTCTAAAGCGTCTTTACGAGCTGCCTTATTGACCTTTGTTCGAGAACGAACCCGGGTTTACCGCCTTCGCCGCCAGCCTCTCCCCAAATGTTGCCACATGCTGTTCGACCCTTTAATCTATTGCGTCCCGAAGTCAACAACGGCAACTCCGTCGTTCTACATGCCTCAAAAGCTGCAGTATACCTCGACAAAGCATTGACCAATCTCGGTCTTCACATCGAAGCAAAGACGTCGTTCATCACGTACGTCATGATGGGTTCCTTCGCTTGATTTATTACTTACCTTGTCATTAGATTCTGGCTTCCATTCATCCTGAAGCACAGCTATGTTGCATTAAACTTCCTCCCTCAAGCTTCGTATGAACACGCTGCACCGCTCGATGTCGAGCCGAAGCCGGATGTTGTGATCCGTGTATTCATGCTGTTCAAGAGAGTCTGCGAGGATGAGTTGGATGAGTGGGAGGGAGCGCTCTCTCGGGCATCCGAGGATGTTGAACTCTGGAAAGACATTGTTGGTGTGGACACTCTGCGGATGAAAGACGAAAAGCTCTTCCGGGTATTGGAATGGGGTGGAATGGAGGTAAATTATTGATCAGCCGTCGAATTTTCATGCTATGAGTCATATTTATAAATATTGCATACGAAAGTTTATTTTCTAAAGTACGGTGGAGACCGTCGTACATGGCGTACCGTCTATGCGCAGAATACTCAAGTTGGGCTTTTCTGGGCCGTCGAGTCAGACGAGATGATTAACTCTACTCATTTTGCTTGCTCTCAGGTGTTGTGTAGTAGCGAATTCCCCGTCTCCCCACCGCAGTCTGCAGGGAATGAACACACTACTATTTAATCATGATGTCGATGGCTATCCAAAGGTACTGTACTCATGGTGCGAGATGACAAAACCCTCGCTGTAGACCATGACGTCTGGTTGACCTGCTAATTGCTTTTATGTGAGTGGAGGAACGGATAAATGAATTTCGGACTCACATCACTAAAGGTGAGTTTTCGAGCATACCCAAGGAGCCAGGCTACTCGAACATGAATTAACAACGATTCACCAGGACGGGCAGAACACGAACCAAGACAAATTACACACAGGAGCAATTGTACCTCCATCCATCACCGTGCACCAGAGGTGACGCATTCCCTCATTCCTATTCGAACACCATTCAAATAAAAAACAGCAATACGTCTGCCTAATCGGGGATATAGGGACTTGAACCCTTGGAGACACTGCCTCAATCAGGTCATCCACGCAGGCCGCCCTTCAAGAACTTCTCTTGAATACGAGATGGCCTCATCTCACAGTAAATTAACGGGCAAAAAATGCTAGGAATCGAATTTCCAGGGGTTGTCAGTGTGGAATCCTCCATAACAAAAATGAACTTCACAGTGAAATCTGACCTGTAACCGAAATGGCTGCTCTTAAGATATCTTTCGAAGATTGGGAGTAAAACCCCGAGCCGCTGAATAGACCCTTTGACAATCTTTCCTTGTCTAAATAGAGACATCGAAGCGCTTTAATGTCTGAATTTCCAGCAAGATGTGTACCATTTCCAGGCTTTGTGATGTCTCTGAGTTAGTTCACCGGCCCGGCAGAGCCTCAGTTCTTACACGAAGTAGGGAAGGTCTCCGTATCTACTCTGTATCGTCCATTCTTATGTCATCTCAATGATGAAGTACACCTTAATCTGAAGCTACGCACAGGCATGATGAGTAGTGAGTTCGACGAGACCATCGAGCGATTTTCCTCACCTAAGTATTCCCCGTCTCGCAACTCATCCCAAAGAAAACATGTTTCCCTACACGGGTTTCATTTATTTACTACAGCTGTCGATTGAATACAACCCTGCAGTGTCCTGAGTGCGGACAGATGTTATCATCAACCATGTCGTGATATTTAAGAGATGGGGAAGACCCTGGCGAGTCGGCCCAATGTTCAAGCCTTCTATAACGATGATCCCAGCAGTTTGGAGCGATTCCTGCTTCCTTCACTGTCAAAAACAACATCTTCGATATTTTGTGAGCTTACGGTGACGAGGCTGGTGACATGCAGCCATGAAACCAAGCGTGGCCTAGCACGAACAACACACCAAAAGCCTACACTCAATCCCACTAACACACACACACACACCAATCTCTAATAAGTGCGGAGGGGAGCAAGGAATTTAATTCTTCTTGCGCACCGACAGTATCTCAACAAATCTCAGAGAGCTCGCTCAATGGCACGACACAACGCGAAGTTACAAGCAATATCTCAAGTTCTCTTTATTTCTCCTCAAAGCTTTTACAAGAGAGCACGGCGAACCATGCAACCCTCAAGGCAATGATATCTCAATAGAATATACAAACGGATACACAGATCTGCAAAATGACCAAGTTCGTTCAGTGAGCTCACTAAGTACGAATCGCCGCTAGGTCCACTGCGCACGACTTCGCCTTTCTCTCGGCTTGCTAAATCTGAATCCCAACTTGTCACAAATGAGGCCCTCGGCACTCTCAAACAAAAACACAACACAATCAGGTCTTGCACACAGCGAGCTCGCTAAGTAACAAGGTACCACCAGATTTCTTTCAGCCGGTGCGCACCTACTGCAGCTTGTGCAGCTGTCACAAAACAGCCCGATCTGGCCAATTCCTTCGCAAATCACACTTTCAACACGAATCACACCACTACTGCACCAGAAATGGGACAGAGCTTCTCTCAGATGTTTTCTCAGGTTCTCTCTAGAGACCGGCGCAGCTTCACTGTCACCGAATCTTGTTCTTATCTCAAGTAAAACCGAAGTTTTGTATCCAAAATGTATCTCTGTTTTTATTTCTCTGCGAGCTTGCTAAACTCAATGAGCCCGGAAGTAAACTAATGACTCCCTCGCCAGAATACAGGCTCATGGCGCTTGTCTGTTATAATTTCGAAGGCCAGCGACTAGCAGGCTCACCGCACAAGGCAGGAGACCTACAGATTCCGAGCTGGTCCTTCTCAATGTAACTCTAGCCGTTCGCACAGTTCCGTAGCAGAGAAGAGGGCAAATAGTAACTTGGATTGTACACTGGCTAACTGAACTACTTATATACTATGAGCGAAAGGTGATTACAAACGGTCCATGAGTAAGGTAAAAGGTCTAGACATTTCGATGATTTTCTATGATTTTCAATGTCAGTCCGCCGCAACTGCAGTATTCCTTGGCAGGTGAGTCAGACTGTCTCTGATTGGTCTCTCGAGGTGTACCCTATGCCCTGTGACACCAGTGCATGTCAAGGGCCACCGCCGCTGATTTAGGACCTTAGCAACAAATGAGTAAGATTTCCTATTTCCGCGGTATTTCTCTTCAGTAGCTCGTTTCTGGTGGACAACTCCTTTCTTAGGCATATTAGCCATCGGGCCTTTCGGATTCCTAGCAAGTTTGCTAGATCTCTTGGCCGAAACCCCTTGTACTAGATCTGCCTCGTGATATCTCTTCATTTCCTTCCTCACATGAGGTTATCTCTGGATTTTCAGGCACCAGGCTTCTTTCATTAAGCAAACACATGGCTACCATCCATATTATGTTGCGATCCAGTTCTAAGCTCATCCTACTGATGCAAGTGCAGGTCAAGCTTATTGGAAGGAGTGAGCTAACTAATTGGCCTTCCTGTCAAGCATGCCCTTCCGGTACAGTGCTATGACCAAGTCCTTAGTTAACTCTGATGTTTCCATTGACATACTGCGACATCGCCTCAGTAACCTCACTTAGCACAGGTATCCACATATCTGCTTAGCGAGCTCGCTAACTATAGCCTATAAGCTAATGCTAAAACGTGCCAAATCACGAATTTACATGGGTAGCCACGCCACAGGCGTGACAACGGTACACCCTGTGAAGACAAATTCTAATCTTATGAACTTTGCAGGTCTTCCATGCCACAAAACGGGCAAAACCCGTTGATACAGCATGCTCAAGTTTCAAGGATCAGATCATCACAAGAATTCAGTCGAGTTATTCTTAGGCCAACCAGCCTTCAGACACAATCAATAAACCATCGATTGGATGTGAGCAGTGGCATCTACCTACAGGCTGCAGCTAGCCCCCATAACACAATCGTAAGCATGTATACTTCATCCTCTCATCGATCACCTCATAAAGATGCCTCTAATCACAGAAGCGCCCGCGGTCAAGTCAAGGGAGTTCCTCATTGTCACAATCACTCGGGAAGGTCGAAGCATGTTCGTCTCCAGAGCAGATGCAGCAGACTACAATGTAAGCTTTTATCAAATGTATTGGTCCTTATAGTTAAATGATATTAGAACTTCATCAATATCATAGTCGCCCAAATTCCCAGTGTAACAAGAGACAAAATCGTTCTCCAGACAAAGGATCTGTATGTCTGCGAGGGAAAATATGTCGAGATTCTTCCCAAATATTGGTCGAATATGTATGATGTCGTTGATAATGTCAGGGTACTCCTGAGTGAGTAACTTCATTGTTGTCCACTCGCTATAGTTGAAGGCTATCAGAATTCGACCCATATAATCAGATTTTGGCGAAAGACTGAGATACCATCTGTTCGATGAATGACTGTTGAGAATACGAGTAGTTGGGGTGATGTACGAGCGGGTGAATACTGAATGAGAAGGCTGATTTGCCGAGAGGATGTCCATAAGCCAAGTTCCGATTACCAAGAGGGATCTCTTATTGCAATTCTCCCTTTATGTGGTAGCGTTCCAAATACGAACATGACAATCTAGAATTAGCTCCATGCCAGTCAAATACGAGCAAACATTTAATGTTTAAAATCCACTCACAGAATAAAAACCTGAGTCTCAGTCCGATAACCTATCTCATAACATCTCCCTAGGAAATGTATGGTGGTACCCCATCTCGGACACCTCAAAAATAAGGAATCGAACTGTCAAATCCTGAATTACATTTCCTGGACTGAGAAAATCAAATCTCTTCATTGGGCCTCAACTCGGATGCAGCGAGCCGAACCCTTCACAGCGGCCATCTATCCACAAGAGTAACCAAGACATGGGTTGTTGAAAGCACAAAAAAGAACTAACCAGTTGTGCGCTCCGTGTTATTCTTTGGTGCCATGCGATCCAAAGTTCATGGGGTGTTGGAAAATAAAAACAATAATGACTACCTACATAATTAGGATGTCAGGAATCGAACCCAGGGCAAGGCAAGTAGACGTCCTTAGCTATATCCCTGCAAAGAACATGTACCCAGAAGTAGCCCTTCATTTGATGTACAGGCACGGTCCGACAAGCATTGTGTCAAACCATTAGGGAATGACTTTTCCAGGGGCCATCTGAACTGCTTCGAACAAAATTCTCAAACTGCTGTGTTCATTTTGGATATAGGGAACCGAACCCTACAGGAGAGTATTGCAGCTTAGCCATATATCCACAAGCGAAACCCAAGCATGGTTCTCATTAACAGGGAGGCCCACAGAATAAGATGAGCTGAGACCACCGACCACAGCAGCAAATCCCGTCAGAGTCAAAGCACAAAAAACAACTCAGGAACGTGGCACAACAGTCTGATATGGGGAATCGAACCCCGAGATGTGTTCCTAGCCATTATACCAGAAGATGTGGTTGAATTCTTCCAACCTTGGGGCAAGACTTGGTGATGGAAGAACCTCTAACGTAGAAAAGAACAGTGCGATATCTTCCGTACTGAGGAATGATTGCATGCAGTGAAGGCTCTAACACCGTGAATCAGATGCACGGGCGGAGAATACTTAGCCTGTGGGAAAAAGCAGCTGCAAACTTTTACACTTGGATATAGGGGATCGAACCCCAAGCCACTGTAAGAGCCCCTTAGACAATACTATCCATAACTTTATTGGCAAAGCAATGACTTCAATGAAGTTCACCTACCTTCCGCATCATGCTATCCAATGGCAAGATTTCCAGTGAGGCCATGACAGTTTTCAGTTGGAACGGATGTATGAGGATTATATTCAACTTCTACGTAGTTGAGTACTGCTGGAATAGAGTAAGGCTCCACTCAGCGCTAGCTGCACTGATGTTCCCCTGACTAGGTTACATACCGAAGTATGTGCGGGACCTTAGCTTTATAGTCCACTTAGTATGGAATACAAGACTGGTACACTCCGGTTATATGTATAGCTGGTGTGTGTATATATTTGTTCTTACTATACATAGTAGTAGGACCTCAGACACATTGATTTGCTATATTAATACATATATAGAAATAATATTAATTGTGACTAAGATGCATGCATCTGTGACTGTGCTTAAATATTGGCATTTATACTGCAGATCTTCATCTTCTCTCTTCTCATCCACAGCATTGCAAGGATCTGTGACAGGCTGTAACCTACTAAATCACTTTTCACCTTTTTGGCTCAATAACACTCTCTGAGGATGAAACTGACCCCCTCATTATGTGTTACATCCTTTGTTTTAAGAGATGAGATGGCCTCAGTGTTACATGTTACATCTCATCCATATCAGCACATACAGTATGTGCTTATGGCAATTAGACTTGCATAAAATATGTTTTAAATTCAAGTACAGATCAAGTTAATAATAATATTTTAAGACTGATCAGATAATAAGAGATATAATGTGACAGGTCCATGATACATAGCAATTAAAGCAAATAAACTGAACTGTAACACTTCTAGACCTCATTGAATCAGTAAATAAAATTGTGACTGTGACTGTAGTCACATGTCATCCAGCTAGATGAAGCTCTTTGTCATATCATGTGACTTGTCACGCATCAAGGCGGATGACTGCTTAGTCATATATATAGTCATCAAGCTGGGTTATTATTATTATAGAATATAAAACTAAAAATTATTATTCTTTTATTTCACACACATTTAGATAAATCATTAAAAGATGGATACATTAGTGCTTGTTTGTATGGTCTTGCATCTATGTTTTTCTCTCTCTCTCATGATTCTTGTTTGTATACTGAGAATTTTTAGTGATGTCTGGGTTGGGTCAGGCCAAGTTTTAGAGGGTCAGGCTTTCACAAAGTGTGAGTGTCAGGCTGGGTCAGGTTAGGTTGCAGGCTTTAAGCCTGACCCAAGGAGGTGCCAGAATGTCAGCCCAGAATACCAGGTAGGGAGAGAGAGTCAACTGCTGGTCATGAAAAATTTTATATGATCTCTCAGAACAGTGATATCCAACCAATATTACACTCAGTTGGGTTGGAGCTGGCCTGGAGCTGATATTTAAGTATATATTGTAATTTATTGTCATATTATATAAGACAGAATTGTTGGAAATGGTAGGTTTGCAGTGGGTAGACTAGTGGCTGGTAAAGTCAGATCTGATTAATATAGAGGTCCCTCATCAATATATGAGTCCAATGAATGTAAAACTGGCATTGAAGAGCAGAGACAGCCTGATATTGCTGATTTCTTGGCTAAGTTCAATTCTGGCATCTCTGGCATACCTAATATAGTACATATGACATCATAGTAGTCATGTGACAGAGAGGGGGAGGTCCAGCAAAAGCCTGAAATTTTTTAATTGACCCTTTGTATTTATTAACTTTTTGTAACCCTCTTGGCCTGATCCAGGCATCACTAAGAATTTTAGACATGTCTAATGTCTCCAACTCTAACCTAGGCAACTGACCACTCCTTCCACCATTCAGACATTGATTATAAGCAACACAATCAATCCTCTTCTATTTCTTACCATTAATTGCTTCCATACATGGAGCTACAGTACTAAAAAGGTTTTCCCAAAATAGTTGTATTTATTATATTTATAAAGAATTCATATCTATATTTAGCAATATAATGGTATCCAGGGTATTAAGGCACAGATGCATTTGAAATAGAGCGTACCAGTCTTGTATACCATAACTTACACTCTAGCTCCGCTTGAATCTGAAGCTACTTGTCATCATGAGTAATGGAACTCGGCGAGACCATCAAGGTACTTACTTTTCATCATTTACCAATCCAGGGTCAGGCTGTAGATACTGGTAGTAGGAGACATACTGATATCATGTCAACAGTCGTTGCTGTGTCTTTGCTGAGGAACGCTTCAAACTGTGCGACGACAAAAGTCAGTCGAAGCACCAGGAAATATGCAAACGATGGATGGTTTATTGAGGGAGAATCGAGAAATGCTGGACAAGGGACTGTTACAGCATGAGTCAGTGACGGAGACGAAACGAAAAGACATACTTGGTGAGCCAGCACATTGATATGTCCAACTCTATCCTCTGCGTGTCCTCCTGCAAGGATGTCCAACAGCCAAAACCGTCCCACGTCGCCATGTCATAACAGAAGGATCAAGCCGTATTTCTTATTACCACGGACACCGCTACCAAAGGAGACTTAGAGCAGGGAAATGGATTCGAACGAAGTGCTGTGAATGATGCTGCTAAGGTTCTGGAGAAAACACAAGTAGAGGTCATTCATTGCACCGATGACGGCGAGGCTGGACTTGCAGAAGGTTCACTCGAGACCAGATCCAAGTCCAACTGGAGTCACAATGCGAATCATACGAGCCACAGATAGAATGAGCACAAGATGCGATGGGAGCTAAAAGACCATTATTGAGAGATGTGATGGTCAATGGAAGAAAGGCGATGTCATGTTATGCATGACAATCAATGATGCAACGTTATCATCACTCTCTTCATGCGACACATGCCTATCCTTGATCCGGAATTGCACCATGCCGAATGTCTCGTCCCTCGCGATACTCTATGACACAGTGCACGTCTCAGCTGGAGAGCAGAGAATATCCTATGGCCGGGCTCAAGCCGAGGTCGCTGATTTGAAAGAGAGGGAGCCACCACCGCACTGGTACGTGTGGTATCAAGCTGACTATGTGCATCTATCTGCACACACCCTGCTCTCTCGTAACCATCTACTCTCCAGGCTGACACGCATTACGCATTACGCTTCATTCTCAGGCTCACCAGATTGTCGTTGCCCGACATGAACCAGAGACGATGCTTCAGTGTGTTTCAACAATCCGTAGGAGCCATATGCGATGCAGAGATTGTCGGTGTGTCATGCTGCTTTCTGGTCAAGTCAACGTCTTGATGTACTAGCACCTGACGATTCGGTTTCCTCAGTGATCCATTGAGGAAAATAAGCTTCAGTGTACTCGCAATGATAAGGTCGCACTTCTTTTAGTATCTGCACCCACTTGAATAGCTCCGAATTTACAGCTTATTGTAGCATAAACATAGCTCGAGACTTCATTCGCATCAGCTGCGGTGTGACATGTGAACCTTGATGAAGACTCACCAAGGAGCATCGCATGGCTGCTTTTCAACGTGGGATGCGGAGGGAACTTGTTGATAGGTGAGCAGGATGAAAGTAAATAACAACTGCACCATTATGGAAATCTGCCCCGCACCACCGGTTTTGCTGTCATTCCTTTCCCTGGATGCATGCATTTTCATCTACCTGCGATGTTATCAGGTATTTGATTTCTCTTCCTTGCCTGCAACCAAATCTACTAGAAAAAAATTATACGCGGTGCCACTCGAACTCAGATGCAGGGAATCGAACCCTGTCCTTGCGCCGTGCACCACATCTGGGATTCCACCGTCGACTTCCATGGGTTCTGAATAGAAATGTGAGTCCAAAACTTCATATTCATGCAAGTACCCGGAGGTGGATATATTAAAAAACTCTACTAAATACATCCAGTCCAGATGCAGTCCTGGAATCGTATACCCTAGATCCGAGACTCAAATGTCAGTCCCAGAGTTTGCATCATCGTTACGAACAAGCAACGAGGAGCATAACACCCAATCCTACTTCCCAAAAAACCAAAGGCCATAAGATGAAATAAAAACTGTGAATAGCCCTTGATGACCTGACTTATAGTGATATAGGGAATCGAACCCTACCCTCCCAACTAAATGAAAGTCAGCTCCTTAGCTGTATCTCCACCAGGGACAACGTAGCTACATAAATCAAGTGCGTGGAGGGACAAAAAACAAACCGGTCCAAGAATTGGCCATGCTCTGAACTCGAACCCACAGCGATATTATATATTCAGCAATTAAAAACCATACAGTCCGAATTGACGAACCTCCAATTCTAGGCAGCACCCAAACCTCACAAGAAAGTGTTTTCTTTCCGCACCTGTAGAATAAAAATACCACGCATCGCCATACAAATTGAGATTTGGGGAATCGAACCCTGGCAGGGAAACACTGCTGCTCAGTCACATATTCACAGACATGGGACGGTCACACGAGGGGAAATTCGCCTCCAACTATTGAGACATGTCTACGGGATTCTGACACGCGGACTCGAGCCCAAAGATAGAGAAGATATAGTAGGATTTCCTCGACTTATCCATGATCATCATGCCACAGCCCATGTTCAAATTCAGAATGACCGGGCCTGGCTAGGTTTTCATTCATGGGCACATGAGGTAGACAAGAACCGTGCAATCCCCTCTGCACTGCAAGAAATGATATGAAAGGATGAAATAAAAAATACTCAAGGTGTTTATCTGGTCATTGGATGTCAGGGATCAAACCCTCAGGCTGCTTCGCAGAAATAGCCATTGGACAATTACATCCATGACCATCGCATGTTCAATTCGGAATGACAGATCCTAGCTAAGACGATCACGCGAGGTAGAAGAGAACCGTGCAATCCCTTCCGCACGGCGAGAAATGCTTACGTGGAATCATGGACAGACGAAAATGAAAGGATCAAATAACAAATCACATAGCAAAAGCAACTACAGGATACATGGCAATTGGATGTGGGGACTCGAACCCTTAGGCTGCTTCGCGGAAATAGCCATTGGACAATGACATCCTCACAATCATTTTGCACCAGCTGTTCGGATGAGAGACAAAACTAGAAACTCTCTAAAGAAAAACGACTATCACGATACAGAGAATCAAATTCCAAGGTGGTGTTCTTATCTATTACAGACAGGTAGATTTCGCATACACTTAAGTACCTGACTTCTCACCACTTGAATCTAACAGGAACAGGTTTCCGAATATACTACTGACAAGCCTGTGCCGAGGTCTGAAATTCAACAGATACCCTCGCTTTGGATGGTCGCATTGTGCAGATGCATGCACCCTAAACAAAAAGACATAGACACGTATTTTCTCATTCAAGGCAGGATATGGGGAATCGAACCCCGAGCCACAGCAACAGCCGTTGGACGATACTGGCCGCACAAATTTCTCAGGCAATAGTCATCGTAGTAAAAAAGGAACGAGGAATCAGCGAGCTTGAATTCCATCTTAACCACATTGAAAAGCCTTGCGCAAGACAAACAAACAATCGGTTCCATGGCTCTGAGCCGTAATGTTCGTCACGAAATCTCACCCAGCATAGAGAAAAATGCCGGGCATCGAGTACTTCAGTCACAATGAAAGGAACCAGGGATATGCATTGCCCTGAGAAGTGTGGCAAGCAAGAAACTAACCAAGAACAGCGCCGCTCGGGCAGCTGGAATCTCCAACCCACCATTCACATAATTCACCTCGATGCCGGAAAGAAAATGTACTGTGCACGCGCAGACGCACATGCCTAGTTGGTAGTCTAGCAAATAGACAGACCGCACAGAAGTTGTATACTTGACTTGAGGGGAAAAAACCATGATCCTGTATATTGTCACAGAGACATCGGGAGTCGAACCCCAACCCACAATTACAAGCCATTATACCATCCCTACATCCAGATCAGCGTCATGTACACAAGGATAGAAGCGTACCGGGAGATTTTATCTACCAAGGTTCACTTGGATTTGACTTTGCCTTGATCGGTTCGAAGACACGAGATAAAGGGTCTTCCATTCGAACCCCTTGTGCTATTCACGAAGGCCAAATGAAGCGGAAAAGGTAGCTCCAAGTCGAACGGGGGACCTCTTAGTAAGGACTCTGGCTCCGCATATCGACGCAGTCTCACAATGTTTGTTAGGGACTCGTGTATCCACATCAAGTCGAAGAAAAAGAGAATCGAGCATAGGCTATCCGGATCCCCTACGTTTAAAGAAAATACTGCATCATTTGGATGAGGGGAAATGAACCCGGAGCCGCATGGTGAATGATACGATCCATACCGACGGGTTTGTGCCGTTTGTAATGTTCATTTCGGTAATTTCAAGAAACAAACTTAGCTATGAAATAAAGGCCGTCTCCCGTCGTACCAAGTGAGAAAGTAAAGACAGAAGGGTGAGTCAACCCGGAGCCCCATCCTACCAAGGCATGAACTATGAGTATTGACCGTTGCAGACCAATGTATTCCCGACAATGGGATGCCAGGGAAAAGGGAAAATAAAACGGACCGTTCGCCGTAGAAGGGCCTGCCGCCCTACCTATAAAACAAAAGTTACAGTTATGGCGTTGATTACCGCCTAGTGATTGAGCAGTAGGAATCGAACCCCAGTCCACAGAACTAGCCATTGGACAATACTATCCATGCCAAAGTAGTCCTAGGCCTCATCAAACATAGAAATCTTCAAAATGGCATCGAGATGTTTTCGACGAAGCTGTTAGCCCGTTTATGCGCAATGATGGAGCACCGCAGGTGATGAAAATTACGCACAAATTGAGCAAGAACCATAGTATTTCTACGGCGTCACCTTACACTCCCTGTGCTCATTAACAGGGAGGCCCACATGATAAGCCGAACATTGACGAAAAACAACACCGACCACAGCAGTAAATCCCCTCAGAGTCGAACCACAAAAAACAACTTAGGTGTCTGCATTGCATTCTGATACGGGGAATCGAACCCCAATGTACTGTCTTAGCCCATTTATCAGCGAGAGACAGAGGACGGCTCCCAATGTGCATACATCTATGTCCCTCGGAATAGCATACCCGACTTGGAATGAACGCTCGACAGTGCACTTGGAATTGAACCCCGCTGCAAGGAGCAGACTGAACGAGGATGCCAACATCGAGGAATTTTTGCGTGTAGTGATGATCTACAACAGTCTCCCTTTTGAAGGGTTGCGCTGCGGAAGAAATATGAGCCATAAATAAAAAGAACTTACTTCTTAGCAACACTCCATACGGATATGGGGAATCGAACCTCAAGCGGCGCATAGCCGTCGTACGATATGATCCGTGTTATAACACTGCATCTCGGAGCATCCATGGAAGCCTTCTTGGAACACGCAGCTTCACATATACTTGCAGTATATGATTAAGTGACCCGGCGTCTAGAAAACACGTAGCGGGTGCTTGATGAGGAACAAACCTTCCGTGATTCTTCCGTTGCAACACTAAAACGTGCGCCACTGCTTGCTAGGCTCTCCGCCATTCTGAAAGGGCCCGGGAACATCGAACCCCGAGATGCATTAAACCAGAGGTATGGACGCAAAACGCTGACATACCCAGATTTCCAACAAGACGAGAATGCCAATCTCTGGAAGAACTGTGGCACCGACTATAGCATCGATCGTTTCAGCCACACTGCTAGTTGATCAGGGAATGTGCATTGTCTTGAGAAGCGAAGGTACTTAGTCGTAGTATGTAAGCCAAGAACTGGGCAGCTCGGGGCAGCCCATGGAAACTCATTCCCATCAAATTCAGGTGGCGGCTTTCAGAAAGAAAATGTACTGTGTCGTGCATAGCTCGTCAGTAATCTAGCAAGGAAAAAGACAGTCTGGAAGGCGCAGGCCCGTCTTGAAGCAAAAAAGCCGCTCTCTTTTTCCATATTGAGATATCAGGAATCGAACCCTAACCAATGGCTGCATGCTATTAGATCATACTATCCCTATATCCTAGGAAGGATACCGAACACAAGGATAGAAGCTTACCAGAAGGTTTTATTTGCCAAGGTCGACTCGGACTTGACTGACCCTTGATCGGGTTGAGGACACAAGACAAAGGTCTTCCATACCAACGCCATGAGCTATTTACCAAGGTAGAACTAAGTGGCAAAGAGAGCTATGAGTCGAGCTGGGGGCATTGGAGTGAGGAACCTTGGCTCTTGACCGTCGCATATCGATGTTGTTCTCACAATGTTAGTTAAAGACTCGTGTATCCATATCCAATCCCAGAAAAAGAGAATCGAGCATAAGTTATCCATAACAGCAACACCCAGTGCTTATAGAAAAATATCATTCGTCGTCACATTATTGGGAAGTGGGGAATTGAACCCGGAGCCGCAGGTGGACAACACGATCCACGCGAATTCTGTTTCACTAGGCAATGACATACCGAGCACGTAACGCGAGACTCGCAGCTTGGAGACTGGGCTGCATGAATCGAAATGAAGTCATTAGCCCGCAAGTGAGGACAAATGAAGTAAGAAAAACCATGTTATTTCTACGACATCACCTTACGCTGCCTGTACTCATACTCTGCTGGCTAGTTACACCCCGAGGTTCGAGCTTGACATTATAATCCGTCGAATAATGTATGCTCCGCTCCACGTTAATCTGAAGCTGCGCATCATCATCATGAGTATTCAAGCTCGATGCGACGATGAAGCTATTCATTCGCCTCAGCTCGTTTAGCCAACTCCAGGTCAGCCTACGTAGAACGAACATGTCAGGGTTACATCCCAACCATAGGACGAGGATGAACACACCACTATTCGATCACTAGGCCGACGGCTATCCAAAACCATCGCACTGCCAGTCCAACCAGCGGAATACGACTGTCCTCTACGCAGACCACGACGTGTGTTCAGCCTGCCAGTTGCCTTTACGTCAATAGTACAAAGGACGAATAGATTTGGAGAACTTACGTTACTAATAGTGAATTGGCGTATACTGTCAAAGGATGTATGATGAGCTAATAGGATAGGGGTACACACAAGCCAGACGTACGTTTGCCGATGACAAAATGCAGGCCCATGAATATTAAGTTTGATGACATCGTGATCCACTAGAATTGACATGAGGATGGGAAGCGTGGGATGTTGGAAAAGACCCACACATATCATATCAATAATAGTTGCCACGCTAACTCTTGGGTTAGCCATCTGACTGCGTGGGGAAGATGATGCGTATCATGTCAGAGATCCTGTTTCAAAGGTGTACAGGATGAGAGAATCGATAACTGCTTTGAGGCTAGGGCGATGGATTTAGACGATGAGACGACACAGTGGAGTGCTTTTCGTACTTCTCAGCGTCTGAGCGACTTGTATGGAGTAGCCCGAAGAGGGATCCGGTGATCAGAATGTCGACCGCGGAGGATAGAGCAAGGCCTAGTGTGAATACCCACTATACTTGAACGGTCAGTGGTATTCCGGGAGCCAATGAGAAGATAGCAGTTATTCGGAAGTCCTGTTTGAATGCAGAGTATGTTTTTAGGCGTAGCCTTCCGGGAACCATGATTATTATCAAAGAAACGAATTTAAGCTTTGGATGGGGCATACATTTCCGATGATAGGTGTACGTATGATCCTAGAAAAGTAAATGGTCGGGAAGAGATAGGGTGAAGGGCTTCGCATAAAGAAAGGGTAACTGCTAGAAGGTGTCGGTGAGCGCTCACAAAGAAAAACCAGATCCAAGAAAACGAACATAGTACCATCGGGTTCTGTAGTAATAGCTTCAGCCAGTTCTGGACGTGACGTCCGGGGTTTCCTGACCCACGGCATTGTGACTTTGACTGAGATGCCGCCGTTGACTAGGTGGTCTGATAATGCGAGCTTGGGAATTGTTGCTCCGTACAGTACAGTGATGAAACTTGTAGATATCCATTACGGTCTCCGTGATGTGCTTATCTTTGCAAGGATTTAGAATCATGCCAGTCATACAGGGAAATGTATGCGCACTCATCAATCGTTGCTTGATCACTCCATGACGGATGTGGTTGACAAGTGGTGCCGCGTTGCGCATTTTTTTTTACTATAGCGAAGTTCTCAGCTCCATGCCATGGCCTCTCGAGAACGAAATTGGCATACGTGATGAAAATCAGGTCCTATGGAAACGAGCATTTCTTAACACTGACGTTGCGCGCTCTCCGATTAGAGTCGTTTGGTGGATGTCAGAATTTGCGCCAGCATACAAAACTTTACCAGAATATGCTGGTCTCCTCTAGGAAATAAGCCATATCAACGCTGCAGGAAGTAAAAAACAAAACCACCTTACGACAGAGCTCGACTGAGGGTGTAGGTTAGGCGCAAACATAATTCCCCTAGGACATCTGCAAGGAACATTTAGAGTTGTTGTTGGCTTTTCGAAGAGAAGCGGAACTAAACTCACCCCATGGTATTTGTTTCCCTCGAGTCCCCGTGGCTCGCCGTTTATTCCTGCGCGCTACTGTAGTGCAGAACGTCTTTCCATCCTATTTCGATTGTGAGCACGTTGGCAATGAGTTCGCCTGGCGATGGGCCCCCTGAAACACAAGCTTGCGGTGTCCGGAATGTCGTAAAGATGTTATCATCAACCGTGTGGTGGTGGTAAGAGATGAGGAAGATCCCGGCGAGTCGGCCCGACGTTGAAGCCTTCTTTCCCACAATGATGATGCCGGCGGTTTGTCACAATACTTGCTTCTCTCCCTGTCGAAAACGACACTATCAATTCGTGAGCATATGCACACGCTATGACGACAAAGTCTATTATTATGAACGTTGTAGATCTTCCACGCCCCGAAACTACGATTTCAAGGGCAAACCTCCGTCTATTTAGCTTGCTCAAGTTTCAACAGATGGCAGGTGTTCGCACCTCTGTTGGTCCTCTGCTCACTCCTTCAATCACAGAAACGTGCTATCGATTCCCTCATTGCTCCAAAGAAGCACTTTCCTTCCAAATCTTCTTGTGTCTTTCTGTCCATGGTGCCCAACCAAAAGTCCATGACGGTGAGTGGTATCCTGCCAGGTTCATTAATATCGCTTCAAAACGCGCAAACCATTTGTCCCTCTTTGATCCTGACTCGGACTCGAAAGCTTCAGAAAGGCACTTGAAAATTCCGGTCATGTGAATATTTTATGACTTGCTGTGTCAACGACGCCCAACCTCTCCACATACTATAGCCTCCATGCTGGTCCGAAGGGTTAATCTAACTAAAGCCCGAAGCTCAACCACTTGAACTTTTTGCTATTTCCGTGAGCATGCATGATCATCAGTTCTCTGTCATGCAGAAAGGGACCGCGTGTTTCTTGTCTCGAGCCGCCTCATTCAGTACGTCGATGTAGATTCAGCATCATGACGTTTTCCATAGCTGATGGTTTCTAAAAAGAGTTCAAGTGCGGATGTCTTGATCACGTATTCACATTCTGCAGCTGTTCTTCGCGGAATCAATAGCTTTTCACTGTCCCTACCTTCTTCGGGATCCAAGCGGTGGACTTGATGCATTAAGGCACACATGCGCGGATGTATTCCAGTAAGGCCCGATCTCTTCAAAATCGATGACCCTCGCCGAGCTTGGTAAATCTTCCTCGAGTGAAGCGATGGAGGGGGTTACTTCTATGTGATGGAATGCGGCCAGCTATCTATATATAGTTTTCAGCACGATCCGATATCAGATCATCACGAGAACTCAGCTAAGTCATTCTTGGCCAGCTAGCTTTCAGAAACAATCGATGAACCTCAGATTCGATGTGAGCAACGGCTTCTGCCTGCAATCTGCGGTTACCTCCCATAAATTGATCGTAACCATGTCTGCTTCATCCTCTCACCAATTGCCTCGTAACAATGGTCGTGTTTCAACAGGCACCCCCGGTGAAGTCAACAGACTACCTCATCGCCACAATCCCTCGGTATGATCGAAGCATTTTTGTCTCCAGAACAGACGCAGCGGACTACAGTGTAAGATTTATCAATTTTATTTCACTGTGTTGGTCCTTATAGTTAAATGCCGTAGGACTTCGTCGATATCATAACCAATCAATTCCCTTTGATGCCGAGAGAAGAAATACTTGTCCAGACAAGGTGTCTGTATATCTGCGAGGGATCCTATGTCGAGATTATTCCCAGATACTGGCGGGGAATCAGCACCTCTGTTGATAATGTCAGGGTAATCCTTCGTGAGTGATTTCATAGTTCTTCACTCGCTGCAGCTGAAGATTATCAGAATCCGAGTTAAAGACGATAGCGAAAGGATGAGATGCCATCGGTTACATGAATGACAATACGAGTAGTTAGGGTACTGTACGAGCCGATGAATAACCAGAAGGTTTTTTAATCTCGCACCCGTACAATAAAAAGCCAACATATGGCCCATCGAATTGAGACATAAGGAATCGAACTCAGCAGGGCAACAGTGCAGGTCAGCCACATATCCACGATTGCGGCATGATAAGCTAAGGTTATATGTAAAAGGACTGGCACTCAGCTACGAAGAAGTGCGTACGAGATTCTGATACGCGGACATGAGCCAAAAGACAGAAGATGTAGTTGAATTTGCATACACCTTCGTCGAGTTATCTATGACGATCGTGCCCGGTCGTACAATCGGGCGCATGTTCAATTCGGAATGACAGGGCCTGAGCACGTGAAGTAGAAGAGGACCGTGCAATTTCTTTGCACTGCATGAAATTCTTGCGTGCAATGACGGGTGAATCAGATACGGGCCGACGAAAATGAAAGGATCAAATAATATATACTGATAGCCACCAGTCGCAAAAGTAGAGTTAGGATCAGTCTTGGTAACTGGATGCAGGGGATCGAACCCTTAGACTGCTTCGCAGAAATTGCCCTTCGGCAATGACATCCGTACATGCTACGCTCTATCATACCAATACTCATGCGTGCTTGCCTCAATTATTCCGTACCAACTCTTAGGATGAAGGACGAAAGTAGTTGAAACATCAAAAAGAAGCTTTTCAAAGAATGGAGTACTTCGATACGGAGGATCGAACTTCAACGGGAGTTCTTGTCCATTACAGACAGATGAATGTCGGATACACTATTTGACTTCGCGCCCCTCGGGAATCTAACCAGGACCAGGTTTCAGAATCTTTTATTATAACACTGACAAGCAAGTGCCGAAGTCTCAAATTCATCAAATACACTGACTTTGGAAGGTCACATTGTGAAGATACATGCACCCTAGATAAAAAGTAACGAGCTACTAGCCTCCCATTCGGAAATGGGGAATTGAACCCCAAGCCGCAGCAATAGCCGTTGGACAATTTTCCCGGGAAAAGGTCCTCATACTAAGAAAGGAACGAGGAACCAGGCATCTCGATGCTGAGCCCAAATTCAGTCTTTTTCCATACGGAAAAGCCCCGCACGAAACAACCAATCGAATCCATGATCTTGAGTCGCAGCCAGCATCCTGATTCGTCACGAAAAACAAGATGGATAGGCACACCACATCGTGGAACACAGAAGAGTGTATTTGACTTCACAAAACGTTCGCAGAGACGGTCAAAATGGCGTTTCCGATGGAATTGTTAGCCGTTTAAGCGTATGTAGATTACCCACAAATCGAGGAAGAACCATAGTATTTCTAGTACGGAATCACCTTACGCTGCCTGTACTCATACTCTGCTGGCTAGTTACACCCCGAGGTCCAAGCTTGACATTATAGTCCGTTGAATAGTGTATGCTCCGCTCCACGTTAATCTGAAGCTGCGCACCATCATCATGAGTAATCGAGTTCGACGAGACGATCGAGCTATTCACTCACCTCAGCTCGTTTAGCCAACTCCGGGTCAGCCTACGTAGAACGAACACGTTAGGGTTACGTCCCAACCATAGGACGAGGATGAACACACCACTATTCGATCACTAGGCCGACGGCTATCCAAAATGATCGCGCTCCCCGTCCGACCAGCGGAATACGACTGTCCTCTACGCAGACCACGACGTGTGTTCAGCCTGCCAGTTGCCTTTACGTCAATAGTACAAAGGACGAATAGATTTGGAGAACTTACGTTACTAATAGTGAATTGGCGTATACTGTCAAAGGATGTATGGTGAGCTAATAGGATAGGGGTACACACAAGCCAGACGTACGTTTGCCGATGACAAAATGCAGGCCCATGAATATTAAGTTTGATGACATCGTGATCCACTGCCATTGACATGAGGATGGGAACCACGGGATATCGAAAAGACTCACACATATCATATCAATAATAGTTGCCGCGCTAACTCTTTGGTTAGCCATCTGACTGCGTGGGGACAACGATGCATACCATGTCAGAGATCCTGTTTCAAAGGTGTACAGGATGAGAGAATCGATAACCGCTTTGAGGCTATTGCGACGGATTTAGATGATGAGACGGGAATGGAGTGCTTTTCGTACTTCTCAGCGTCTGAGCGACTTGTATGGAGTAGCCCGAAGAGGGATCCGGTGATCAGAATATCGACCGCGGAGGATAGGGCAAGGCCTAGTGTGAATACCCACTATACTTGAATGGTCAGTGGTATTCCGGGAGCCAATGAGAAGATAGCAGTTACTCGGAAGTCCTGTTTGAATGCAGAGTATGTTTTTAGGCGTAGCCTTCCGGGAACCATGGTTATTATCAATGAGATGGATTTAAGCTTTGGAGTGGACATACATTTCGGATGTTGTTACTGAATGGTTTCTATGTTAGTATCCGGCAGAAGAGTTGCATAGAGCGCACCGCAAGCAGAAGCTAGTCAATGTGCATCGATATCAAACTTGGCCCTTGCGCTATGAATAGAGGCTCTCACCGAGACGGAAGGCCGCTAGGATCAGCTGCCGCGCGCCCATTCAGAATAGGAAACATGAAACGGCAGTAAGGTCTGCTCACTATAGGGCATGTGAGAAACCAATTTCGTTTGCTAACTGGTGATATTAGACGACGACAGATAGAACGAAGGAACGGGACTTACGCATGAATATCCGATAGGAGAAGAAGCTGCATAGCCGGTCAGTCGAGGTCTTGGCTGGTATACGTTACATTAGATTGGAACGTACCAGTGTACTAGAAATGTCAGGACGGCCTACAAAAACCATCAGGTGAGCTATCAACGAGGGGCGGACCCGAGGGCGCTATACCGTAATTACGATGGTCACCTGTCCTGACCTATCAAAATAAAGGTTGAATTACAAATGGAATTGACTGACCGGGATACTCCTACCGACACATGAGTGATGGTGGCGGCTAATGGTGGGAATAGATGCTCACCAAGGAATAATATCGAGACTACCATAGTGGCTGACAATCATGTCCCATAGCGACACCCAGACGAAGCAGGTGTGGAATAGGTCGAGTAGCCTGTCGAGGGATAGTTCAGGGACGAGTCGGAGTGGTGAGTGGGAGCGCGCGTACCATATGGCGAAGACCTGGAAGGGCGCTGAGCGTGAGACGGATGACAGCGTAAGCGGGACTGACGAGTATTTTCACTCTAATCGAGTCGGAGGGATACAGCTTGTAGTAAAGGATCGTTTGGATGGCCACCGCGCCAGATAGTCTATCGAATCGTTAGCTTGAATAGGCTGAAGGACGGGAGACTCACAGAGAGGCGGAGAGCGCACCGATGGTCACGGCGCCATACGTGGTCGAGACGTTAGTGGACATGGATAGAATGAATGCAGGGTCCCAGAACGGAAAGCGAGACGAAATACACCTTGAGATGTTTAAATACTGTCAGCGCCAGGGTCGCGTCAAAGAATAGTGGCACGTGGCAACTCGGAAAGGTTTCAAGGTTTGATAGATCTAAAGTCGATCGAGCGTGTCGAATGGGATGAGGCTGATGCGCAGTTAAACGTGTACCGATGGTTTGTATTTGGATATATTTTATCCCTCAGTATGAAACGCCACACCAGCAGTCTTTGGTGCTTTTGGTATGGGATAAGAATGAAAAGCTAAGCACGCCCAAGGTCATCAGCGGTGACCTGTGAACGCGTAAGTACTAAGCGGCAAGAGTGAGAGGAGACCTCGATAAACCTGTGATGTGGTTGTTTATTAGGTCCACGGATGATATCGAACGACCCCGAGACGTCCGACAGAGACCCCAACAAAAACGGAGAGTTTTTCAAAATTGGCAACTGCAAGAGGATAGAGAGAATCTTCGACCCCAGATTCATCGTGGCCTACCGGAAAAGAAGCATGTAGCCGGGGTACCAGAAATGAGCAAGAAAATGGCCGTAGAATACATATCTCGTCAATATCTCGTGGTGGAGTAATTGCGGTGCCATTATTACCTTCTACTCTCGGAAGCAAACAGAGAGCGATGGTTTCCCTCTTAGCTTCGCGCTACGTCGATTGCGACTCTCATTGATCTGATTCTCTACGATTTTCTCGAGGTGTCGCTGGTCAGTCACGAGGCCGGACGATAAGCGCCGCAACGCCATGTGTACATTATATAAGCGGCCCCCACGGGGTGTTTCTCACTCTCATCAGCAATGGGTGCTTCACCGTCGAAGAATTACATCGTCGCTACTGATGACACAAACCGCGTTCTCCTTTGTAGAAATGATGTCAGCCAATACGATGTGAGCATTGCAAAGTTGATGATGACGGTGCACTCATGAAACCCACAGAACCTCCTCTCTATTCTTCAAAAACATTTCCCAAGCATGGCCAAGGACTCGATGATCATCCAAACCAATGAACTAGAAGTTTGTGCTGGAGAATACGTCGATATTGCAGATGGTCTATGGCCGGAGATCAGTCTTTGGATTCATAGCATAAGGGTTATCTCCCGTGCGTCATCGCTTCTTATTCGTCTGCACTTACTGAACTGCGATTAGGACCTAGGCAAATCTCAAGATCTGCTTCTCCCAGTCAATCAATAAAGATAATTGTTTTAATAAAGATCGGAAAAACATTTACATTCAGCATATCTTCGTTTGCGTCCGTCTCCAATGTCAAGGAACGGTTGCGATCTAGCGAAGGTATACCCCCTGATCAGCAACGACTGATATTTGCGGGAAAGCAGCTTGAAGACGGCCGCCTGCTGTCGGAGTATGGCATTGAAAACGAGGCCACCATTCGTCTTGTTCTAAGATTGCCGGGTGGCAAGCCAGTCATATATCTGTTCACCCCGCTTCCATTAACCGCTGTCGTCCGATTATCCCTCGTCAAATCCTGGTCATTCTCTGCCGTATATCCGGATGTTCCTATCAAGTCTTCCGAGGCTGGACAGTCCATCGAATGGAACGTCAACACTCACGAGGACCATACCATAACCGATATCGCTACCGGTGCGCGAGTATCTTACTTGTTCTGGGAAACCGAGTAAGTCCTTTACATTTCTTTCTCAAGCTTTATATCTATCCGAGTCTTCGTAGGACAAACCATGGTTTACCACCCTCGCCTCCGTCATATCCTCGATTAGGCCCATCGCATTCGGATGCCAATGCAAATTTCCCCTTCGACCCGTCACTGGCTGAGCTTAACGACAGAAACTCGGTCGTCCTTCCCACGTCAAAAACCGCGCTGTACCTCGACAAGGCATTGACCGCTCTGGGTCTTCACGTCGAAGCAAGGACCTCATTCATCATGTACGTAACCACCGCTTCTATCACTTTTTTTACTTGTAATGAAAATCCCATCAGGTATTGGCTTCCACCTATTTTGAAGCACGACTTCGTCGCACTACGTTTCCTCCCTCAAGCGTCATATGAACATGCCGCGCCCCTAGACGTCGAGCCCAAGCCGGATGTCGTTATCCGCATCTTCATGTTGTTCATGAGGGTGGGCGATTATGGATTAGACGATTGGGAGGGGTCGCTCTCGCGAGCATCCGAGAATGTTGAAGTATGGAAAGGTGTTGTTGGTGCGGAATACGATAGGATGAAAGACGAGGCACTGTTTCGAGTTCTAGAATGGGGTGGGCTGGAGGTGAAGAGCTGAATCAATTACGTGCTTGTCGCCTGTGTTGCGAGATCAAATTTTAACCGTGTACATTAACTTTCCACCGTTGAAGAGGTGAGAGCGGACCTGGGCTGTGGATTTTAGAATGATCACTGCCTCTCGACTATTCTGTAGTAGATATTAGCAAGCATCTTGTCGCTGTCCACGGATCATGGCAAGTCCTTCCCCTCCGAATTTATTGGGATGGCATCATGTGGATCACATGATGTATCTAACTATGAAGATTAATCTCACGAGGGTCGGTCGGTCTAGCTGACCCTCGAACTTTTTTGGACCGATGTCATGGTCATGTATTTAGAATGCGAAAACTCCTTCGACGTGATTCTCATCGTAGATTCAACCGTGCGTCATATTCAAAAGAAAGAGAAACAAACAGGATATATGAGTGTCTGAAGTAACACAAGTATCAAAGCGCAATGATCTGAATCCACACTCAACCAATACTTTGCAACATTGGCTGAACATGATCACTCTTACAAAAGTCCTTGGTTACGGGTGCTGTATTGAGGATAATAAATGACTCGGAACCGGGAAAAATAATGCAGCAGAAACAGCAACTTACTTCCAATCTCTCCCAAGCAGAAGTGTGCGGCTTTGGGGATATTGGTGACTTTGATTGCTACAAGCTAAACAATCCTTAGAGTGAGGAGACTTCAATGGAGGTGGAGGAAAACTTACAACACCATTGTCTATGTATCCCGAAGCCTGAGGCCCTTTGTTCTGCATTCGCAGACAAGGGGTGTTATTTCCTGTCTCACGCTACCAGAAACGGAGACGTACGTTGACGAAATTCCCCCACTGCGCACCTGATCCTAAAGAGAAATAAATGAGTCAAACCTTCAATAAAAATTCGAATTCAAGCTGGGGAGCTTACCTGTATTGTCGGAAGCGGGAATGCATCTTGTAGCAGCATTGGCACCCCCGGCGTTGGAGTTTGCCCAAGGCCATTCATGGCACTGGTACCCGCTGGCATGGCCCACCTGATATGATAAATGCATGTATATTAGTTTCCGTGTAAGATGCCTTGAAGACAGAAAGCGACGTATGCGGGTGCTGCACCGGTTTGCCTTAGGTTTACCGCAACTGTTGCTAGCACGATGGCCAGCTGAGTTGGTGCGGTCTGGAGCTACAGAGCGAGGTCCGTTGTTACCTGTCTCGGTGAGGTGTCGGAGGTCTGATCAAGTGAAGGAGAAGGGTGCACGTACAGAACCAGGAAAAACCTATTGATCAAGTTAATATCGAGTTGTGCATAGGAATATACAACAGTAGACTGACATATGTTCTCGCATGATTGAGGGTAGGTCCTGTAATCAAGCGTAAACGTGTGTGCGGCAATCTCTTCCATCCCCGTTGTGGTAGCGTTCCATGCAGTGGTAGCATTGGACAGCTCTGAGCTCCGTGGGTAATGCGTGAATTCCTAAGAGAAGGAGGCATGTAACGATGAAGAGGCTCTTAAGCATGAGAGGCGACTGAGGGATCCATCCAAATGTTTACTGAGATATATAGCTTTCAATTACACCTCAGGTGATGCGATGAGTTCGAACATCCCCGGGGAATATTGAGAGCAGTGGGTCCTGCGTCTTCTCGGAAGCAGAAGTCAGCTCCTCGTGCTCATGCTTACACTGTTTTACGATTGAATTGCTCACCACTATCCTGGCAATATGCGGACTGGCCTACCGGGGACTATTCCCATTGTATTATCAGAAGTTAGTTATTGAGCTTGCATGGTAGTGTCGTGGTCGTGTAAGATGTCAGCTAGTTGGAAGAAGGCTCCGAACAGAAACATCTAAAATCACTTTATGCTTTCATGAAGGCCAGAAGACTGATTTACCTACGGATCTTATCAACTTTGGTCATGAACATACTGGGGGACGCCGCAACGTTGAGTTCTGAGTCCGACTAAGAAAAGAAAGCATGATATTTAGGCAGTGAGAGAAACACGCGAGTCTTAGATTTTAAAACAGAATGTTTGAATCGACTTGAAGGATGTATGGAGCACATCAGGAACAGGAGATCTCTGCTAGTTCCATAGCAGAGTAGTGATCTTTGAAGTGGGATATGAGCCCCGGAAACGAAAGAAATCAAGAACGGGAGCACGTACATAATTATACTTCACCTTCCACTGCTACATCCAAGATAACCAAAAATGTACCTTATGCCTGGTTTGCCATCTTGATTCTGGGCGCTAAGACCGAACGAGGTACATTCCCTACTGTAGCGCGGCTGTGGTAATTTTGGAAAAAAGGTGGTGATAGTCAAGTCATCCATTCGGCTGCTTGGCGTGCTTCTGAGTTGAATGTTCATGGTTCCATGATATGTATGTTTTCTCATTTCTGTCTTTTTTCCATGTTATCGCCTTTACCTCCTTTAACTCCGAGTCCTAGGGTCCCCATGTCGTCCTCCTCCCTCAGCGTCTCGTCTTTCCTACCACAAACTGATCCTAATTGGTGACGTTTTTACAGCGGCTTTCTTTTCTTGCTTCGTGAGCCGTACTGATCAGCGCGTCTGTGACATGCTTCGACGGTTCGAAGATATTATTAATGTGGCGGAATGGCTATACCTGGCGTTGTCTGACCCTCAGTAGTACGGTAAATGTAAGAATCTAACCGCGGGTCTATTATAATAGAGTATGAGATCTCTGTCAATTGAAGAACGGCATCTCAAGGTGTGGCGGGACGTGTAACGTAAAAATTGTTGAACTAAGTACTCACCAGCCCAGTAACCAGTTGGCTTCTGATCATTCTCGCCCTCAGTGAGAGGTATTTGGACAGCTTCCATTCAGCTTGAGTGAACGTATCCGTTGTAGTAAACTAAAACGAAATATGCAGGAGCAAACGAGGCAGCTCAATGTATCACTTTGACGGACAATCACAGACGCCACTTTGGGAGTCAAAAGCTTCGCATCTTCCATGCACGCATACATACATTCTCGTCCAGACACCAGAGAACAATAATCTTAGCAGAAATGGGCGATGGGACAGAAGTTCGCTGCGAAAACAAAAACAGAGCGAGTGAAATCCATACGTAGAGTCTGGAGGGAGAGGCTTGGATATTGTGAGGAGGCGATTCGGGCGGAACGGAGGGTAGAGTTGACGACGACCCCTCCACGTCTCGGACCACAAGTCCTTTATCTGCTTCCCAGTGCTGGTGATGAGGACGACGCAAGACGTGCGGAGTTCCACGAGGACGGGGGTGTGAAGTGGATGGAACTGAATAAGCAGTTAGGCAAGAATGTATGTAGAAGTTCAGAATATATACGTTGTAACATTGCTGCGCGCAAAGACCGATACTCCGCCGGATTCGCAGACACGCATTGTCTTGAGATCGCCGTGATCTGGGTCTTCGGATTATATTAGCCACCGAAGGTTACGCCTTACGACTGCAAATAATCCATCCCTCCCCCCGTGCGCTCTGACAGAATCTCTAATTCCGCCATACATCGATCACAGATCCAACTTCTTCACGACTGGAGCTCGAGCTTGGAATGCGGTGCTGACGCTGGTTGCAAAAGCTCGGTCAAAACCGACTCTACTGTCAGAAGACTTAAGCAGCGAGGATCATCGAAGTCGGTGTTTTGTACCAACGCGTCCTAGTAGCGTAGTCACGTAGTTCAACTAGTAATGACAGGGAGGTATGCAGGCACTGGAGTTTGTGAGAGTGATGTAGTCATGGAGTTATCGGGGCACGCTGGTTCTGTCAACGGTCTGTCCTCCATCTCGCTTGCCGGGAAGTTATAGCGCAAGTTGTGAGACTGGTTTAGCGAGGCAGAGCAGGGTGGGTCCTCGTGTGAGGAGAAGCTGCACTCGTGAGAAGGAATCAACCAACGAGAAGCGGCGTAGAAATAGACCGCGTATCATGAACCCCAAGGAAACACATAAGTATGTACTACATCACGATTCTCCACCATATTGACATCATCATCAAACAGTAATATACGAGTTCAAAGCCACAAGGAAAGAGAACTCTTGGAGAGGACGTTACCGGAGTGCGAAGGGCTTGGAGACGAAGAAAGGGCCGAGAACGAAGAAAACTCGGTTTTACGGCACATCGGTCCGGATGCTGCCTTCGTCTCCTTTCACTTTGATCAGGCGAATACGGCACATTAGCAAAGGACTGCGCACGTCCACTCACGCAATGGTAGGTCCAGATATTGCTCTCCGATATAGCGTTCTGGTTCATTTCCGGTTCTAAATTCGGCCTTCGTAGTAACAAGTGTTTTCTATGGCCTGTTCAACGAGTCGGAAGACTCTGCTGGGATCTGTTTTCCACGGAAGCGGTGCCCGAATTCTTCGACTGCTCCTACAGACTCGGCAGACTCAATTTAGGATTGGCACTTCTGGAATCGAAGCTACGGCCGAGTCCGATGTTCCTATCCTGTCGTTCTCATCAGGTAGATATATAATCTACACCGACAGTGATTTAGGTACTTTATGTTCTGTTTCTGGCCTCCTCGATGGTAAGATGCGCGAACACAAAATTTCCATGTTCACGAAGTGCGTTGTCCTTTTATTTCGTCTTTTCCTCACTGATACAACACAAGGATCTATACTAGTAAACAGCATCGACGAAGTACCGGTTGCTCCATGGCGCTGTCGGACGCGCATTCAATAGCATGTCTGGTATCATTATATCCCTTTTTCTCGAACGCAGCTCGTGGCAGCCTTTTGACTTGACTTTTCTTTCTTTCCTCTGAGGTATCCCCCGGGTCCACATGTTTTACACACTCAAACCTATTCGGCTTTCGAGTGAGCGAAATAATCTTTCTTTTGAAGTTTCCTTTCTAATGTTCGGGTTTTCATTCTGTCCTCGATGAATTGGGGTAGAAAGACGCAAGGTACGTGCATTTTTTGCTACAGCTTGCACCTATCTTCTTCCCTCAGATCATATTCTATCTCGATTACTTATCGGCTCTTCCTCTGTCTTACCACATCAACAGTTCAACGTTCGATAATGGGTGTCTCCCAGTCGAAGGTATACACCGTGACTCCTGATGATACAAGTACTGTTCTTGTCCGTAGGAATCAAACCAGCTACTACCGAGTGAGCATTCTGAAGTTAGCGATGATGGTTCTCACTCATGATTATGAGCACAGGGCCTGCTCTCTATTCTTCACGAACATTTCCCGTATATCCCAGCAGAATCGAAGGTCGTCGAAGCGAAGGAGCTGGACGTCTGCGCTGGATGATATGTCGATATCCCGACTCATTTATAGTCGGAGGTCAGCCCACGTATTTACAACATCAAGGTTATCCGACACCTTATTCATTCGGAATCGGCTGAACTACCATCAGGACCGCCTTGAATTGAGCCTGGGCCTGAATACCGCTACCGTCTTCCTGCATATTGTATTGACGATCTTGATGTACGAGTCCGTAAACCGGTCATATACCTATTTACCCCTCTTCCATCAAGCGCCGTCGCCCGATTGTTCATCGTCAAATCCTGGTCATTCTCTGCCGTATACCCGGATGTCCCTATCAAGTTCTCCGAATCTGGACACACCATCGAATGGAATGTTAACACTCACGAGCATCATGCCATGACCGATTTGGAGACCAGCGTACTACTGTTTTATTTGATCTAGAAAGCAGACTAAGCGCCCCTTAAATCTGTTTATCAAGCTGTAACAGTATCCATCCGAGTCTTCGTAGGACAAATCCTAGTTTACCACCCTCGCCTCCGTTATCTCCTCGATTAGGCCATCGCATTCGGATGCCGTTTTTCACTTCGACCCGTTACTGGCTGAACTTACCGACAGACTCGTATTCTGTACTCCCATCAAAGAGAAGTTAACGTTTGAAATTCAAGACCACTACTTTGCAGATCAAGGGTCTACATGATATCTCCTTCAAGAGTAAGAATCAGCGAACATTTACTAGATGCTTTCCGTATGCTAGCTGTCGAAATTTGACCTTCGCTACAGCGGCTCCCAGGCGTTGAAAGCATTTCATTAGACGGTTTAGACTTAGATTTGCGACGTTGTTGGAATGGTCTTGCTCCGTATATCAGGATCGTGATTTATTAGACAGTGATTGCCTTCGTGCTACGTCTCGGCTAGTGTTTCTTTTTCTTCTCTTATAGTATTTCCGTCCGACGAGTGACAAAGTCCTGATGTAGTATAACAATGTACTTGGAACATAACACCAGAAATACATCACGCAATTGTCAATGTCCATAGCCAAACTAAACAGACGCTGGTGTCTTCGTGTAGAAAGAAGGGGTGGGAGGATAACCAGAAAGTTCAAACTAGCTAAGACGTTAAAGTGGTAACAAATCTAAAACCCCGGTGATGAACGACCCAAGGACACCTGCCTGCGTGATCCTACGCATTATCACGGTTGTGGTTAGATACCTGCACTGAACAAGAAGCGAAAGAGGCACACTCACAAACCAAGGACAAGACCGAGCGACCCGGGAACGACGGCACCAAGCGTCACAAGTAGGCTACCAACGACCCCACCGATGAGTGATATCACACTTTCGAGATCCAGGCCGACGAGGCTTAAAAGGGTGGTATTGATGGCCTGCGAAATGATTAATGAGAGATTATATGCGTTTCAATCAACCGACGAACCAACAAGATGCTGACAGCCTCCGTCGCGACAGCGGAGACTTCCGACGTAACGGTACCCACAACCTCGAGGGTGCTAACAGTTCCTTGGATGACCACACTCAGCTCGGTCAGGAGCGGGGTGATGTTTTCCGTAGTCGCAGTTTTTGATTTGACGAGGACATCTGTTACAACTCAGTCAAATTCAAAGTCAAATGTGGGTAGCGTACCAATTTGGGCGAGAATGGGATCGGTGGAGGCCTTGCAGTTGGTTAAGACGGAGAAGGCACTGGTGAGTTGCTTGTCTGGGGTGGGGGTTGCACTGACGAGCCCGAGTGCGAGGGAGATGAAGGCGAAGCAAAGGAGCACAAGGCGGGAGCTGAACATAATGAAGAGACGAGCGGATGAGAGGCAGTACTGAGCACTGGACTATTAGGTCCCCTCCGAGGTCGTTTTATAGTCCTTTATGGGTACCGCTATCCATAAGAGCGCTAGGCCAAGATGACAGATACATGCTGAGAGAGATTGCTGAGACGTAATCGCAGAAGTAGTCGTCCGACCTGGAAGAACCTCGGCAGCTCTGGCGGAGACAGCAGACGTAATAGAATCTGTAATGAATTAATGACGCAGACTGATAACGAGCTTGTTAAAATTGTACACAGTTCTATCCATGGAGTTGGATAATGCGCGCCCATGTGGATTCAAGGCGATACTCGTGGAGAATTTCATGAGATGAAAAGACCCAGAGCTGCCGCGAAACTTTCTGGACCAGAGAAGTGTCTTACAATGACACGGCTTCGGAGAGAGATATGCAGTCAAATGGGTGAAGAGTAACGGGGATTAAATTGATTTTTGAAATTGAAGTTGATCCGGCGTGAAATGTATTGTCGTTCTCGGAGGATGGGGATGGAAGGAGAGAATGTTCGTATTTGATTTTATCGCAAGGAAGGAATCACGGAAAGATGAACCATTGAAGGGAGGGTACGGACTACGATGATCTATCCAGCGGTTGCGCGAATTCAATTAAGCTTCAAATAATTAGCGAAATTCGGGTTCACTCGTTGCTAGGTCGGCGAGTTTAAATTGATACATAGTATTGACTCCGACAGAGTGGAAATGGGGATCCGGACCGGATATATCCAAGGCTACGCAGATCCTCCGTCGAAGTATCATGTTTGCCGAATTCAGTGCAACGGGCTCGTAGTTCTTTTATCTCGGAGAGATATGAATGTTTTTCCTCAAGATAACATGGCCTTTAAATTTCATCGATATTCGCCAGCTTCTGAGAGCTCCAAGACGAGATGCTGAATGGGATTACAGAGTGCCCATATGCCTGTCCATTTTGATTATCCGGTGTAGGGTGGTCATAGGTATGAGGAACACCCTATAGCCATATGCAAGGCTTCCCGAAGATGATACCCGCGAAGGCAGCATTAAAGGGAACCATGCAATGCTTCAAAATGTCAGCATGGGATCAGGCCTTCAGGATTCTAGATTTAAGAACGCACTGACGCGCAATAATGTTGAGACAGGGCGAATAAAGAGAGAGAAGCGTTATCCTCACTGCTGCTCCATTTATTTCATGTTCGACTCTTCCCCTAATGCTTTCACTAGTCGGAACTCGACTGCCCGACTGACAATGTTTTGTTCTCGGGAAGCTGACAGATGAGGAATGACGTAGTCACCGTTCCTACAAAGCAATGGATAAATTACTGACATTCAAAGCAACGAACAACATACCGGAAGCGAAACCCCCATGCCATCGACCTGACTGACAGGGAAGTACGCTGCGGTTCGTGTTTCGTCAAATTTGATTTGTGAGAACAGGCTTTATTACATCTGAATACATCAATCCTGCCGAACCGACCAGCTCCTCAGTGCTGCTTTGGATGCACAAAGACAGGCTATTCACCGAATAACAGTGGTGATATGCGAGAAGTAAGATCCATTTGAGCTGCAAAGGAGAGCGCAATCAGCACAGAAGGGGGAGGGGGAGCAGCGGCATTATCATGCGATGGAAGCGCATTCAATGCCGTGCACTGTCGAAGGACGTGTCACGTAGTGCGCATGGTGATGATTAAGAAATCCTTGGCTGTCTCAGTCCCAGTAGTATCTGAACTAAGGTGCACATCAACACTCTTGCATCCGTCTTGACAGTTTCGCATCACATACCTGCCCAGAGGTTCCAACGTTCACGCATTCACGTTACGTTGAAGAGGCTAGCAGGCGCATGGAGAGTCATGCATATGGGTCGGACCGGAAAGCCACGGTGAAGTTTCAACCGAATATGGACCGGACCCTAACCCCTTCCTTTCCTCTTGCCATCACATTTGATCGAGTCGCTAATGACCGCATTTCTCCGCGTCGGGACGATCTTTTTCTTTCTTGTCCATTGGTGACTAGACTCTGCAAGAATAAAGGTTGTCAAAAGGTTGTTGGTTCTTTTTTTGTTGTCATGATAGAGGAGTATTCGGTGTGTCTTCCGTTGTATTCAACATGTCTACATATTGACCAAATACACAGGAATTCTGCCCGCAGGTCTCTTTCCTGAACGCAAGGATGAAATCCGAACTTGTCTACCATGCTGTAGTGGCTCATAGCTGCGGCCTGGCCACAGGCATACGAGTACCAAAGCTTGAATGTCACTTATTTCAGATGTTGTATATCATAACACAATGTGAAGAATCGCTCCCTTTGCACATATGGAGCAACGAATGGCAGTTTGGTACGCCCTGTCAGCCCCTTTCTTTGACGATTCATAAACTGTAGAATATAGAAACACGGTATTACACGCAAGTCAGCCGTCTCCATGAAGATTTATCGTCGAAGCGACGGTACCTGGACACTACTGTGAGCCAATTCTTTTATTCCGTTTCTCATTCGTACAACCTGACCGCTAGACCAGGCTTCCCTGCGGTCATCATTCAATTTATATCTCGGTTCCGTAGAAGGTAAGATCTTCGTACTTCTTCTCAATCAGGACTAATCAATTTGAATCAGGTACAGCGATGACTCCGTGGAATACTTATTATTTCTTCTATTCTTTCCGGAACGCTGTCAGTTTCTACGAGCCTTCCTCCTCTTCGCGCAAAGATATAACTACATCCAAGGAGGACGTTGCAATAGTTTTCTGGAGACCAGCTTGTTCTTCGAATGACGGCTGGCGACGATCATTAAGCAGGTCACCTGGAGACGCGGATTTTGCAAGTGTCACCAACGTCATCTTTAGGCTACAGATGCGAACATGCAGGACAGGTCTCTCCGCGTTATCCTACATACAGCATCAACAATCGCATTCGTGTTCGTGAATTCATATTCATCCTCCGACGCCACGAAACCATACAAGTTATCTCTTTTCGAATGTATTGTCAACTTTGCCATCCTTGTCCAACTTCACAAAGAGCGTCTATCACCGATGGAACCTTCGAATCCCTGCTCACGATGTTAGGTGTATTACCAGGACCCTGAGACTGATCTCAGCGGTTGCGAGGTAGATCAACATGGCGGGCTTCGCAGCTCGGAACCGAAAGGGTGTATCCAACTATGTCTCTGACAAACTCTGCTCCCACCTACAACCACCATGAGCGTCCTTCAGCACCCCCGCTATGCTGCCGAAATACCTCTCGTGTCCTCCTGCTCGGAACTCGTCATGACGGAATTCTCTTCATCCAGAATCAAGAGCCTCCGCGAGCTTTTATTCCAGAAAGAAAGGCTTGTCATCGAGGGCGTCGGCTTTTCCCCATTCCAAAAGTGGTATCTCGACGCTGCGAGCGTGAATACTCCGCAGAGAACAATCGCGTGGAAGAAAGGCAAGCCCGAGAACCTCTTTTTTCGCACTATTGATACGGGCCGTCTGCGGCCCATGGCCCTCGCGAATTTCCGCGTCCAGATGTACGCAACGAAGGACCTATGGGATAGTTTCGAGCGGACAGAGGAGAAGGAGAAGTGGACCACGTATGCGGTTCTCGCGCTGGTGCGTATACTTACTTTTTTTGTCTATCCTAAACTCACTCGGCCCGCATTAGATGCATCGTATATTGATCTTCCGCAACATCCATGATTATGGAGGAGATATCTCCATAATATGCATCGATTAGACTAAAGAATTCGTGGATATGGCGATGGACTAAAGAAGAACGCGAACTCAAATGTGCCCAGTCCCCTTTTATCTGTCTTGATGAGGAGCTGATCTCATACTAGTTTACGAAATCGCTCGGACCTCCCACGGACTGAAACCAAGTTTCTACGAACTCGACTTATGTGTCCGTGCTCTCCTTCTGGATGAGAATGTCGGGTACGTACCTCCGTTCATCGTCCTGTTCGAAACGGGGAAGTACGGTGAGAGAGCCACTTCTTTCTCTTTCCTGGTGCTGATCCGACTCACAGGCAAATCTCGTGCACTCTTCACCCGACCGTCCCATGTCCCGTTACCCTGGGTCCTGGAATCTCTGCCAAAAACATGTGGAAGTAGCACTTGCACCGACTCTGAGTGTATTGGATTGTGGCGTACCGAGGATTTGCGGAACCTTCACCGTCCGAGCCCCATGGTCCGGGATGTGCAGCGCTCTGATCATCGTGTCGTGTGCAACCTTTGGGGATGCGAAGTCCAAATGTAGGCGGATCCTATGACAGACTACAGGTCAGATGACACTTCAGAGGTGCCAGAAGTGTAGGCAGGTTCTGTATTGTAGTCGGGGGCATCAGGCACGTTCTCTCGTATTCTCATGTCCGGTTCGGCACTCATGGATTGTTCGCAATTCTTGGATTTGCACATCCATAGACGTGTTTGCAAGGTTCCTCCTTGAGCTTGGTGAGTCTGTTCTGCATAGTGTGTATGTTCATAGTGATATATTTCGTGGAGTAGGACGATCGCAATGAACTTCATAGTAATATCCAGTGACCCTCGTGACTCGTCCTCAGACTTAGAAATTTTGGATCACGTAGAAAACAGATCGCATACATATACACTGTGACGTAGTTAACATCAGTTGCGAGGCAGCAAATAGAATCGAATCATGCTTTTAATTACAATTTCCAGCTACGACTTGGCGAGTTTCCCTTATTGCGGACTGCCGATACGACGAGGAAATCTCATAAGAGTTCATTAATAAAACCGTAGACGACAATATCATGTCGATTAAAGTCCTTCTGATATGTGTACGCACTGCTCTATCAACTAGCGTACCTGTTTGAGCGAATTTCCTTGCGGAAGAAGCAGCATTCCTTCGCTATACTGTCCTGACTCCATCTATAGACATCAAATTTTCTCTCATGCAAGTATCAGAACAAGCTGGACAGGACTTGAAAAGACTTTATTCATACACAGGGATTCATGAATGGGAGAGAGCAGCTCAGTGGAGTCGCACAACGTTACTTAACTCCTTGATATTGACATGATGCTGTCAAGAGGCCTCTTTGGCAACCATCGGCGTAAGATACTTGTATTGCTGCTACATTGAATCCACGCTACGTTTCGCTGCACTGACCTCAACCGCAATCCTACCACGGCTGAACACCAGGGTTCTGCTCACTGTTATTGTCATTCATTTCTTGGGACAGCTCTTTCCAGCGAGGTCCTCTGCGACCGCATGTGATCTTGGCTTGTTCATATCCCAGCCAAGTACTAGTGCATCCACTTCCCTAGCGAACCCCACAATACGGTTCCAATAGTACCTAATCTACTATACAACGAGTGAAATGTGGGAACCACACTCTCATTGGCTACACAACTCGGCCTTTTCATTGGTTCATCCATTTTTAGCCTGGATTCTGGATTCTTGCCATGTCACGCGTCTCGCCATCTCCCTCTCTCTCTCCGTCCTTCTACCATTGTTTCCCTCTTTTCTACTTGCGCCCCCCCCCAGCTTCGTCTTTCTCTCACCATCTTTTCCCATGTTTGTAATGGCTGGCTATGGCTTTGAATGCCTGATTTGGATGTCGGCCTGAGGAAGCATTGTATGGACTTCATGATTGGTGAGTCCTACTGTTCATAATCATCATGTACCTCTGCTGATGTTCTGTATATCTATTGTCATCTCTCGGTCTCCTCATTTCGTATGTTCTGAATTCCACTCTATCCATTCATGGTAATAGCAGGCAATTTGCTCTCTTGACATCGTCACACCTTCTGTTCCAATCTATACAACATACATTCATGTACGCCATGTAAACACTGGAAGCTCCCGTGTCTCAGCCTCTCCACTTCCCCATGCAAAGCTCCACTGTGCCTACCGCTGTCACCGGTGTTTCGATGATTGCTGAATACAGTCCTTCGATGTTTCTGTTCTTCATCTTTACAGACCATGCTGTTTATTCTTGGCTGCGGATGCATCTCTTTCCCTGTTCTTATGTTATCCCATCCTCCTGTTTCCACTATTGAATTGTGGCGTCAATGAGGTTCTTTGCGTGTGATTGCTTTCTTCATGCCTCCACTTTGACATATCACATTTCACATTCATGCCAAAGTCATTCTCTTTAGTTTTATCTACCAAGCTCCAAGAAAAGCGTCATGAGTACGTGATATGTTGGCCATGTCTGTGCATTGAAATCTAACTCTTTTGCTTTAGTTGTATTCTATTACATCAAAAAATATATATGTTCTTCTAAGATATTTTGTGTGCCTCAAATGTACTTGCTATCGATGGTGTGACTGTATCTCATGGGTAATAACTTCAACTTAAAGCTGCGAGGGTCTCTCACCTCCCTGTGAATCGCTTGAACATGCCCTCAGGTGCTCTTGAGTCATATTTCGTCACCGAAATTATGGCTGATGTTTTTTCTGAAGAAACCTCATTCGACGCCAATGTTGAAGCTATCTGGACAACATGTCGTGCTTGCCATCGTGACATCCAGATGACAGATACCGACTTGCGTCGACAAGTGCCGTTGACATGTTCTATGGCAGTAAGTAGCAATGTGAGATGAACAAAACGAAATCATAATTGATGTTCATTTGAGATTGAAGAACACCCATTGACAAGGCGGGAAATTGGGCAATGACAATGCAGAGCTCGAGAGAGAGCTGAGGTACATTTGATCCTCCCTTTTATCTTGCCATAACATCTGACCCATATGCACAGGCAGAAAATGCTGTCACAGTTCACTCTTTACAGCCATTCACTCAGGATGTTGACCAGGATGAACTGATGCTCAGTTATCCTGACAAGAGGGAGCATTCGGTTGAACATGGTCATACAAATAGAGATGGTATGATTTATCACTTCTGTACCTTACATCATTGTCAACAAGCAATGTCATTAGATGCCTTTAGAGCTGCATTGCATCTACAGGCTCAGCATGATCACCTTCCTCCTGGCCATCATCCATATCATGATCTTTCATCTCGCCATGATCTTGGTGAAATGTCACATGAATGTCCTTTCTGCCATGCACTTCACTGGTATGCAGAGCGAGTGACCAGGAAAATTGATGGCTGTATTGTCTTTGGTGTTCAATGCTGCAAAAAAGGTCAGGTCACTCTGCCTCCTGCACATGAACCTCCTCTGGCTCTCAAACAACTTCTTGAAGCTAATGATGCTCAAGCAAAGGACTATTGTGATCGGATGTGGATGTACAATCGGGCATTCAGTTTCACCTCTCTTGGTGTCAATGAGGATCACTCTGTAAATCTTCACCAATGTGGACCACCTGTTTTCCGCATTCAGGGGGAACTTTGCCACCATTCTGGCTCTCTTTTACCCTCTCACAATCAACCCCCATCATATGCTCAGCTGTATATCTATGAACCTCGAGACTCTATTGATCATCGCTGCTATAACAATCAAGATCTGCGGAAAGATACTATTGCACTATTAGAAACCATTCTTCACACACATCACCAATATGCCCTCATCTATCACTATGCAGCTGAAATACTTGAACAATATGGTGATAATTCCAATAAGACTATCACTCTGCGTGTTGATCCCACATCTGATAAGCATACCCACAATCTTCCGACAGCAGATGAGATTGCTGTCATCCTTTCTGATTGCTCCACTCCATCAGAATATAGAGATATAATTCTCCATAGATGAGATGGTCCTTTGAAACGTATACATAGCAATCATCCTGCATATGCACCTTTACAATATGTTCTTCTCTTTCCTTATGGGGAGAATGGTTGGTATCCAGAGCTTAGATTGAATCAACCAAAAGTTGTGAATCCTTCACGCTTGACCCTTTTACAATATGTTTCTCATCAACTGCAGGTTCGGCATAATGTATATTCTACAATTCTTCATGGTCGTCGTCTACTACAGCGATATATTGTTGATATGTGGGCTGCAATTGATCAAAACCACCTTGCTTATCTTCGTAATAATCAAGGTCTCTTCCGTGCTACTCTTTGAAATGGACTTGATGATGCCCTCCACAATGACAGCATCAATCTTCATAATATTGGAAAATGAACTATCTTACCTTCATCATACACTGGTGGTCCATGTCACATGTACCAGCAATATTTAGATGCAATGGCTATTGCCCGGTACTTTCGTAAAGTAGACCTCTTTATGACCATGACTGCAAATCCAGAATGGCCTGAAATTTTATGTGAACTTCTTCCAGGCCAAACAGCCTATGACCACCCAGATATTGTTGTGCATGTATTTCGCCTTAAACGCGATGCAATTCTTAAAGAAATCAAAAAGAGTGTCTTTGGTACTGTTGTTGCTTGGGTTTATACAATTGAATTTCAGAAATGTGGCCTTCCTCATATGCATATTCTTATCTTCCTTGATGGCCAATGGAAACTGTTTAATCCTGAACAAATTGATTCTGTCATCCAAGCTCATTGGCCTGATCCTGTAACCCAACCTGTTCTCTTTGAGACCATAAAGAGGTGTATGGTTCATGGTCCCTGTGGTACTATTAACCCTAATGCTCCATGTATGGAAAATGGTAGATGCACCAAGGGTTTTCCTAAACCTTTCTGTGACCAAACAAGACTGACTGAAGATGGCTATCCTGAATATTATAGACCTGATGATGGACAAGCTTATCCTGTTGGTCAAGGTGCTAATGCTGTCAATGTTGACAATTGATGGATTGTTCCTTTCAACGCATACTTCTCTGCCAAATATGATTGTCACATTAACATCGAGTGTGCTGTATCTATCGCATCATTTAAATATATCTTCAAATATATTCACAAAGGCCCTGACTATACCACTGTTGATATTGATGATGAAATTTCATGACATCTTCATGGTCGTTATATTTCACCACCAGAAGCTAATTGGCATATCTATGAATTTGATACATATGGTCGAAATCTGCCTGTTGTTCGATTGCAGGTTAGCAATAATACTTCTTCAATAAATTTCTCATCTTTAAATATCCAGGTTCACCTGCCAAATCAAGATATAGTGACTTTTGATCCTGAACTCTCTCCAGACTCTATTCAAGAGCAGATTGAAGAACAGAAATCAACATTGCCTGCTTTCTTTGCAGCTAATGCCAGCAATGATCCCCATATTTCTGAAGTTGCACATGAATTGACTTACCAAGAGTTTCCATTGAAATTTGTTTGGAATGCAGCACACTGTAAATGGACTCGACGGGTTCACCGAGGTTCCTATGCTATTGGAAGAATGCATTTTGTTTCTCTAAATGCTGGTGAACAATTCTATTTGCGTACACTTCTCACTGTTGTCAAAGGTCCAACTTCATATGCGGATCTTTATAAATATAATAACATCATCTATCCAACATATTATGAAGCCTGTCTTGCCAGAGCATTACTTCAGGATGATGGTGAATGGAGATTATGTTTATCAGAGAGTTCAGAAATGAAAACAGGTCGCCAACTTCGCTGCTTATTTGTCACTATTCTCACCTGCTGTGCTCCTTCAGATCCAGCTAGATTATGGAATGAATTTCATCATCATATCACTGATGATATCATTCCTCAACTTTGCATGCTTGGAATGAGGAATCCTTCTCTCGATGATCGTTATGATTATGGCTTATATTTACTTGATATAATTCTTGCTGAAACCGGAAAATCACTCCATCAAAATTATCCCTCTATGCCTCATTCTCAAAGAGACTGGGTCATGCACACTCTTAATCCTTTGATAGCCAATCAACTTGATTATAATCAAGAAACTGAAAAAATTAATGCAGAAGTTGGTATTGAAAATTTGAATTCAGAGCAAAGATTGGCTTTTAACAGCATTGTTGACTCTGTTTATAACAACCGCAATAAGATCTTCTTTTTGAATGGTCCTGGTGGCACAGGAAAAACATTTGTGTATAAAGTTATATGTCATCTCCTACAATCAAAATCCTACATTGTTCTCTGTGTCTCATCTTCTGGAATTTCTGCACTTCTTTTAATCGGTGGCCGCACATCTCATTTTATGTTCAAAATTCCGATTTCAGATCTAAATGAAGGATCATTCTGTAACATTCCTAAAGACAGTCAATGTGCAGAACTCATTCGACAGACTCATCTTATCATATGGGATGAAGCAGCACCACAACACTGTTATGCAGCAGAAGCAGTTGAATGAACCCATTGTGATCTCAGAAACTCAGATAAAATATTTGGTGGAATCACTGTTGTTTTTAGTGGTGACTTTCAGCAAACTTTGCCAATTGTTCCAGGAGGTCGATGTGCTGATATAATCAGAGTATCATTACCATTCTCTCCAATATGGAATCATATCCATATACTGCATCTTACTAAAAATATGCGTCTCCTCCAACATTCAGACACTGATACTGAACCATCTGATTGTTCCTCTACCTCAAATTTTAATGATCCAAAAAATTTTGCAGCTTGGCTACTACGTATTGGCCAAGGCTCTGATCTTCCATCACAAACTGACTCTGCATCTATTCCAATTCCACCAGAGTTATGTGTCTATTCTATTGAAAATCTTATCTCCTTTGTATATCATGGTATTGAAAGTACCCCACCACCACCTCCTGAATATTTTCTGAATTGCACAATACTCACTCCAAGAAACAGTGATGTTGCTGATGCAAATGAACACATTCTGAATCTCATGTCAGGAGAAACTCAGTCTTTTCTTAGTGCTGATGAGATTATCAATGAGCCTGGTGCTGATGCTCCCTTCAATGTTTATAATCCCCCTGTACCTATTGAAGTTCTTCGTTCTCTAAATTCTTCTTCTTTACCTCCCAGTGAACTCCATCTAAAAATTGGTGCTCCAATTATTCTCTTATGCAACATTGATCCCACCAATGGTATGTGTAATGGTACATGCCTCATTATTCTTCGAATGTCTACACGTGTCTTAGAAGCGCAAATCATTGGTGGAGATCACAATGGAAAAGTTGTCTTCATTCCCCATATTCAACTCACTGCATCTGATCATCATGCTCAAGTCTCTTTTCAATATTCTCACCGCCAATTTCCTGTTCGGCTTGCATTTGCAATGTCTATCAACAAAGCCCAAGTCCAATCAGTAAAATATGTGGGCCTTGACCTTCGAATACCAGTCTTTGCTCATGGTCAATTCTACGTCGCGTGTTCAAGAGCTACCTCAGGCAAACACCTAAAATTTTTAATACCACCTTCAAATGATTCTGGCCCTTCCACAATGAACGTAGTATATCGTGATGTCCTAATCTAATGTACAATGTTTGTCCTTTCCGCTCTCTTATCATATGACTCACTCACATGTACCTGCAGCAATACAATTGAAATCAATGCTCTTCCCACCGGTTACTGTTCTATTTTAATCTATATTCCTTCTCAGCAAACCCTCTCTCTCACATCAAACTCTAATCTCTTGCTCTTCACATTGGAACCAAGTTTCTTTTCAATACATGCTTCCTTTAATCTATACAATTATGACGCTCAACTCATTCACAACCACTCAAATATGGAGTCTGAGAATAGTCCTGCTCTCCATATCCAAATCTCCCATTCCACCAGCACACTCTCAAGAAGCCATGACCAGCACTAGCTCTTCCGTGAGAACTGAAAATGGCAGCGCCTCCCTTTATGGACTCGCTTACATATCAAATGCTCACCAACTATGTAATTCCTCTGGCAAGTTGACCAAAACCATCATTGTTGACACCCAGATGTTTCTTGGTGGCTCCACTGCAAATTTTGTCCTCGCCTTGCGCTTCTTCAATGCGAATAATGTTGTCTTCGGAGATGAACCTGAAAAGTTTCTTATTCAAGCCAATGAACGTCCCCTTCCTTCTCTTGCAGCTACCGCTATTCTTATAATTTTATCCTACAGATCACGAAAATGTACCCGGAAGACGAAAATATTATTGTAACCCTTGGTGACTATGCTCTTGAACCCGATGAATATCAAGCTGCAGGTGATATTGTTTTTGTGAGCATCGTCTTCCTCACAATCGCACCGAAAAACTAATTCATACCACGAGATGACCCAAATCGAAACAGAAGACACCTTCCCCCTTCCATTCATCACCGTCACTGGCTTGGTCCAAGACGCCAGCGTTTCCGATGCCACTTTTGATATCAATGCAGCACAATACACACAGTTCTTTGGCCAGAAACGTATCTTTCCCACTCACTTGGTCTTCCCTGACTCGCCACGATACAAAAACAAGAAGCCAATGCCAGGGAATAACACCTTTGTCTCCGTGTCCGGCTTTCTTTCATGTGTCGTATTCAAAGATCTTGATCCCTCCAAACACAGTCCACCGCATGAAGTCCATCACTTCGTCGTTGATATTGACACCATCGTATTTCTTGGCCGCGTGCCTCTCACACCTGCGAGCCCTACGAAACCAGGTACGTATTGTGTCCATTCGTTCCTATTATACTGGTAGTTTCTGATGTCGTACTGTACAGGTCCATCTAATCAAGGAAATCCAAAACGGACCCTACAAACAGTTAACTTTAACGTGCCCAGCAGTCCGACGAAACGTACCAAGCCAAAACCCCAAACAACGTCATCTACTGAACGCAGTCCCACCCTTGCAGCATCCCCATCTACATCCTCCTCCAACAATCCTTCCACCGACAAAAACAACGATAACGAAGACTTTGAACATGTTGAGAAGAAGAGTGATTGAACGGCAGAGGCACCGAACACGAAGAGTTGCAGGACGAGTCGTCGCATCGAAGAAAGTCGTATGATACATGTAAAATTATGTAAACAAATCTGATAGCTATCTAAAAATACCACATCTTTCTTCCAGTCCTAACACGCACGGGTCACCGCTAGTTATATTTCAACCAATGCCAGTGACAAAGGAGGTGCTGAATAGAACTCACGTGGCTCGAGCTTCTATAACCTGGACTCTGATGTTATCGATGTCGTCTTTGATGTGCGACCACAAATTGGGTGGAATGTCGACAAATCTTCCAGCACAGATAGCCAAGTCACGGGTTTGGATGACTATCGTCTTATTGCGTGTGCTGGGAAAATAGGAATTTATGCTAGTGATTAATGCCTGTAACAGGGATCAGGTCGGGTCACATCCAGCTACAAGCTTCAGGACACGGACCGGATACTGGGACACGTTCTCCCTCAGAGCGAAAACATTCCTATCGTCGTTTGTGACAACCATAAACTTTGACCGAGTACTGGACATGGTGGTTGAGGAGAATGAAGGGACAGCGTGAGAGACTGATTTATCAGAGCAGTGCGCGGTATCTTTACAACGTGTTTGAATTGTTAGGCGCCCACTCTATCTACATCAATTACTCAGGTGAGGCCGTGCGACATGAGGAACATGCTGTTTTTGTATCGTGTGGTGTGCAGGAAGTCCGCGGAAAGCGCGATTGTAAAATATAGCTAGTTACCGTGGCCACCCAAAAATACTTCGGCACGAGAAGGACACGAAAAGTTACTGTCACTACCGACATCAAGAGCTGCGCCTCGGATAGTGATAGGCAGTTGTTCGCAGATAAGTCAAGGAGGAGAAATTGCCTGCTTCCGTGGACTTCGACGAACTATAATTCTGGCAGAGTACTATGTTCATAGGGTAGGGCTAATCCCGCCTCCCTGATTACATTAAACGCTGAAGTACATGAGTAATATTCGATTTTACAAAAACAGGCGACAGACACGTAGCTCGTTCAGTTCTTCACCTCCATCCCTCCCCATTCCAGCACTCTAAACAGTGCCTCGTCCTTCATCCCATCGCAGTCTACACCAACAACATCTTTCCATATTTCAACATTCTCCGACGCCCGCGAGAGCGACGCTTCCCATTCGTCTAATCCATCCTCGCACACCCTCCTGAACAGCATGAACACACGGGTAACGACATCCGGCTTCGGCGCGACATTGAGCGGCGCAGCATGTTCATAGGATGCTTGAGGGAGAAAACGGACTGCGATGAAGTCGTGTTTCAAAATCGACGGAAGCCAATATCTGATGAGGTTTTCGGTACAAGCCAAATGATGGAAGCGGTGGTTACGTACGTGATGAACGAGGTCCTTGCTTCGACGTGAAGACCCAGAGCAGTCAATGCCTTGTAGAGGTACGGCGCAGCTTTTGACGTGGGAAGGACGACCGAGTTGCTGTCGGTGAGTTTAGCCATCGATGGGTCGAAGGGGGGAATGTTATCCAAATCTGCTGGGCCCAGTCGGGGAGATGGCGGAGGCGAGGGTGGTAAACCAGGGTTTGTCCTGCGAAGACTCGGATAAATATGCAGCCAGAGACAGGAGTCAAAAGCACGCACTCTGCTTCCCAGAACAAATAGGATACTCGTGCACCAGAAGCGATATCGGTCATGGTGTGGTCCTCGTGAGTATTGACGTTCCATTCGATGGATTGTCCAGACTCGGAGGACTTAATGGGGACACCCGGATATATGGCAGAGAATGTCCAGGCCTTGACGAGGGATAATCGAACAGTAGCGTTTAATGGAAGAGGGGTGAACAGGTATATGACTGGCTTGTCGACACGCAATGTTAGAACAAGATCAATCGTGGCTCCGTTTTTAATGCCATAATCTGACAGCCAGCGACCGTCTTCAAGCTGCTCTCCCGCAAAGATCAGCCGCTGCTGATCAGGAGGTATACCTTCACGGTCTTGCACCATACATTTCACGCTGTGGACCGTTGAAGACGCTTCCAGTCCCTCTGCGATCGTGGTTATTTTTCCTGTCAGCGTCTTAAGATAAATCGTCATCGGTTGACTAGGAGCGGGCGTCGAGGCTTGAGTTGGTCCTGATGAAAAGTTAGCCAGCTCAGATGAATAAGAAACTGTGACACACGAGAGATAACCTTGATGTTATCGATGCGATGGCTAACCTCGGGCCATAAATCATCCGGAATGCTGACATATCGTCCAGCACAAACGTCCAATTCCTTCGTTTGGACGATCATCGAGTCCTTCGTGATGTGTGGGAAATATTTGCGAAGAAGAGAGAGCAAGTGCTGTGCATATCATGAGTGCACATCATCGTCGACTTCACAATGCTCACCTCGTAGTCACCGGCTTCATGCCTGCGGATAAGAACAGTGTTGGTGTCATCGGTTGCAACGATGTAATCCTTCGACGGGGTAGCGCCCATGGTTGTCAGAAAGAAGGTTTGAGTCACCAGAAGCGCCGTTTATATAAGGCACTACGGGGCGCCTATCAAGCGCCTATTTTCTGATCTCGTGATGTATCGGTGGTCAGAGAACACTGATAGACGCCTAACAGAGTAAGTAGTCGGCACCGGAACACTGGCTTTCGTGTCTTCGGCTTCTGCAAGGTAATGCAATGATTACTGCCATCGCAAGAGCCGAGTAGAAGTGTGAATCGGCTATGAAACGTCAGGAAGGTATTGGTATTGGTATTGGTACCGGCACAAGGGCTTAATAACGTACGGCCGGGCCTATGTCCCTGTAAACGATTCCTTTGGCGAGCTATGTTAGTGCTCATGAATAAAATAAACTCATCATGAGCTTGAGGAACACCCTGAGGGGGGCGACAACAGAGCAATCGTATTTTCGTACCTAGACCAGTTCCGTTGTCTTCAGAAAAAGAGTTGAAAAGTCAAGTCGGAACTCACACTACTCCAACACACGTCAGTATTCAAAGTATAATGGAAAGAATTTGAGCTGGAACTAAGAAATTGGAGAATAATTCATCATTGGTCATGTAGTCGTATATGGACCAACTTCCGGGGGATGCAAGACGAATCATAAAGCTGGAAACGGCGCATACATGGTTCAGCGGTCGCATTTGTTCAATAGTTTACAGCATAAGGATATTAACGTTAATTTGGTGTTACCCGTCAGCCCGATTCTGTGGCGATACACATTCCTGGCCCTTCGTCGGAATAATATTGCACAGCGAAAAGGAAGACTCACCTCAAGAAGCTAGGGAGGAGCTTCGCAAACGCGTTTGTGAACACGCCAATCCAATGCCTTGATACGCGTCCAAGAGTCAGAAAACGTACACGGAGGATATCTTCAAACATACCTGATGATCACGACTGCAATACGAAACCTCCTTACACTTCTGACACCTCTGAAGGCCGATCCCCTTTCCATCCGGACCGAGCTCCATTTCTACTTCGCATCCCCAAAAGTTACACACAACGCCATCATTATAGCGTTCGAGCTCTCGGACCATGGGGCTTGGGTAATGCAGGGTCCGAAAAGCCTCCGTGCGCCACAGTCCGACACACTTGGAGTCAGTGCAGGTAGCGCTTCCGCACGTTTTTGGCAGTGTATCGAGGACGGTGGGCTGCGGGCAGTGGGATGGATGAGTGAAGAGTGCACGAGCTTTGCCTAGGATGCTGATAAGGCACGAAATTTTTAACAAAATAACCTATACTTACCCCCCTTGCGAGCTTCTTGAATGATGATGAATGGCGGGACATAGCCGACCTTCTCATCGAGAAGGAGGGCCCTAACACACAGGTCGACTTGGTAGAAGCAAGGGTTACGACCGTGCGCTTTAGCGGCAACCTAACAGACTATCGAAGGCCTGCATTTAGCTGAAGAAATATGACAGAAAGAGGTACAAACATTTCGTCTCGCGTTCGTCCTTTGTCCATTTATTCGCACTCAGGTCGACCCAGTAATCCATCGCAGCATCCACCAGCTCCTTGTCCCAATCTATGCATATGATGGGAATGTCCCCGCCATCGAAATCGTGCATGTTCCGGAAGACCTGCATGTGATGCATCTGTAGGTGTTCAGTCAGCGAAGATAAGAAAGCACGAATGGGGCGGACCAATCCGAGGATCGTGATATTTGTCCAGCTCTCTGTATTGCCGTAATGCTCCATGTAAGCCCACAGCCCTTTCGCCGCGTAAATCTGGACACGAAAATCCGCGAGGCTCATCGGCAGGAGGCGACCTGTATCGATGGTCCGCAAGAAGAGATTCTCTGACAGGAAAGGTTTGCCTGTATTCCACACAATCGTCCTCTGCCGATTCTCTACGCTTGCTATCGTGCGGTACCACCGTTCGAAAGGCGAGAATCCATGCTGTTCAATAGTGAGCCTTTCCTTCTCGAATAACACGTCGTCGCGGAGGGTCTCGATCTTGGAAGCAGATAATTCCACCATCTCGAGCTCGCAGGACGACATTAAGGGCATTTTAGCGGCGTAGCGAACGTGTTGGGGGGTGCTCATCGTTGGTGGTACGGAAGAGAAAGGGGAGTCAATTAATTTGTTGTCACAGACGCGTTCAAGTTAGCGGTGCACGTGGTCGGGTGTCACAGTGATTGCGGACCGGAACGGAACAGATCGAAAATCTACCACCATAATGATTTGATGATCATAACACCGACTCCAACAAGTACACCAGCGTCTTCCTCTTCGCTCGGATACTTAAACTTTTCTCCACAAATTTCTCACCAAAAATCCATGACCAGCCTCGTCAAATCCTGGTCCTATTTAGATGCCCGTGAAATAAGCAAACACCATGGTGGCGCAGATCCGCTCGGTTGGAGGAGGCGTTGGTGGCGCAGCAACGTGTCCACCATTCGTTGAGGCTGTGGTTGAATGCGTTGTTACACCATCTTCCAGGCACCTGTGGTGAGATTAAATAATTGAGCTTCTAGAACTAAAAGGTTAACGGGACCCACCTGTCGTTTTCATATATTGTTATATCAACTAAAAACCCCGTAATAAAGAGGCATACGAAGGTTGAGCGCACAAAGTGCAGAGATGGGTGCATACTCCGCCACCCTATTGTCATATCAATCAAAGGGCACCGTTAGCTTGGTGAGAACATCACGTTTTGTAATTATTTTGTTCCTGATCCTCGTTGTATCTAGGCGACGACTTGGAACTACGGCAACAAGCTACACGGTCGTACATCAGAATTTTTCACACGCGCCGCTTCCTATCCGAAGCTGTAAGAAACGATTCTCACAATGGCGGATATGATCAAGCCACTATTCGTTCTTTGCACAGGATGTCGTACGAAGCCGTATATATAACGAGACGACTGGTTTCTGCTACATTCTTCATCCCCCTCCTTCTGAACCACCAAATACTGTCACTCCACATCTGAGGATGAACTATAGTCTTGCTCCTGTCTTTCAACTCGTCCAAGATATATACGGTGGTGAACCCCCCCGAGAGTACCTAGACATGTACGCACGCTTATCAACGACGGATAAGCCTACGTGGTATTAGCGGATCCCCGATGTGACAAGGGTTCGTCGTTCGTACGACAGAGAGACTCGGAGCCTGAAGGTCGATAGTTGGCAAGATGCCATCGCGCTGGTATATATGATGAAGTACGCCCGTGCCGAATTCGACTCATACTCGGTCCTACGCGTTGGAGAGGCAGTTCGCTTTTCATCCATGAATGCGCTTGCGGAAATGGTGCTCCGACGAATGGTGCCAACCGTAGCTGGCAGAGATCGAAATCAAGGTGACAGTCCAGCAGCTGTCATACATCTGGACTCAATCTCCGTCGACGGCGAATACCTCGACCCTCCCAATAGTGACTATGACACAAATACCTGTGATCTCCTCCTGTCACCACTAGTACTACCCGCAGGGAGTAAATCCAATTTCCGAAATATCGATCTGATGCATTGGTTGCCATTTATAAATCACTTTCTAAGGGCAACCATCAATCGCACTGTAATGACCTTTGAATCACCTTCGAGCAAACATTTGAACTTTGCGCCACATTTACAGGAACTTTCTTGGCAATATGTTGTTTGTTCCGAACGGGTATTCATTATCCTCCTGGAGCATTGCATATCATTATGCAATCTGACGATCGATGGATTTGCATTCAAGCCAGACGAAATTGCCCGGCGAGACCATTTTAAATATCCTCCATTTCCCCGCAAGCCTTGGAAAAAGATTGTTCTGTCGAACTTCGCCGACACACTGACGCCAGTCCCTTTCCAGATTCATGACACGTCCGGGCATTTGGGCAAGAAATTCGAAGTAGAGATCTTGAAGCTGGAAGGCACTTTAACCGAAAGTGGGGCACATTATCTTTGTGAGATATTCTGCCCGAGTAAAGACCATCTTCAATACGTATCCCTAACTGTTGAACAGTGTAAGTTCATTTACCAAGCTACTAGGCATTAACTAACTATGGACACTGGTAGTGGAAGGTTTAGAGAAATACATGGCACGCTATAGAACGGAATTGCCGAAGGTCATCGAATTATCACGAATATCGAAATTGCAGCTGGGCACGGTTGTTAATGACGCTGGGTTCCACACCATTTCGAAGTTCCTAGAGCGCTGGGTACCAAATATTGGAGACAGCCAAGCCAAACTTACCGTCAGAGTCGAGCTGTACTGGTACCCCTCAAAAAATGATGGCAACCAAAGCCTCATTCGTGGGACAGAATTTATGGCATTCTGTTACTGCGTCGGAATATCTCGGGGAAACCTTCATTTTGTTCTCATTTACGACCCGAGACGATTTTCTGATGATCACATACGTCAAATACGGAAAGACGTACGAAACAAACGCATAAATGCTTCATTGGACGTTTCTATGTAAGCGGCGGCCTACTAGTAGTTCCTGATATACTTTTCACTTGCATAATCTTTTCATCCTTGGGAAAAGAAATTCTGTAGCCAGTCTGCATCACACCGCCATAATCTCAAGCATATCTGAGAGACTTGTAACCTTCTTTACTACTGTATGGAGATTTGATACCTCCACCGGATGCTGTTGGGATGATGTTCAATGTACAATTTCGGCATTGCAGTGAGCAAGTCCAAAATCGAAGTTGGAAGTAGGCACAATTCCAATTTACTCGCAATAATCACTAAGATTGCGGAATAGATAAATGAACGAGGGTACGTACTAACGTCGATTGAACGTCGAACAATGAGTACGCTGTTGACGCGCTGAAGTAAGTAGACGTGTTCCGTTCCGGCCCGGACTCCGAAGTCAGACGGAAGGTGGCTTCCCACCACGTGCACTGATAACGCGTCTGACAACAGATTGAAATGACCCTTTTCCCTTCCACCACGCATCCGGTATGCTGAGGAAGCGCTGCTTAAGCTTGATATCATGGAATTACATCCTTTCAATATTCAAAACATTCGCAAGAACGTGTTATTCAAGAAGTTAGAAGGAGAAGCTCACTAGAAAGTTGGCAAGACTTTCTGGTCGGAGAGCCTCTTCTTGGGTACCATCGATACAGGTCGTGTATTGCCTATGTCTCGCGAACTTTCACCGTTCAGATTTACGCAATGAGGGGCCTGTGAGATACCATGGAGCGGTCAGGGAATCCGGGGAACAGAACGGCTATCGCGATCTTTGGGCTGGTGTGTCTTTTTCTTGCCATCTTGTCATCGCTAACTGGAATATTGTACATGAACCATATATTAACTTTCCTTAATATGCATAGACTGGGACAAGGAGCTGGTAGATGCTGCGATGGACTACCAGGTCTAGCTCAATGAGAATAAATGGGCAAAGGACGAACCCGAGACGAAATGTGTGCAACCCTTTCTCTGATATTTCTTCGGCTAAACGCAGTCCTTATATAGTCTGTCAAGTCGCTTCCAAAGCGCAAGGTTGTAACTCTTGCTTCTACCAAATCTACCTATACATTATGGCCCTCTTTGTGGAAGAGGAAGTTGGTCATGCCCCGTCAATTATGATCGTTTCGGAAATCAGGAGAAACGGTACTCCTCACTTTGTCCCCCTTTTTTACTACTTATCAGCGTCCTAGGCAAAGCTCGTGCGGCCTTCACTCATGCAACCCGCTGTTCGTCACCCTCCACCCTCGAATCCTTGTCGAGACCTTCGGAAGCGCCACTTGCACCGACTCCAAGTGTGTAGGCATGGGGTGCACTGAGAATTTCCAGAGCCTGCATACCCAAACTCCATGGCCCGAGACCTGGAGCGATAGCGTTCTGTGTAACATTTGGGGATGCGATGTAGACACAGAGCTTGGAGAGTTGCCTTCGGAGGTGCCAAAGGCGCAAGAATGCTTTGTGTCACAGTCTTGATTATCAGGTATATTCGACTATACCTTCCAATACAATTTCACAATTAAAGGATGTATATTACGCTTTGGATTGGAGTTCTCATCAACGCGTTTGCGAAGCTCTTCCGTAGCTTATTACGGTCTTGCAATTTCTTTGCAGTTGAATATTCAGAAGCCTTACGATCCTTTCAGGAATCCCGCCTTCAGTCGCCGGTAATATCGATGATACGACAGTCAGTCTGACTTCGATGGCTTTATGCTGTACAACACTAAACCAACACGATCGCTGAATCATGTATGCGCAATACGCAGTATCGTGTGTCGTCCTTCATCCGACAATTCATTCATGTTGGGTTCTTTCATTGGCAAAGTTGGCTCGCATGCATCCTCGAGACGTTCTATCGCAGGGTGAGTCCTTCGTTGCCTTTATAACTGTCTCCTCCTGAAAGCGACAGAATTTGTTGCGGCTCCTTATCTTACGTCGTGACGATGTCGGCTGCTATCAGCCAGAGATGTTTTCTTGCCGCTCAACTGTCACGAGTGACCCGCAGCTCTGCTACCCAGGCTCAATACTGGAGGCTCGTGTACAACCACGGTGTCTCCTTATAGGTCAAATCGGCATCGACGATGTGTCGACCACACTTTTATCCGTGAGTGGTACCCTGTGATCACCAACGTCGTGTAAACGTATTGGCGAGAAACCCCGAGGAAGCCCGTAGGAGTTTCACCTAACTGTGTACAACGGATACAAAGACCTCACGTACCGGTGAGTTGTTAAATATAACTGTACTATTCTTATGATTCATTGTTCCATCATCAGAATCGAGGTACGATGAGATAACGAGGCTGTCACCTCAGATCTCAAAAAGCACGTCTCATGACAGATGACGTCCTACTTCCATCCAATCATAGCGCTTTTTTCTCACAGATAAACTCTTTGTGTCAACTGGATCGTCTAAACCGCCGTTCGGCATTCTATTCTATGTCAGAAAGCATGGACTCGTGCGATTGGAGCGTACGGTTCGCATGCAATGATAACATTGTAATCCTTTTAAGGCTCCCTCTATAAATGAGGCATGCTTTGAGCCGGTTTCCCATCTGTAACCAGTATGGAATTCCCAACACCCCAAGGCCGTTCATCCCTCACCTTCACTCCCCCTCCTGTAGACGGCTCACTGACTTTCGCAGAGATAGTTGATTACAATGGGAAGCACAGCCCGAATCACCCGTTGTTTCGATACGAGGACCCCGACAGCGAAGATGTCCGCACCATTCTATGGAGCGAGGGCGTTGCAGCTATCCACACCGCCGGCCAACACTTTCAGAAATACCTCGCTGACGAGTCCTGTCCTGTCGTTGTCGGGATTTTGGCAAATTCTGGTGCGCTTTCTTTCATATATTAACAAGAATACTGAAGCCGAATCCGGCAGATACTCTTACTTTCTTTGCGACAATTGTCGGAATCATGCGCTTGGGGCACATACCGTTTCCTATCTCCATACGAAACTCGGCTCCCGCGGTCGCATACCTGATGAAAGCGACCAACTCCAAGTACCTCGTCGTCACCGCAGATGGCACAATTCAGAAGATTGCTGACATGGTTTGCAACCACAACGTCGACGAGGAGATCATTACCACCATCCCGATGCCCACGTTCAGCAATACCTACATCAGTTCATACGAGCCACTTCCGCCGTTCAAACAACCAGACCGGACTCAAACAGCATTTATCATGCACTCGTCGGGTACCACGAGGTACCCTAGCCCGATACTTAAGAATCATCAATCTATGTTGCAGTTACTTAGGGCCTCCTGTACGCTTCCCCGTATTTCGCTTTAACAGGATTTAACGTTGCCTTCACAGATTACGGAGACGTGGACCTCTGTGATGAAGTATTCGCTGCCCAGTCATGCCCGATGTACCGTAAGTGCATACCTTCAGTTTCACATTGGCTGTGCTTAATAGGCTCCTTCTCTATAGATATGCTTGGTTTCTGGATAACGTCAATTAGTGTACGTGCTTCCCCCTCTATTTCTATTCATCTTATTCATGGGCCTATGAAGGTGGCGACAGGTGCTATTACCGCGCATTTCCCTCCGAAACAGCCGGCCATCATCCCTACCGCCGACCGTTTCTTATCCAGCCTAATCAAGACAAGATGTACCTATGTTTTCTCTGTCCCATCCTTCCTAGAAGTACGCGTACCTCTCCATCTTCTCGGCTAGCAAGAAACTTATCTGTTCTATAGCAATGGGCCCACGATCCTACTGCTATCCAGGCTCTGAAAGCAGCAAAAGGACTAGTAAGTATTACTATCCTTCCCCTCTGTGCTTCACGCTAATGTGCACCTAGGTCTTTGGCGGAGGACCTCTGTCAAAAGAGGCTGGCGATATATTGTCAGACAGTGGAGTTAACTTACTTTCGGCCTTTGGACTGTGGGTGTTACTCTTTGCGAGTCTTCCGCAAATTAATTCCATTTAGTACTGAGGTCGGAGGTGTCTCGGTAATGTTTCATAGTTCGTAGTGTTCCTTTACCCTTTCTCGACTTAATGGACAGTTCTCCCACAGAGTCTGCACCTCCGGAAGGCTGGGAATGGATGGGGGTTCGTATTTCGTAGTTCCTCCATTAGTTCGTTCCCCTTATCTGCATGATAGATTCGCGGTAACATTGACGTGGCGTTCGTACCGACTGAGGAGGAACGTATCTATCGAATGTTCATCAAGGTAAATTGTCTTTCGTGGATGCTCTATAGAATATCCCGTTGATGTCTTCACAGAAATCCGCTTTCAATACACCCTCGGTTCTGAACTCTGAGGTTGACGGCATCCGTGCTTTCGATACAAAGGATCTAGTCGAACTGCATCCGTCGAACCCGAAATTATGGAAGGCATATGGTCGTGCAGGTACGACGACTATAGCTGTGATATGAATACCGAATGCCCTGACTTATCCGGTGATCAGATGATCAAATTATGCACAGTACAGGCGTAAGTCATTAATCCTTGTCCGAACTAGGAGATCTCATTGTTTCGTTTACAGGAGAAAGTAAGGCCCGTACCCGAAATGCTCTCATTCTCACATTTTCTATTCAATAGACGAACCCAGGCCCCATTGGTGGGATCTCACCGTTATCTGATATCTGGTTCTAATATTACTCTATGTTGTAGAGGCGGCTTTGCTAGGTGACAAACGCATTTCTGGCGCTGTCATGTTTGGACGAGGGAAATTCCAACCAGGTGTACTCGTACAACCTTCGGTGGAATTCGCTTTTGATCCAAAGGACATGAAGCGTCTAATTGAATATCGATCACTCATCTGGTTGGATCTCCTTCGATTTGATTTTTACTCGGACTGACATGATCTGTGTAATAGGGAAACGGTTGCGCAAATTAACGAGGTCGTGCCTCAACATTCCAGAATATACAAAGAGGTGAACTAAAGTCTCTTACAAGGACCTTTGCATGTAAACTCATTCTTTTCTTCCAAAGATGATCCTCGTCGCGAATCCGGACAAGCCCTTCGAATTCACAGCCAAAGAATCTTTGAGAAGGGGAGCCATACTCAAAGCATACGAACAGGAAATCGAGGACATATACAACGCCGTCGAGGCGGTATCACCGAACGTGCCAATCCCACCAATTCTGACACTGAAAACGGCCAAAACCGTAGTTCGCGACATTGTCAAAGGCGCGTTGCAGCAAGACACTGTCGGTGATGATGATGATATCTTTAGTGTTGGTGGGGACAGGTAAGCGTATTCCGATTCAAGTGTCCCATAATCAACCGTCGTCCACAGTTTGACGGCAACGTCTATAAGAAACTCTATCATGGGGGCGCTGCGGAAATCCCATTTACCGGTCGGGGTCATCAGATCATTGCCACCTAATTTTGTGTTTGATCTGCCCACGATCGCGGCGCTCGGTGCATTTGTGCATGGAATTATTCTGGGCGCGAACACCGCCCGCGAACAGGCCAACATTTCCCAGGAACATGAGCGCGTGTATCCCGAATTCAATGACGAAGCCATCCCCAATCAGGGCCAGACTGTCGTCAAGCTCCGTGAAGGAACAGGCGAGATACCTCTGATTCTGATTCACGGTCGGTTCTGTTTCTTTGTATTTGATCTTTTCGTTTATGATGCAACTAGGTGCTGGAGGATTTGTGTTTGAATTCGCCTCATACGCTGAGAAGTTCCGGACAGCGGTTTGGGCTCTTCAAGTAACACCTGATACGCCGTTCGGATCTATCGATGAAATGGCCGCGTTTTATTTCCACAAGGTCAAAGTGGAACAGCCCCATGGTCCCTATCGTCTCGCATCGTACTCGGCCACCAGCATCCTACTCATTGTACTGGTCAAATTATTCGAAGACAACGGCGACACAGTCTTGCAAGCTGTAATGCTCGACCATTTCCCAGCAACGCTTGTCTACTCTGCGAATAAGGCTGGCAATCCGGACCCTACAAATCCGGACAATATGAAGGCAATCATCGACGGCGGGATAAAGGCGATCGGCGGGCTGATGAACAGGGACGCTAATTGGGAGTCTCTGCAGCGTTCTTTGAAACAGCTCCTGGACGCGTGGGACGGCATGTATGTTAACGACATCATCAATATCGGAGTCCACAACATCAAATCATATCTTACCGCCATCACTTTGTTTCTTTATGATCTGACCACAGAGAGGGATGGTCGGGCTTCGATTGAAATTTTGGCACGATGGATGAGGACGGTGAAGGCTCCTATCACTGTTGTTGTTGCACGAGAAGGTTCTCTGGGTTCATTTCCGAAGGAGGGTCGGGAGGAGTGGGCGGACCTTGGGGTGAAGAGATGTCTGCCGGACGCGAGGGTGGTCTTCGTGAGCGGCGGGCATTACGAGTTTCTTACAGATGATAAGGTCATTGATCTTCTACAGGAGGGATACTGAATATTTCGCAAGCTCCACTTTGATCACTGGAGTAGATGTCCTCGTAAATTTGCCCAATATTGATGTTATCCACGTACTACTTTCTCAGTTTTCTGGGCTTAATCCCGCTACCCTCTACGTAACTACTTTCATCACTTGTTTGTTAAGTCGCATCATATATTGGCTTCCATCTATGTTGAAGCGCGACTTCGTCGTACTCCAATTCCTTCCTCAGGCTTCGTATAAATGTCCCGTATCGCTCCGACGGCGCGCATATATTCAAGAGAGCGAGGCTATACTTATCATCTGACTTTCCTCCGGAACTGTCGCGCACGGTACAAGAGACGGAACACCACAAACGACATTTATAGGTAACGGTTAAGGTTCACATTGCAACTTGAGTGAATCTGAGTGAAAGTCTGCCTTAACTGATGTGTACTTCTGACCTGCTCAAATCTCCTAGGCCCTTACTCAAGCTACTCGTAACTCAACTTCATAAACTGTCGACCCCGGCCCTTCGGGAATATTATATTCGGATAGTTTGCGGTCGGGATCCAACCACTGTCCGCGATGATGAAATTGCTGTTCATCAAACGGCACACACTCAGGATTGTCTGTCATCCTCCTAAGATCTGAGACCGATGTAGACTCGGGCAGTGTCACCCGTCCGATTTCTCCGGTAAGCCATTTAACGGAAACAGTGATAATTTTGGGCGGTCCTTGTCAAATTTCAGCTAATAACAGTGCCGAGAATGGTAAAGCACGCACGAGAAATGACCTTGATGTTATCAATATCACAGCTAAACTTCGGCCACAATTCGGGTGGAATATCGATATTTCGTCCACTTGTTTGAACAACGATGTGATGTTCAACCAAGGCCGGGAAATGGCGGACAAGAGTGACAACTAGATCCTACATAAGACCTAACATGTCAGTAGGTGTACGTGGATCAATCACGTCTGAGATGCACACCTTGTATTCAGTGACTCTGCCCCTAGGGACAAAAACACTGTTCGCGCCCTCTATGGCGACGATGTAATACTCTTTCGGTGAACGAGCTGTGTCCTCGTTCACGCCATAGAAGGCCTGATCCGTGAGGTATGTCTCAGGAGGAGGTCGTGTCACGGTTGATCCTGATCAATGTTTGACCAGTTCAAACGAGTAAGGTATCATAACGCACGGGTGACAATCTTAATGCTGCGGAGACGGGGAACGATGCCGACCCATAATTCATCCGGAATATCGACATACTCCCCCTTACAGATATCCAAGTCTTTAGTTTGAATTATCATGTCGTCTTTCGAAATGCTCGGAAAATGTCTGTGAAGAACAGTTCTCAAGTTCTGCGCATATCAGTAAATAGATGCTTGGGGCCCACATCGGAATACTCACGTCGTAGTAAGTTGCTTCCTCCCTACGAATAGAAACTGTGACACCCCTGTACGTAGCGACGATCTCAGCCCGTAATCGTTTGGAACTCATTATCGATGAAGGAGAGAGAAGAAAGGCTACGTGGGAGCGCAACTCATCTAGCACGGGTGCAGCGCCTATAGCCTGATCTTGTGACCGACACTATATTCAGAGAATGCTGATATTGATAGACGCCCAGCAATGGCCGATACATTTTCCGATCGTAATATCGCGGGCAGCAGTGATTGCGACCATCGTAACCTTAATCTTCAACGAATTCAATAATTAAAACTGGATACTTTGCCTTTCATCCGAACAATCACAATGAAGCAAGGTTCGAAAACTTCGTAACTGGTGACAGCAGATAATCACACTACAGGGGAACGAGTCCATTTAGTTTTCAATTTCCGGTCAGTTCTATAATGAGTTAGTTGAGAGAAATTGGAAATAAATATATTTCGTACCAATGACCCCACATGCGGCTCTCTCTCCTGCATTCCCTGTCGTAAGCGAAAGAGCCGTCCCGCCCCTCCCAAGATCATCCGTTCCCGTATGAACGACCACCGAACGCCTACATACGCAACCCAGTCAATCGCCCAGTTACGAACCAAGAGAGAGACGAAAAATCACCCAATAATACTCAGCGGCCCGTCCAGCTTGATAATACCATCACCAAAATCCAGCACGGCAACGCCATTCTCGTCGGATTGGATGTTCCCGAGATCGCCTACGTGTCTGGAGTTCACGCTATCGGTTGGAGCTCCGTGGGTGGTGTTGAAAGGGTTGTAGTGCGCTCCTGCGGAGGTACATCCGCCTGTGAGGTTGCCGGATTCGCTGTGGGATGGTGAGAAGGCACAGGGATGAAGGACGGTACGCGAGTGTACTGGACGTGAAAGCCACGCAACGCGGATGGGTCGAGACCTTGGATACGGCCCCTGATTTGAACGGGCCCGTCGGATTGGTCTTGTCGGAAGATGACATTGCCGTTGACTGTTGAACCGCGCAGTACGACGGTAGCCTTTGGGATATCATCAATGAAAATGAAAGGAACTAATGGATTTTGCATACTTCGAAGCCGTGAGACCCCTGCGGGTTGTTTGAAGAGACGGGTAGGACAATGAATGCGAAGAATAGCAGTTTGAACATGGCGGAATACGTGGTGGGTCACTGCGGTGAGTGACCTTATATGCCTCATGCGTGCGAATTGCGGTAGTGAAATGATCTGTCAGGGACAAGGCTGTGCCCCCAAGCAGGTTCTGCCAAGACTCTGGCTACGTCAACGTATTGAGTCGCGCTCGGCTTGGCTGAAGAGGACATTTCCTCTGATACTTTCATTTTGGGAGAATGAACGATACTGTTCCGCGCGTAGGGATCGCATTCTCGAGAGTTCAAACATAGAAAGCAGATTATTTCCTTGGATGGATATAAGTACTTAAACCTTTGAAGCGATGAATCATCGTCCTTGTACATCAGATGGGCGTAACGCCACTTACTTTGATTGGCTCCAATATGCGCTTGTCCTTGGACTAAAAATATTTTCGCAGCCGCCAAGACGTCAGATGTACGAAGCTGGGTATGCTTGAATGAGTAGAGAAAGCGCTGAGAATGAACTTACGAACATGAAACGAAAGGTTTGTTAAGTCATCCCGTCAGTGCCGCAGCATTTGAGATGGCAAGCGGAAGAGGACTTTTAAAGCTTGTATGTTCTTGGACCAACTGTCAGCATCATTAGCTGAAGGCAGACTATAATATTACTGTATTCTCACCAAGACCATGTAAAATAGTGTGTCAAGAAAGATAGAAAGACGAAGGGAGCACCCAGGCCCCAAATTGCGTACTTCGCGACTTGAAATCGTTTGACTTACCCATGGGCTTCTGCATCACGGCAGATAAAAGCTACATTTCATCGTGGTCCACAGTTAGATGTGTACTGTTAGAAGATTCATCGACATGTTCAGACACGAGATAAGCTGACATATTGCAGCATTGCTCCATACTAGGGCGATTTGAGAGCGATGTTCCGGCGAGTCTTCAGGGGAGATAAACCAAAGGTAAACAAACGCTTCCTGCGACTATTTCTTACCAATTCTCGCTGAGGAAGAAACGAAGGGAGTGTTCCGCAAAAGGGAGAAAGGCAAGCAGCGCGTAGCGGCGTGGAAGATCAATGGAAACTCAGAGAAAACGGAGCGAGACCGGCCCGACCTCGTCACATATGTCACATTCGTGACTGTCATGTCGTGTGGGCGTGACACTGCGCTCTTTTTCCAACCACCGAACAACGACCACCTCATTTACGACTTTCGATTTCTCGACATGCCCAAAACCGTCCCTTCCTGTTGCTGTACACTGCCATGAAGTCTGTCGACTCTCATCTATACCCTATGTCGACAACGATTTGGGAGTGATCCACGTCGTCGCGTAGGTGATTATATGGTGGGAGCGTACTGGTGCCAGCCGCGCATAGTGCATTACGAGCCGAGCTTTACGATGTTGCCTGCCTTCAAGTCAGTTTCCGGAATCTTAGCAGGTGACTATATGCGCGTGTTTTGGCTACGATGCCTTTGCTGTGAACGGTATGAGTCTCCTCTAGTCTTATACATTCCCTAAGCCTTCTTCTCAGACGGAATGTTATTCTATTGTAACTGTTTTCAACGATCTCTGTGACGAAAGTGGCGATCTTGGCGCAGACGTCTTGTGGGTGAAGCGAGGTGCATGATCTCTAGCCTTGTCTTCACTTTTTTGACCGACGCCAGGACCAATCACCAGACTTGTCGACGCGTCTCGTTTGGCGCTGGTGTACCCTACGTGGTTCCATGTTTGACGATATGGTCCTCTTCCTTAAGCAGGGGATTCGTAGTGTGGAAATTGACGACGTTTGACGACAGCAGGCCGTAAGCCCCCTTTACAGCCTATTCACCACACTCCACTCACCCGTATTGTATCCAGAGGCCGGACCTCGGCGCTGCAGGCTTTCAAAGGCGTTAACTCCCTATTGTAGCGCCGGTTAGTCCATACCGTCGCGGTCAAGGATTTTGTGGTTTCTTCACGTCGGTCAGTAGATGTTCGTTTTGCGAGCCGTCAGATATAGGACCTAATCACTGGTTTTCTCAGGTATCTGAGTAGCGCGGCGCCCGGCGTAGCTGTACAATCTTGTTTCCGCACTAGAGAACTCTGCGACATGCAAGCCGTCAGGTTCGCCGTCTCTTTGGCAAGTATGAGTTAGCGTTGATGTACTATCAAAAGGGTGATTCTTACATGGCACCGAATAACGAATGGACGGGTACATTATCCCTATCTGCTAGGACGGACGCACAATCCTTCCGTATTGTAGTATTGGTCGAATCCTGTATACATTCTAGAATTCGAAATGGTATCATGGCCCGTTGTACTTTCAAAGATAGATTGGCAACTCCCGACGGTATGTACGGGGGGATTTTTTGTCCCAAGCGCTAGCCAAAGCACCTTCGATGCTCCGCGTGATTTCTCGCTGTTCGCTCTTGCACCCCTTCTTAGATGTGACAAATCTTGCACCGTCTCGAATATTGGCATAAGTCGAGATCCTGCGATGCGATAGTGGTTCACATGTACTAGTTTCGTCTCTCACACAGATCTTTGCCTAGTGACTAACAGATTCGTTACGGCTGTTCCCCTTGAGTGCCACCAGATAGTTCGATTTCTCTTGCGCAAATACTATATTCATGGATTCTTTTTGTTGTTGCCTTCGCCTATTTAACATGGATGGCGGATGTCAATTCTTTTACACGCGTTCAGTTTTCTGCTGAAAGTAAGTATGCGAGTTGGTTGTCGTGGAACACGAGGTGCAGTGGTTAACCGGTAACCCAGTGCACTAGAGGTTCGATTCCTCCTGTGCGCTTTAGTACATATGAGCTCGTTCCTTTTTAAAATGGCACTCCATGTTCAAACCCAGCCTCTCTACTTCGTTGGGTTGTGATTCCATCCGACTGAGAGTGTGGAATACTAGTCTAGCGGCTACAACGATAATGCGGGGGTTCGACTCCCCTTCGAATATATTTATCAGTCTGATGTGATTGTCACCTCTTCCGTTTTTTTGGATTAAGGATGTGTGATCTACGATTCTACTATTTTGGAATGAGAGGGCCGACCCCCCTTTTCCTACGTCTCGCCCATCCGTCTGGATTTTGTGCCCCAGGATATATCGCGATGCAATTCGTCTTACAGATGCGCAGGTGGAGAAGAAACAAGCTAATCATATCCATGGCGCGTTTGTCATACAATGAGACAGACAGAATAAAAATACACATAATATCTGATAAAATACTAAACCTCGGCGTCCGATCAACGCGCGACCTCCATTCCACCCCATTCCAATACCCTAAACAGTCTTTCATCCTTCGCCTTATGGCCATCAACACCAACAATACCTTTCCACATATCGACATTTTCAAATGCACGAGTGAGCGCTCCCTCCCACTCTACCAGCTCATCCTCGCAGACCCTCGTGAACAACATGAACACGCGCGTGACGATATCCGGTTTGGGCTCCACGTCGAGCGGTGCGGCGTGTTCGTACGAAGCTTGAGGGATGAAGTGTAGCGCAACGTATTCATGCTTCAGAATTGAGGGAAGCCAGTACGTGATGAAGGAAGTCCTTGCTTCGACGGGCAGACAGAGAGCAGAGAGCGCTTTGTCGAGGTATTCCGCAGCTTGTGAAGCACGGAGAACAACAGAGTTCTCATTGTTGATTTGAGGAAACAGTGGATCAAACGGGACGACCGTGTTTCGGGGAGACGGCGGCGGCGAAGGCGATGCACCCGTGTTTGGTCTGCGGCCAGAATAAGTACGCCAAGCTCGAAATTGAAGTTTTGGACAACTTACTCAGCTTCCCAGAATAAATAAGACACCCGAGTACCAGTGGTAGTCGTCAGACTGTGGTCCTCGTGCGTATTGACGTCCCACGCGATTGACTGTCCCAACTCGGTGTCTTTGATTGGGACACTCGGGTAGACCGTGGAAAACGACCAAGCATTGACGAGGGATACCCGCACGACAGAGTGTACTGGCCGGGGAGAAAATAAGTATATGACTGGTTTTCTCATCCCCCGCCCTCTTGGCAGGCACCCCCCATATGATGGAGGAGGTGTCGTGGCTAGGTCTTGAATTGGACCTGGAAATAATTGAGCTTAGTATCAATGGTGATAAGAGAAAGTAGGAACGTACGAGGAACGACTCTGATGTTTTGTATTTGCGGGCTGATCTCTGACCACAAATCCGCTGGGATATCGACATAGCGTCCAACACAAATATCCAACTCGTTCGTTTGGACAACGACAGACTGGGAGTTCAGGCTTGGGAAGAATACCACAAGCAAGGTAACCAAGTCCTGAAACGTAAATGAGCATGGACAAAATCTCAGACTTTTCCGCATACACACCTGATAACGGGTCACATCCGACCTACGAACAAAAACCGAGGTATGGTCATCCGTGGCGACGAGGTAGTCCTTTGACGGAGCTGGTTTCGACTGAGAGGAAGCAAGAAAGAGGGAGGTCATTGTCGTTGGATGAGAAGATGGGAGATATGAGACAAACACGTCGACATAATTAATAGGAGTCAAACCATGACTCAGCCCTAATTTGAGCTTGTGACTGAACACGTCTCGGACCCGGTAGGCACCTTCATGGTGGCACAATCATCAATTCGCAATGGAAAAAGCTTCTTTCAAGCAGATACAAAGTGATAGTGTACCTCCAAAACGCGACAAATATTTTCCCATCTCTCCCGATCTTCAGAATCAGTCAGCGGAAGTCTCCTAGTTCGTTTGAAGTATAATCGTTTCAACGTCCTGGAGCCATAGGCTTCCTCACCCGATGGCCCTTGGGTAGGATCCATAATATTGTCACCATCATTACACCGAGATACCAGCATTCCGATGAACAGTTTCATGTCACACCGTGGTACACCGGGGGCTATTTCGAGGACACGGAGAAAAGGTACTATGGAATCTTTCCCTTCTGTCACAGTGAGATCACGTAGGACCTCATCGGGAATGGAGGAGGAGGAAAGCCTGAATACCGTGATGTTGGGGGTCGATCTGAGGAATCCAAAGAACAGGGTAGCATTGTGGGCATGGCTGAGGTGACACTCGATACTTAGGCTTGTGAGCGTTGATGCGTCGAAGGTGGTCGGGAAATGGGACTTAGACGCCTTGGGGAACGTGAGCGATAAGAATGTGATTGATGGGAGTATGAGGGCGTCGAGCAAGCGAGCCATGGAGCGTTCAGCGCATTTCCTCTGTTCAAACGTCAGTCTCTCCACAGACGGCATGACGATAGCACTCTCTGGTAGATTCAAGGCATTCCTTTTGTGAACTCTAAGGTTCAGACTCTTTGCAGATGATAGTTGTCGGAGTACCTGGATGCAATGAGGGCTGGAGGCGTCGGAACAGGAGAACGTTTCGAGCCGCGTCCAAGGAAGGTCTAGCATGCTACATGACATGGCGTTAAACACTGAGCGGAAAATACGGAGTTCCGGAGCGGCTAAGACCGTCTTTGCAGCCGCTGAGGATACCGAAGTATATTTTATGTTATCAGAATGGACTTGTAATCTTGTGAGGAGCGGGAATGGATTTCCTGCAAGGGCTTTGATAGATTTCGGGAACACATTGATGTTTAGATTCCTCCACTGGCGAGTGCTAACCTCGAGCAGGCCGAGTGTTCCTTTGAACCCGTCGGAATCGGCGTATAAAGAGATGGAGAGATCGCTATCCCGGGCACGTTTCAAATGAAGGCTCAGCTTAAACATGCACATCCGATTCGAGATGCCAATGTATGTATACCGTTCAAAGTCAAGGGCGATGTTAGACCAAAGTCTTGAAGACGCGAGAGTGATGCTTCTCCATCTGCGGCTGACTTGGGATATGGTCCAAGGAGCATGGCAGGGATTCAAAGAGTCTAGCGGAGAGCCGACGTCCATTATGTCGGAAACGTCGTACACGCACCACGAAAAAATCTCAAAGAGAATTTCACTGCATATGGAACGCATAGGATGCAAGATGATTTTTGCAGCCTGTATGATTTCTTCCTCCTCTTTTTCTTTTTTCGAGCGCAGGAGCGAGTCGAGGGCCTCGCGGGCATGGGAGATTCGTGTGTCGAGTATAGACAGTGTTGAATTGCTTTGACGGACAGCAGATTCAAGGTATTCTTTCTCTGCGGGAAGGGGTAGCTCGTTTTGACCTAGGAGCTCTTCGATGCGAGCCGAAAAAGGGCCTGCGTCTTCAGAACTGGAGATGGGGTTATATCCAGACATCTCTACACAGTACCTGTTTGAGGAGAACGTATAGAAATAACATTATTACACTCACTTTAATATATAGGAGTCGCGAGCGTCGTGGTTACTGTGCAAGCCGTGTTTGAGTTTCGAACATTGAAAGGAGGACACTTATCAGTGACTCACATACTTCCTTTTTCGACGAGGTTTCAAATCTGAGAACAAGTCGAGAGATGCTAGGCAGCCTAGGCTTACAGCAACGAAATATATCCGTTCGACTGAAAGGTCCTCCGCAGATGTTTGCGGGAAGGAAGTCAATAAAGCGGGCATCGGCATCGTGCCGAGGTGCCGAAATGTTTAACATTACGCCCGGCATTCCCCGTTGGACCGTGCCGTGTAATACCTACCTACCTACCACCACTTTGGAAAATGTCTATACGGGTCTTTTTATCTACGAATTTGTGCTCATTGTCCAAAGAAAACTGAACAAACAAGACCTTAATAGGCGACAATTGGACATTAGAAGGGGCACGCTGCCCCGGGACTACTTATTTCAGCGGAAGAACACATCTTGCTGTGGCCCGTGGGTTCACTTCCCTTCAAAGATCTGACTAGAACTTGCCGATGTACCTCAGTGACCATCTCCGTGTGCAAAATACATCCTTAGGCAAGCTCGTCTTATCGGTAGCTTCGTTTTGCTTCCCTTTTCAATAGTGTATTTTCTTTAGGCCGAGAGCCGATTTTGCACTATTGAAGGACCTTCGATCCCTTTGAGGTCTGTTCGGTGTCCTTCCCTTCAATGAAATATGTCGAACTTATCCTGTGGAACGGAAGGCGACATGAAGAGGGCTTGATCTTGTGATCGGCCTGAGGAACCACACCACACCACCTCAAGGTAGAAACATTGTTGTAACAGTCATAAACTGTAGATTTGCACCGGATAATGACTCTCTTGTTGTCCCGGTATATCCCTTTAGCTTGTTTTGGTCACTAGACATTTTCTGAAGAAACGTGAACGTAAAGCCCTTACGATACAGGACAACAGATCACATAAATTCACCATCTCCGTACGCTACGCGAAATGGACGACCAATATATATATTACGATATTTACCAATTGAGAATAGGTGGGAAGAACTTGGCAATCAACCCTTGATAGTAAGGCTTGACCGCATCGACGTCTACGGGAGTATCACTTTTGCTGTACAAGTCGTACGGATTAAAAGCTCGAACAGCGGCGAGAGACGTCTCATCCTCTTCATTGGTAAGATGAGAGTAAGCCCCCTCACGATGCCATCTGGTAGTAATGATCAGGGTGAATGACTTCAGACACGAAAACAAATGCAACGTACGGGTAGAAGCTATGATACCTGATCATAGCGAGGCCTTCCTTGGGTAGCGAAGACTGGTCTTTGAACACATTGTAGAGATACTAAGACGCCGCGATTAGTACTCGACGTTCAGAACAAACACTGGCGAGCGACAAACTTCATCATGTCCCCATGAAAGCATCACATTATCCAGCCCGCAATGCGGTTCGTACATACCGTATTCTGTGGAATAAACAGGGTGTGAGGCATCTGAGTTTGCCTTAAAGGTCTCAGGGTAGATGATCCTGTCTGAAAAACGACATCCTACGACGAAGGTATCCTGGTGCATAACGGACCATCAGTATCACAGCACATGCATTGGGATGCTAGCAACGCACACCAACAACATCCCATTGACCCCTGATGTGATGATGCGTATCAAGATAGGCACGCGCGCTAAACAACGGGAAGCCACTCACTCTGAGCCGAAAAGGAAAAGCAGTTTACCCAAATCGTGCACGAGCCCTGTGACTTGCATCCACTCTGGTTTCCCATCACGGCGTATAGACTCGGCGGTTTGAAGAAGGTGGTCGATTTGGGAGAGATCGATCTGCGGAGGGGTCAGAGAATCAACGCGAGAAGAGATGGCGAGAAGTACATCGGGGTCCGATTCGTCTACGAGAGTATTAAGTAGCTCGAGAGCCTCCCATACTCCTAGAACGCCTTTGTTATTGAGAATTGAGAGGGCCATCCTGAAATATGCGCACCCATTCTCGCGCGTACAGTGTTCTTCAAATTCTCGCGCGCTTCTATGTTATACTGAACTGTCTGTTTCTCTGCAAGAGGGTATGAAAACGCATAGCTGGAGAAAACGTTGGTAGACATACGGTGTTGCTCCTGATAGAATCCTTTAACGCGGTCGCATGCATCGCTGTACTGTCGGAAACGAGTCTTGTCGACGCCTTTATCGAACTCGGATTTACTGTCCCACACGATAGTGGACGCTTTAAGGATGTTTACTGAGAGCAGCACAGGTCAGCCCTATCTGTTCAGTAAATCGAGTAACATCAACCTCTATCCACGGCGTCCGAGATGACGTCGAAATCATTGAAGGTGGTCGACATGGTAGAAAATTGACTAGCCTAAGGGGGATCATTTTGGAGCCCTTTAAATACGTACCGGTCGTTTTTAATTAATGATGGAAACCAATAGTTTTGGGGATAAGATCCACAACGTGAGTACGCACTGAGAATAGACGGCAATCAAGGTCCGTCTATCTGAAAACAACCCGGCCCGCAGGCACTTGTCCCAAGGCTAAGGCTGTAGTCAGCTGAATTTCCTGGTCCTTGTTCAGTGAAACCTCGAAGGGGACTTGGAAGACCGATACCATGGATTAAATTCTGGGCTCCACAGTTTAAGAGTGTGGTGCGCCCTAAGTATAAATGCCTATGCGTGTGATCGCTGATCTGGAAGTCATCGGACTTTGCTCGTTATCATAGTACGATAATGTTACGTTACGATTTGGGACTAGCTCCAGTGGATTCTTGAGCGTGCGAGATGTGACGAGAACGGGAGTATTTTTTCCCTTCGCAAGTATACATGTCGGTAGCCGCTGGACTTGAACTGAAATTTAGCCTGGAGTGTCGTCATTCTACGCTTTGTATTCAATTTTAGAACTTCGAGAGACGGGGTTGTGACCGAGGCAAGGGTCTGCTGATGCTCACAGAAAGAAGCCGTAAAGCTTGTAGGATATTGAGCTGTGGGCTCATTAGAAGTACGAAGTGAAAGTCAATTCTCCAAGTGACACATTTTAGGAATGGAACGTAACTGTTACATTGCCGCAGGTCGTATGAGAGTGTTCTAGCATCTGCTATCGAAAAATATGGTGAAGGCGTAAAAGTAGCGCTCTGAAGATTCGGCGTCTTCATTCCTAAATTATTTCAAGAACACTGTCATCTTATCTGATATCAGAAACTGCTGATTATAACAGATAAAAGGTACCTGTGGTTTTTGATGTTTCGTAATAATGGTATATGAAGGGTCAAACGATAACGCGATGACACACTTGAAGAAAACATAGAAACAGGACCGTCCAGTAGAATACGAGGTTAGCCCAGTAGTAGATAGCACGCCGGTCGGAGAAGCTTCAAACAACGTGGCGCCGCAGTATGGGATAGGCAAGCCTGGATGTAGAAGAGGCGTATGCAAGACAGAATTCGTGCAGTTGAATAGAACCGTTCTCGACGGCTTATAATACACCGTCTAGATTTCGCAATGGTCGGCGGTCCGTGGTTCATGGACATAAACAATCCAATCTCGCTAGTTTGGGAAGGCAGTGTGTATCTTGACGCGAAGACAATAATCCGATAAACAGATTGCGTGCTCCATACCCATCTACACGGTACCAGTGGGATATAACCAGTGTGACTCCCGTTCATCGAGCCCATGTTGAGTCTCCCGACAATATTTCTGTAGCGGAAGTCACCATCAGAAGGGTTTCTTAGAGACTGAATTATGAACCTTACTTGGCGGCAGGTACGAAAACCTAGTTTTTACCTCATCGAAGGGTCGTACCGGCGGTAAATCCAAGTAAAGTTCGTTACTCTGTGCCGTCTCGTAAGATGAGGGAGAAATACGATAATCAACGGTACTCACAACACCGTACATTCGTCACGGGGTCCATATAAAATGGCTATCGAAGCGCTTTCCCTCAAATATATGATATGCTTCAGCCACTCAAACGAAAGTCATGTCGATATGTGAGTTCGGGGAATTGATGATTGTGTACATCTTGACGAGGACGAATCAAAAATGACAGCGTAAAGGGAATATGGCACCTTGGCCACGGCACTGATCACAGAGGCGAACGGCTGATGTGCTTAGTATATGCCGTCCAGCTGATTTCCGATGAGGGCGGAGAGGTTGCCAGCGAGTCAACGATCGCGGCTGAAGAACTTCTGTTCTAAGACTTCAAACATATTCTTGTGTGGTCGTCGAGCGTGTGCAACCAAGGATCGTCTATACGTCAGGATAGAAATAATAGGCGCCCGATGAATCCATCTCTGAGCGCCACATGATAACCCTCTTGCATCACTAAGATGACGCTCGTAAGACAGATAGATATATAACCGGCGCAAGAATCAACAGGATACAGCTTTCTTGGCATTCCCGGCAGTTAAGGGCAGAAACGGCGGCAGGAGAAAAGCATTTTGAGTCACTCTCAGTATTTCCAATGACAGTACAACCCGGGGTCAGCAAGCAGCCTAGAAGATACACCAGCATCAGAGAATTAGTGCCCTTTACTTTGCCAAAGAAGTAGAAACGTTCACCAGAATACGCCTTGATTGTCGCTAGGATATGAGGAGTAAACTGATGAAAATTAATGTCTAAGCCTTAAGGGAAGGTTTCCAGTCTGTGGTGCTGGTATGTGGCGAAGAGCACGCGGTAGGGAGGGATGCCCAGGTAGGCGGATGCCACGTGTCCATGTTGAAGCGGGCCGGAGGGATCCCACGTGGCATCTCCCACTACCCTGCTCCTTGTTGGTTCCTTTCTTCGCCACAGCGCTTTTGCGTCTGTCGCGGCTGACTGAGGATATGAACAAGGGTGTGCAGTGCGCTCATCCTCCTCTTTCTCCCTGGCTTCTAACCGTGTATTAGCCCGCATTCAAGTCTCAAATTCAACATTGTCAGGTTGGAACATGAAAATTGAACGGAAAGATTCTGCGAACCTGGGTCGTTGTAATGATTCTCTACAGCTCTTCCTTATCTGGCAGGTGGGGAACCGATTTCTTGTCTGGTGGCAACTCCACAGCCATCGCGCCGCGTATTAATGAGCTACTCTCGGTTTACGTTTTCACATGGCTGGTCGTCACCGCCTTAAGCGCTGTACCCACAAGGAGCCGCCACATTTTCACGGTCGTCTACATCTACTCTACTGCGTCTTTCTTCAGCATCCCTCCGGGGTCTGCTTTGGAACTATGAGCAATCTCCCCGCATCCCAAGGCTCATCTGCGCGCGGATTCCTGATTATGCAGACACATGAAGTCTTGCGAACTCTCGACGCCAAAAATAGACGATCTTTTCTGATGGAATATCTACGACACGATTCGCACGACAATGGAAACACCTGACAAAATCGCTTTACTTCCGCCAGAAACGTTGTTTTCATGAAAAAAAGCATGTCCGCATAGCCTTTGTACACAATTGTGTACCCCTTGTTTCTTCGCTATTTAAATCTCGATGTAGCTTCCAATCAGCATCATTCCTCCTCACTCAGTCAAATTCCTACTGCATCCGTCCAGATGAATGCCCTTCACCCAAACTATGCCGCACTTCGCGATGTCGTCAACTTTGTTGAATATAGGTTTCGTGAAGAATCTGAGCGCACGGGTCGCTGTACGACGATATCGTTGCCGTCATTTTCCACGCCGGCCCACATCCCCGTCATCTTGCGCGATCCTCATTACAGTGTCTACAAATACATTTCGCTTCCTTCACTAGAGTTCGAGGATCTGAACGAATTGGAGGTACTCCTTCGGGATTCTACCATATCCTGTCCACCACCAGATGGGAAGTTCATAGAAATAACCTTGTCGAACCCTATGTTCCAGTCCATCCTCAGTCGACCGGTCGATACCCGTGCGCCTGATTTCCGAACATTGGTTTTGCAAAACATCGCGATAATAGATCTCCAACTTTGGTCAGACATTTTAAAGCCTTTTGTTCGCCTAACGTTTAGCGATGTCAACCAAATTACTCTATTCAGCCCTGGGAGAATTTCAGTCCCCACGTGCTGGGCAAGGAACGTCACTTCACTGAAGTTTTCGAACGTATCTATGTCTCGAGATACTTTATACCAGATCATATGCTCCTGCTTGAATCTCGATATTCTCACTCTTGGACATATCCATCTCACCGTGACCGAGGCTCCCGCTGGGACAGCGGCCCTCGCAGCAAATCATATACACGATCTCAAAGAGCTTTCCTTCTTCAATTTCCCAAATGCTCATATGGCTGATTTCCTTAAATTGATCCGGAAATCCTCCCGAGTCAAGATCTCCGTCCGCAGCTTACGGAAGCTTATTGTTGTTATGGACCCGACGTTGAACTCGGTTCTCAGCGCTGATCTAAAATATGAGCTTACGGCTCTGCTCAGGGACAATCTCTTCTGACGCAGCGGGGAAGCTCCGAGCAAGCTCAAGGAATTGCGCGTCGTCTGTGAGGTATTCGATGGATACAGTAAGTACCTTATGTTTTCTTTGTGATCCGTGTCTTATACGTGGACAACAGTCTCCGGCAATGTACTGCCCCAAGTATCACTCGCGACTTTGATCCGGCACTCCAGGCTATCGAAAGTGACTTTGGACCTCTGCGAGAAGCCGACGATGCCGATTCAACTGTTGGGCCGGATAGTCGATGGCCTACCCACACATGCCTCGCTGGATATCGTCTTCTCTACAAGCGGAAATGTGCCGAAGGAACTGGAAGTTTTAGATGGAGCAATTACGGAAAGGTATGAGAGAGGAAGACCCGCTTTGGGAGAGCGACCTCCCACTACATTTCTGGTGATTGAAATCCATAGATCTGCATCGAACGAAGTTGCCAAACGTAAAGCTCAGGAGAATTTTAAGAAGCATGTTTGGCGACAGAGTATACATAAAGGGTATCTCGCTATCAAAGACAGTATCACCTAGGTATCAGTTTCGTCCGTAGATTTCTATGTTACATTTGTCCAAATTTACCCTTCATTAATGCATTCATATGCTACCTAAGCCCAGCACGCCATATCTTGTCCGCGCTTTTGAAATATATGATAAAGCAAGGTCCGCTAATCCGTGATCCACAATGTCCCGAAGTGGTCCCCTAGTCTCCTTCATACGCGTCCTTTGCCTCGTATAAGAAGATGAATTGTCGCCCCATCACGAATGTCATACGCAGAAAGGCGGTCTTCGAATGCGAGCCATCGCCCGCCATAGATGAGATGCTGCTCCTCTGGCGGATGACCCTCCGATTCATGGACTAGCGCTGCTAGGTCGGATACGAACGCAGACTCAGGGAGCGACAGCGGTATCTGTTTTCCCGCAATTGTCTTTACACAAATTGCCATTAATGGAGACGTTGCTCGAGCAAGTCCTGATAGCCAGTCAGTATACCAATGGGTGGAAAGGAGGACGTTGGGACTCACGACTGATAACCCGAATACCAGAGATAAATGTACTCATTTCTTCCCATAGATTTGGTGGAATGTCGACATAGTGGCCGGCGCATATGGCCAGCTCGTTGGTTTGGATAACCAATTTCAAGGAGTCAGACCCCGGGAAGAAATATTGCCGTGTAATGGCGACAAAATCCTAAATGCTACACGTTAGTTGGAGGATTTCTCGTTGGGGTCCGTTGCTTACCTCATACCGCGATACTTCAGATCTACTGACAAAGACACGGGTGTTCCCGTCAGTAGCGACGATGTATCTTTTAATGTCTGAGTCGCTCATCGCTGGAGAGGAGATAGTAGTAAGTTCAGGGTAGCTTAAGTCCTTCGGTCTGAGTTTTATGGCAGCCTGGAAGATCGAAAGAAGTACGCCCGTCACTGTAAGGCTGTGTTCGACTTCTTTAGAATTGACGGCTGTGTGACAATTGAGCGACAGAAGAAGGAAGATTGACTGAAATGGAGATCTCTCAGGTTTGTGAGCGAACTTCACTGGGCGCTGTAGATGGACTTACACGCGTCAAAGGAGAATGGCCATAGTATAACAGATTCGGTTCCGTGTGCGTAGAACCATACTTGCAGAAGAACCTGCGCATCACCAGCGGGACCGAAATAGCGAGCACAGCTTGTGGAAAGAACAGTACTCTTTCGTCTTCATGGACCCACTCTCTGCTGCCTAAACCTCGCTAATTCCTCTCCGCAGCAAACCTATCCAAGCTTCGGTTGATGGACATCATGACCGCGTGTGTTCTCAAGGCACAGATGCTGTACAAAGGCGTTCCTCGGCTCCAGCACCTCCGTTTAGATCACATCACTTGAGGACAAAAGTGCTCGAGTGAATTGCTTAGCCCACAATTTGTTCGCGGGAATTGTGAGTAGCCAGTGGGCGTCCCGTGTACACAGAGCTACTAGAGTGTACCTGGTTTGCTTACATGGTCCTGCGCGCGCGAATGATGAGACTGATAAACGAGAGAAAAGCATTGTTCACGGCCGATAAGCAAGATTCTATCGATGAACTGTTTCGTTTCCCACCAAGTCTCCGGTGGAAAATCTTAGGGTTAAGATATTCCTACCCATTGCCTAGCACACACATTTAGCTGAGTGGTTTGAATCACCATTGAGTGTCTGTCTATGCTCGGGATGTGGCTCTGGACAACGGGTATGAAATCCTGAATTCTTATCAACTGCATAGATCCCCTGGCCTAATTATAAAAGCTCACTACATAGAGGGAGATATCGCTCTGATCGAAGAGAACGTGCTTGGTAACATATGTAGCCACCAAACTCCTTTGTTGAATTTGTGCTGTAGGAGTCGTGCATGTCGATGGTTAGACAGGACTAGCTTTTAGCGCCTGCAAGGACATATCGGAGCTTGTAGTCGTCCACACTTCGGATCAACGCGTGAGGTAAGCGCTGTGCACCAAGAAATAAGCGCTCGCTGATAACGAATGACACCTGCATAAAACCAGCAAGTTACTTCTGAAGTATAGCTGCCAAAGGTCAATCTACAAGATAATCGAGAACCAAAAGCAGCCGGATAGGTAGGTCTACGACGGTCGGGCATAGAGCGCAAGAATTTTCCAGCTTTAACATATGAATCACAGCATCGAGCCTCATCAATCAATCACAGAGATAGCACACATGGGTTGACGACGGGAGCGAAGAACCTTTTCTTCGAACTACACGAGTTCCAAATTATGGTAGACTGTCCGCCATAGATTCCAGTGGCAGATTTGGCTTCAGTGTGTGCGAGCTGAGGAGCACAGCTGTGTCTAGCAGTATGACTCATGTGACTCGGTGTGAAGGCGATAGCCCTGGGGAAAAGACGGATCGTTAGATTCTGCCGCAGAGGAGGAAGTACATAGGTTACTGACAGTGACTGGAACAGCAGGGGAAGTAGCGGAATGGTAGTCGTGGTTGTGGATAAAGCACCAGTTTTCGGCGATTAGGCGGCCAGCAGGAAACATCTAGGCACAACAAGCGCACGCTGCCTCAAGGAGCCACAAACCTGTTCAATCGGCGATGAAGAGTACGTCAGTACAGCATTTACAGCTGTTTGCATACAGCTTGACAGTCAGGGCCGTTTTCGTGGATGATGAGAGGAAGCTTGGACTTCGTCATAAACCGCGTTTAGGACTTCGAGCGCCCGAAATGGCCTCTGAGATCGCCGAAATACCCATGAACCACCCACAAACGCGTCATCGAACCCCTTAACCATGGTTTATGATGAAGTTCAAATCACTCTCTTCTCTCGCACAAAACGCATGCTACTGTCAAGCTGTGTGCAAACAGCTGTAAAGAAGAAAACTGCCGCACTGACGTTTGCTGTATCTGTGAGGAGTAAACAGGACGCCGCCACTCATCGAATTTTTTTTCAATCAAAACAGCACCTATACAGCATCGAGTGGAGTACATCCAGGCGATTCGGGGATTCAATGGAAGCTTCAAAGTTAAGGCGAACGATGGAAGGCAGCAAGAAACAATGTTCATTCGAACTGAGCCAAGATTCTTCGCTAAGCAACAAGAAAAGCGTCGAATCGATGCTGAGAGTGACGAATCCCTTAGTTAGCAGATTCTGCGATGGTCAGCAGATGCTGTCCAGTCCATGAGTAGTGCAAGAGGCAGCGCATACCAGTCTAGTCCGGCACGTACAGCGTCCCCAAAAGGACCACGCCACGATTATCGATGTACCGGGCGGGGGTACCCGGACCCGTCGGATGGCCCTAGTGGCTTCGATCACGTGTCTTCCGACCCGACCCGGCGAATACTGGCGGACCGAGTTCTTCATCTTAACCTCAACGTTTTCCACCGTGATTGCTTGTTGTCCTATCTTCCCGAACTTACCTCAGGCTCCTAGGTTCATATTTTTGATTGAACTATAATACGGCGAGATGGCATCTCCGGTTGGTCTCCAGCGTCCGAATAAGCAAAGCGGTCATCACAGCGCTTAACAGGCTGACAGCCTTAGCGTCAAGCTTTACCGCATTTTCCTTCATCCTGTATCGCCCTGTACTGCTTGCTGTCGTAGCATAATAAACGGCTGTGCAAGGACCACCTCCTTTAACAGGTTTAAACAGCCCATACATCGCATAGATAAGGCCATCTTACACCTTCGCCAACCCCCCAATCCAACATGAGTATCAGCGAACAAGTGTCCAAGAGGTTAGTCCCACTGGATGGCATCGCTTGAACTCTTGGTGATTCCTTTTCAGCGAACTGGCTAAGGAAGAGAACACCTGCAATGCTGGCGAGGGCAATGCACCCCAAGCGTCGCCTCAGAGTCCTGACGTACAAGCGACTTCAGCTCCCTCTGAATCTATCGGAGGAAAGAAAAGAAGAAAATTCCGCTTGTGAGTGCATATTTCAGCAAAACCTTTCTTGCGCTTACGATGATACCAGGATCCTAATGCCTTTTCGAATCCTTCGAAAGCGTTACACTACCTTCTTGGATACTAAATCTGACAAGGAGGATGAGGACGATACGTGAGTGTCTGCGTTTATATTTTAAATTTTTACATCAACGTTGGGTGAAGGGACCAGAAACCGAGAGGCCGTGTCTCAGGACCTGTGACCGGCCACGGGCAGCCAAAGCCTCAACCAAAACCGACCTCCGGCCGCTGAGGTGGAACTTGTTCACGCTACTAGGAACGATAAATAGTGTACGAGAACAATAGACATTCTCAAAGGACATTACGACCAGTAGTTTTTTGTTTACGGAGCATATTGTCTACAGTATACCCACAGTGCCCGTTTTTCGAGTCTCTCATTGGTGTATCAGATTTATTCCAGGGGTAATTAAAGAAACTACTCTACAATCGAGTAAGGTTACATTGCCTTTGCGGGGAGTCATAGGATGTGAGAAAATGAAAATAAAAAATGTGAACACGATATCTCGCACGCGGTTGTCATTATGCATGTCTATACTGTCGACTTCTTTTCAAGAAGATCATCCATCATGGTTATGACCTCGGTATCGGCCAAAATGCTCGTTTCATCCTCAGACACCAACTTCAGCTTCTTGATCTCCTGCAAGAGTCCCCAGCCAATATCCCCTTCGCGATTGCAACCCCTGTTGCTTAACGAATGGATATTTCTCTCGATCTGGTCTAAAGAAATCCTGCCATTGCAAGTAGCCTTCACCATGTCCTTCCACAGATCTCTCGGCATATACTTATAGTTTCCCTTTCGCGGCTCACGAAAATGAAAATCCTCCCGAATAGCGGTCCCCGGACTGCCTGGATTCTTCCAAAATGAAAAGACGACGGTGACAGCGCCGATTCCGCCTGTCTTTCGAATGTCACGGGAGAGACTGACAGTAGGATCATGGTCGGCCTGGTATCCAGGAATGACCTTCCCCAGGTCGCAGATCTTGCAGCTGGAGACGAGGAATTCAGGAAGGTTGGGTCCAATTGCGGTACCTTCGAAGAGGACGACTTCCAGCCCTTTCCCTTTCGCGGGCATGTAATTGGTGTGAAGACGGAGCGCCTCGATGGCTGCCTAGCGAAAGGTGCCCCCATACTTCTGAAATGAGGGTAAATCATGCATCGCATAAGACAGATGTCCGTAAGACTCACATGGATCCATTCTGAGGGCATCAAGTTCGTTGGGACTTGGCAACACAGTTTATGGGATTTCCAGTCGGATCGCTGGCAATCCTTGCTCTAAGACTTGGTTTAGCCAATATTGAAGATATAGAGTAAAGGCACTAACGCAGTACCGCACGTCCTGGCATTTTGAGCACATTTTCATTTTATGGCCATCGTATCCCTTCGACTTATGTGGATATTCAGGGAACTGACAAAGGCGTTCTGGTTTGGGGTCCGCCCAGGCAATCCCAAGTTCAGGCATGAACATAGGCATTTTCAACAAGAGATAGTTTGTAGTGAACGACGGGATGATAGTGGATAGAGACCCAGGTTTCTTTTACGTCATCAATACAAAACGGTAAGTTTCCAGAGTAATAACGTTGGAGGAAGGAAGAGGAGGCATTTTCAAATTCGTCCTAAAGTTGAATCACATGTGATCATGGCGCGGTGCGATCATTTCAAATGTCATCTTGACTTCCTTCTCGGCTCCGCTAACTTGCTGCTAACCTGGGCCACTTCGTGGAGGCATCTTCCTTGTATCACACTCTAGACGCTAATGACAAGTTAAACTGTGATTTCTCCCACCAATTGGCAATAAATCCCCGAGCCTCAAATAAATTACGTATGTTCTCGTCTTTTCTTGCTTACTACCATAGCCATGCTAAGTCTGAGACCATCTGACTCGCCAGGATCAGAACGTGATATTCATGAGTTCAGCAACGGGTCGATGGCGCGTATCTCTCCTGTTCGAAACACCGGGCAAGCAAATGGTGATTTGTGGACGGTGTAGGCTGCTAAATCGTAGACGAGGCTAGACAACGACCAGAGTATCGGCTGACCTTAGGGCCTCGGGCACTCTCACTTGAAGGAATAAAGTAGAATTTCTTGGTCAAGATGCTGCCGAATACTAAAGGCGAGTCGAACGCGCCTGCGGGTACGGGATTTCATAGCACGTGGACCGGTGGACGTGTATTACCGATTTCAAATGTTTTACAATTTCTGCGGCCTCATCCTTTGCACTCCCATCTCTTGGAACGATTGGGACCTCAGGCCCTTATTGGTTCCAAGGACCCATATCGTTCAAGGAAATGGAGTACGTATTGACGGCAACGAACGTGCATGCTAAATTCATTGCTACCCGAGTCGGCGTGTTCAGGATAGATCATATGTGGGCCGAACTTGCGACTATAATGGGACTGAATCGTGGCGAAGCAAATTTTTATATCGGTGGATCGCTGAGCACACTGAACCGCTGATAGACGCGGTTCCCATCTTTCATTTGATGTATAATCGCGCGAACAAATTCCCGGTTTATCTCATGATGCGTAAATATCTCCAGTTTATTTTATTTTATACCTAGCCTAGAAGTTACTCTCTTCTGTCAGGGCATATATCTGAGCTGAGCATCCTCATCCTGAGGCACAACACAGACTGGCGGCAAGAGATGAATGGAAAGGCATCGCCTCCAAGCGTCTTGAAATCTCCTAGAGCTGGGATTTGTGACGCGGAAAACGCTTTTTGACAGAGGCGATTTTATTGATTCATGCCAGTACTTACTTGATTGAAATAACCCCACACGTGTCTCTTCTTCGGCTTCCATTTGTGACGGAGGGAGCTAAGCTTCGCAGTGATTTGAAGACTCTATGCATATCGTGAGACTGCATCAGTACTGCGTGGCTGGATCTCTTAAGGGACATTATCGTTACTTCGGGATATGATAGAATACATGAAAGATGATGAATTTTGTCCTTCATACGGCTCAGTACTTATGTCAGGTCACGGTTTCTGAACCGTCTACTGACGCTGATCTCACGTTCGAGTCTTCCCTCTGATGGTATTCTTTCTCTATATCACTGTTCCACTGTCCATATCCCGGCTCTCTCATACTCGTAACCAGTTACCACCCGCAGCATCCTCCACATATTTGAAAAATCTACACGGGAAAAATAGCTAGGATTATAATGCGGTGTCGAACTTCTCGCACACGTTAGTAACCATATCCTTCATCGAAAACACATCCGACAAATAAACCATAGGAACGTCTACACCTATATCCTTCAGCAGACGACCACGAATTTGTGCGAATGCAATCGAATCTATCCCGCTGGCGGTTAAAGATTCCTCGAGATCTATAGAGGAAAGCTTCATCAGCGCAGCGTTATAACGGTTGCACAGTAACCTTACGAACCTAAATGTTCCCCTTTTATTAGCTCGAGGATGTCCCGTATAACGTTGATGAATATTTCTTCTGCTTGATCTCTTGTCGTCGTCGGCGCAGATGTGCTACTGACGTCACCAACGATAGACGCAAACATCCTGTCCTCCTTGAACGCAGGGATCTCGCGCATTAGTTCTACATCAAACTTCGCGATGACCTGGACTGGATCCTGATGCTTCTTAGCTCGTTCCATTGCCTTCGTAATCATTGGGATGCCTTCTGCGTTGCTAAGAGGCTTCACGAGGCCCTTCGAGATGTCTAGGTTCTGGATGAGGTTGGACTCCCAAGCACCTAGCTGGAGAGAGACGGCCGATAGACCTAAGGCCTGGCGATACGTAGCAAGGTAGTCCAAGAATGAGTTCGCCGCAACGTAGGCGACTTGCCCAACATTTCCTAACGGAACGCTACACTCGAGATCAGTTTCCTTTCGTACCCCTGTTTCGCGACGAACACTTACCTGATACTGCTTAGGAGGACGAAATGGTCGATTGTTAGCCCCAGCTCAATGGACAACAGGTGTAGATTCCACGCCCCGTTGATTTTTGGCTTCAGTACTTGCTCAAAGTCGTGTTCAGTGACGTTTGGAATGATAGCATCCCGCACAACTCCAGCGGTGTGGATAATGTTCCGGATGGCGCCAAACCGGTCGTGTATTTCCAGCAGAACCCGATGAAGAGTTTCTTTGTTCGAAGCATCAGCCTGGAAGTACTCTACTCTCGAAGATGCTGAGGCTATCTTCGAAAGTTCTTCGATTACCTGTCAGATATCATGTCAATAAGCAGAAAGGCGAAAGACAAAAGGCACGAACTGTTTCTCTGGACTGTCGACCAATAAATATGATAGTGTGGGTTCCCTTCTTTGCTATGTGAGAAGCCAGAGCCGACCCGATACTTCCAAGTCCGACGATGATGGTCACACCGTCAAAGCTCGCATCGTCGTCACCTTCTAAACGATGTAGCCCTGGCACGAATTCACAGAACTTCCTTTGACCGGCATCATAGCGGACAGAAATGATGCTATCTTTGATCACCCTTGACGGCCTCTGTTCCAATTCGCGCCCAATGGCGTTGATGATCTCGGTAGATGATAGACCTTGAGGGATATCCAAGCCCCAGATGGTATCGTGTGAGCTTGTCTCTCGACGAAAGACTCGGAACATTCCTTGGACCACAGCACCAACAGAATACGAATTCCCGTTGCCTGTACAGCAGGAGGAGAGAATGATGAAATTATCGTAACGAATCTTCCCTGTCATCAGCACCTTCATCAGCTGAAGAATTGGTTTCCAGCACGTCGAGAATGTGCTCGAAAGAGGACCATCTGTGAACGAGGTCACGTCAATAATGATAGACCTTGTCTTCGCCACGGTGACGTCTGTATCGACAAAAATAAGATTTGAAGGATCAAAGTTCGTGCCGTGAATCGTGGCCCACTGTCTGCAGTTGGCTAGCTCCGCGTAAGCGAGCTCCGACGTAATCCTGGCGAGTTCTTCTAGTAAAGGGACACGAGGTGTGGGGCTGATGTAAAGCACAGAATCCAGAGCGGAAGACGGGGACGTTGTAGATGCCACGTCTCTCTGTACCCATGCATTGCTGAACCAGGACCCGGGTATATTTCCTGCATTCGAGGACAGGGCAACGTTTTGCTTGGCTGTTCCCACCGGAATCCAAGCAACCGAGTACTTCTTGCAGGACGCAAGAAGCTCCCCGTCGTTAGAAAGGACGTCGAATTTAACAGCCATAACATGGTCATTTCTCTCCATACTGATAGGAAGATGATAGCGACAAACGAAGCTCAGCGGTAAGTCGTCAGTGTAGAATGTTAAGCCTTCAAGGGAAGACGGTAGGAAGGATCCTTCTGTTCGTTCCGTGGGAGGAGCGTTTCCCAATAAAGTAGTAATCACGCCGAACATGTGCAAGCATGGGTCCAATTTGCGAATATAGTCGTACTCGGGATAGTGCGTCGAAGGATCGACTACGATAGACGCGTCAACTCGATCATTCCAAACGTCGAATCGAGTGACATTGCGGAAGGTTTCGCCGAAATGAACGTGTCTGAATGCACTGTAGACCCTGTCTCGGTCGATTACCTCGTTCGGTGGAATATGCGACGACCACTGTTTATATGGATATGGTGACAGTGAGGAGGCAAAGTGCCCCGAGCAGACCTTGTCATGCTCTTGGAACGTTGTGCCTTGATACAGGGTGAAAGCTCCGTCGTTATTTAGTAGCGCCTCTACGTGGATGTCCTCATCCACAATGAGAGGTCGATGGAACCGTATGTTCTTTAAAGATCGAGCTGAATTCCTCGACAATGAGATGAAGAAACTCGCCAACGCCGCTGCTGGAACAACTCGATGGCCTTCAATCATGTGGTCATCCAAGACGGCACGAAGACTATCCGGGATTGAGAAGATCTCCTTTTTCTTGCCATTACCGTTAGCACGTACCGCGGATGGGGAGTCGCCTAAATTGTCGTAGGTAGGTATGAAAGCGGGATAGTGCCGTTGACGTTGGAAGGGATATGTAGGAATGTCAGTTTTTGAGTACGAATTCGGCCGCTGTGCATATAATTTGGCGAGATCGAGGCTAGCACCAGTTTGGTATAGGTTTGCCAATCCTTTGAAGAGCGCCATCTCTTGGTCGGTGCCTTTCTTCCCTGAGATGGAGATCTTGACCTTGTCGACGAGACCCTGGGATAGGCCCCAGAATGTTTGTTGGGAACCAATATCAAGGATAATATTAATCGATTTGTCACTTTGCAATTCGTCCAGCGCCTGAGAAAACAGTACGGGATTTTCAGCATGATCAACCTATAAATAATTATAATCAAGCATTACGATGTAACAGGAACACGAACCCAATATGTTGAGGTCAAAGAACTCTGGGCACGGATCGGCCTGCCCGTGACGGTCGAAAACATTGGGACTTGTAATGGTCGATTGGGCAAGTCGTGTTCACGGATCGTCTCTCCCAAGGCAGATAAAGCCGGAAAAATGGATGGACTATGAAAGCCTGCGAAGAAATTTTGATAAGCAGAACGAGGTGTTGCGAAGGTCATACCTTGATCAACATTTAGCGTTGCTGCCCTGATCCCATCTCTCTTTACAGCAGAGACTAACACCTTGACGGATTCTGCTTCGCCGGATGCGACATGAGAGTCGGAACCATTGAAAACAGCTATCACCACAGACTCGGAGATGCCTAAGTTGTTCAGGTATTGTCGGATCACATCCTCGCCAGCAGCAATAGCTGCCATACCGCCCCTATGCTGCCCCCTGGGCATCAAAAGGCGAGCTCTCTGAACAACGAAACGTACGCCTTCCTGATAATTGAATATTCCGGCAACGACTGGTTAACTAGTTAGGGATGAGGAAAGCACCGGCGATAAAAAGAACTCACCTGCGGCGGCAATTTCGCCTAAACTGTGACCAATAACAGCCTGACGCTGTACTCCCAACGACTGGAGCCAAACGCAGATGCTATACTGGTAGATAAATGTACAAACCTGACCGACTTCACTGTCGTTGATGTCGCGATCATTCGAAGAATTACCACCGACAAGGATATCCATCACCGAAAACCCACAATACTGGAACGCGACATCGCAGTGCTCTCGAAGAATACCATGGAATCCTTCGAAGCTCATGGCCAAGTCCCGAGCCATTCCAGCGTACTGCGATCCCTGTCCTGAAAACCCAAAGATAGTCTTCGGATTTGATGGACGGGTTTCGGTATTATTAGTTAACCGATCCTCCAGCTTCTCGATTAACTCGTCCATAGTACGTACAACGCAAGCAAACCGGAACCGGTAATGCTCTCTCCCCACGCAGGTGGTGTAGCAGATCGACTTGAATTGTTCCTCCTCTACCGATGCGCAGAAGTCGATGTACTTTTGGATGTAAGACTTCAACGCCGTCTCAGACTTGGCGCTCAGGATGAAGAGCATGGGTTCCGAGCTCAGTGTTGGGACAGAATGGTCATCTCGGAGCTCGACACTTTCAATCACGGCACCAGAAATGGTGCCAGCAAATCCGTAAGCTCTGGCAGGGAGCAATTAACAATGGCGAACATAGACGTGTGAATGGAACGTACAGGACAAGAGCACGCAGTGGATTGTTGGTTTTCGATAACTCCACGGGTTGATGGGGTATGTGCATGGGAATAAGATTGCGGTCAATATTCGGATTCAGGTTTGATGCGGTAAGATGCGTCAAACCGGGTACAGATCGACGAGAAAGAGATGCCAGGGCCTTTATCATACCAACTAGACCCGAGCTAGTCTCGGTATGTCCCACGCAGCTTTTTGCCGCACCGACGATTAATGGATGATCCGTGGTGTGACTATTCTTGAACACGTCGTTGATTCCCTCGATCTCTATCAGGTCTCCAAGTGAAGTTCCTACATATGTTAATGAGCCCATAGACAGAAATCTTTATTTTACACATACCAGTACCGTGTGCTTCAATAAAGCTGAGAACCTATCAGCCCTAAGCAGAGTAAACAATTAAATAGCGCGCACTCGATATCTGATGGCTTCATTGAAGCTTTACTAAGGAGCGATCTCTGCAACAGTGCCTGCGCTGAGGATGAGGGGGCAACCATCCCCTGGCTACGACCATTATGCAGTGTGTTTGTGGACTTGATAACCCCAAGAATGTTATCATTGTCTCGCAAAGCAGCTTGACGTGTTTTAAGGACTATGGCCACAACAGCCTCGGAAGGAACATATCTTGAGATACATAAGGTTTCAAGAGAAAGCCGAAGGTAATGGAAGACGGACCCATCAGCTTCGTGAGTGAACGTTGCACACCGAGATTTCGTAGACGTCATTTGTTGTGCCGAGAGAAAGCTAAAATCAATCCGGGATCAGGTTTTGCAGCCTAATTTGTGGAAAGACTTTCACCCGAATGTCCCTGGCCTACGCTTTTGGTAAGAGACGAGACTTGTAAAAACGAGAAAGACAAGTGGCGCACCAGGAATGTGTGTTCACGCCAGCTACAATAGCGGATCCTCCTCCAGAGTGCAGGTAATTGACGGCTATAGTGAATCATTGAGTATGAAATGAATTAAATTGTAGCGCCTCAAACCTTGGTCTAACGCCACAAGGCTACCGCTGCAAGCAGTATCGACTGCTATAGAAGGTCCGTGAACGTCCATAAGACTATTACCATCGAGAATAAGAACAAGATTTCATCCGATCAGCGCATAAATCCAACGTACTAGCTGATTCTGCCGCAGGCGGTACTGTTGGCGATGCCTGTGCCGTAATAACGAGTGTACGCTGGAAGCACCGTAAGCCACAGTAATCGATGGAGCCAAAATAGTAGCTACCTGCGTAGCCTTGGTCGAGAAACAGTAGCTGTTGATATCCTTCATCCAATCCAGCCGCAACAAACACACCCATATCAGTACCCTTGACACGCGACAGCGGGATATTGGCGTTTTCTAGAGCCTCAAACGCGGCCTCGAGGGTCAACCTGATAGACGGCGCTACATATAACGCCTCCGCAGAGCTGATACCGAAGAAACTGTTGTCGAAACTGGCATAATCGACAAAACCAGCTTTATCGAAAGTGATATCGCAAGGACGGACAGCCTTGGAGGTCGTGTAAAAGCCTTTGTGGTCCCATCGGTCAGATGGTATCGGAATAATGAGGTCTTCACGCTTCTCGACGAGGGCGTTCCAGAATGATTCCACGTTATTGATATCTCCGGGAAGGCGCATAGCCTGACCGACGACTACTACTTCATCAACTGGCCCAGGGAATGGAAGAACGTGAGAGCCATTGCTTTGGGGCTCATTGACAAGTCCGAGCTTCGTGTGAACGGCATGAATCAAAGAGTCGAGATCAATATAAGTATGACAAGCGTTGAGAGGAAGATCGAGATGCAGGCGGCGGTTTACGGAATTTATGATCATCAATGCCATGGCAGAATCCATTCCGAGCTAAACTATAAATCAATACAGTATTGATATAAATGAATAGCCGCCCATACCTCGGCAAACCCTGCATCAGCGTGCGCAAGGAGGAAATCTTCAGATAGCCCTAACGCGATCGACACGGAGTGGATCACAATGTCTTTCGCGGCGTCGGCAGTCCAAGATCCGGAGGGTTGAGAAGAGGTAGCTGCAGGAGAGGGCGCAGATGGTAATCCTTTGACAAGATCCCCGAATAGACTCTCCAGCTTCTTACGCCAGATGAGGTGTTTCCTGTTCAATGGGATTGATGAACCAGCGCCAAGCATGATGATGCGACTCCACAATACACGTAACGGAGGGGGCAACGATCTATTAACTGTAGCTGCAGTCTTGGTCACCTCGTCGTACGCCTCCCCTCTTGTTAACGTGGTCTCTGCGGTGAGCTCGACGATCAAACACACAAATGGCGATGCGCCACGGAGGAAATTGTTCCCAACGATACATGACCGTGCAATGACCGGGTTATCGTCAAACATCTTCTCGTGAATCCTTGGGTCCATTATTTCACCGGAATCTAGCTGATAAAGACGAGATATATGATTAGCACGGTTCTGTAGCTGCGAAAAGTGGCTAAACCTGGATGAAGTCCTCCTTTCGGCCTTTCCAAACCAACCTATTATTGGGTGTTCTAGTGTATATGTCGCCCGTGTGGAAGGTAACACTGCCTTCGACGTCTGCAGTGAATGCCGATGAATCGTGGTGCAAATAGCCCTTAGCAATGGTCTTGCTAGTAATCCATAACTCGCCTATTAGGAACCGTTAACCGCTAGTACCACCCAAGCTTCATGCTGACCTGTTCCTTTCTCCGTACTATCCCTGTCATCAATGTACAGACTTGCATCCAAAATGAGGCAGTCATCAATATCCCAACCGTTTTCATCCTCATCTCGAGGTGGCAATCCGTGAAACAGTGGACCTAGTCCGATGTAGTGAGCTAGACCATATGGAGGAAAGAGAAACACTAAATACCTCCGAATTCCGTCATTCCGATTGCCAGAACCAAGGGCAACCCAAGCTGCTGCGACCACTCCAAGACATCCGCGTTCATTGTCGCACCGCCAGCTGCTAGAGTCTTAAAACTTCTGAGGGAATCCGTGATACGTGCCTGGCGAGCGCCATGGGCCTCCTTGACCCAGCCGTCTCTGAGAACCTCAAAGAACCAAGGAACCCCGGTAAAAACGTCGGCTTTCTCCTCCAATATTGCGTCCAAAAGGAGTTCGGCTAGAGTACGAGACGCCATCAGTCCGTGATGGGCCACTTGATATCCTGATGGCATCAGTGCGAAGATGTAACATCCTGCCGTCAGGATGGTGCAGGCTCCAATGTCGTGACTAAGCCCGATAACATGGGACCACGGGGACCAGCCAAGGACGCGGAGATGGTCAAACGAGTCATGGGAAAAAGACTTCTTCAACCAGGAGATCTGGGCCCGACAACGGGCAAGTACCGTAGCATGCGTCAGTGGTACACACTTAAGATTAGATGCATCGGATGCTGAAGAGGTGAAGACGAGAAGGCAAGTGTCGGATGGGTTGGAGCGACCGACAGAGATAAATTTACTGTCATGTGAATGCTGCTGTTTACAAGTCGCCATGTTCTCAGCGTCGAAAACATGGAGAGGAATAGACATGTCTAAATAACATTTAGGGTCAGTGGCCATAAAATTAAAATTAAATTCAATTCGTACCTTTGACCACGGTCTGAGTGGTGATAACATTCGAAGCGACCACCACAACGCCAGGATTCACGATACGAAGCATGGATTCCAGCATATGCTTTGGAGCATGGTGATCAATGGGCGCGACTATCCCTCCAATACGCCATACTGCGAGCAAGCAGGCAAAAAGATAGGGATGGTTTTCACCGATAAATGCGACGGTTGGATGAAGCCCGTATTCCTCTTCGAAGCGTCGCCCGATAGTGCTTGTGATAGAATCCAATTCTGCGTATGTCCATCGAACTTCTCCGCACTTCAGCGCGTCGCGGTGAGCGTGTTCAGACGAGCATATGTGATGGAAGACGTTGATGACTGTATCACCGGAGAGATGGGCCATGGAGAAAGAGAAGAGAGAGGATGACGCTGTGCTTGAATATTTTGAAATAAGAGTTTCAGATAGATATCCACACGCGACGATCTCGACGGAGACGAAATAGGCTCTGTGACCTGATTGCTTGAACCCCCTAATCTGAACCAGGGTCCCTTCCCGCTGTCACGATGCAAGTTTCATCCAATAATAATGGCCGTATACTTAAAAATCCGTCCTTGAGAAGTGGAACTTGAGATCGGTATACTACTGAACAGTCTGAACGGTACCACCAAACACCACATTTTTTTCACAATGGGGATAATTACTCTGTGCATGCGGTAAGGTACAGCCAACTGTCAGATTGCGAACGGAACGTACCAGGACTCCCACAAAGGGGGGGAAGCCGTGTCGCCATCCGAACAGAATATAGGAGGAAGAAAGGTGCTCTGTCATGTTTTATTCGGACACAATCGAATGAATTCCGGAAAGGCTTGTGCTTTTTGTCCGGACGTGCACTGACGTCCACGCCGTGTCGCTCATCCGAACAAACCCGAGGAGATTTAGTAGGGTTTTATCCGGACACACACATGGCTTATTTTCCCGTTTCGTATCCAGATTTCTTTTTGGCCAATCTTTAGGCTTCATCATACTCTGTCAAGGAAATTCGGAGGTGAATGATAGGATCATCTCTGCGATTAACTCACTATACGGCAAGCTGGGCCGAAAAGGATCCCGGTGAACCGACCAAAGGTGGCCAAATGTGAGAATACTGCATGTCGTGATGAGCTGTGACCGGAGCATCATCGCGAGACGCATCCGGGCAACATTTCGAATTCGGTCTCACCAAAGCTAAGCGGTCTTCAGGTTCAGGTTGTTGATCAACTATGGGTGATAATCTATGTATCGACGGGTCACTCGGACATGAAACGTCCATAAAGAGTCCTAAAGCATAGGCCCGCGTCTCTTGGAGGATCGGGAGGACGTAGAGTAAGGGGAGCGACGCGACGTCGTTGGTGAGAGCAGGTTCCGGGTTCCAGACCGCGCCCACGATGATGCCGGACATCACTTATTTCAAATACCACTTATCACAGCTGGGCGGCGACTATTTTGGGCGAGTCAAAATAGAATCAAAGTGCGAAATGTCGGATTTTGCCTCGCCCAAAATCGGGATCTCGGATTTTGATTTTATTTTGACCATCCAAAAATAGTCACCACCCAGCTGTGTATATATGCCACGATCAGATTCAATCAACGACCTTTCTTCATACGTTGAGTCAGATTCATGAGACTATGCAAAGGGATAAACATTATTCTCAAGTTTGGGTTTTCCGAAAAGAAGAGGCTATCTTTCTTGAGCCTCTACGCCCTTGCACGACGAGCGAAATGATAAAGAAAATCGGCAAGGAAGCCCCCTTCGAGTAGGATTTCTTCTGAGGTAAATGAAAGCTAAAAGTCAATGCAAAAAATATAACTGCTGAACCGTTGATTAGCATCCAGCCATTGTAGTCAGCACCACCCCTCGATGAATTACCGCCAGTTCTCGTACGATGCAAAATATATACATTCTGTTCCGGGCATCACATTAAAATAGGTGAAACGAGGACATGGACGATACAGAAAAATGACGACATAAACTTGTAAAAGATATGCCAAGAAGAGTAATCAACAGAAATACAAGACAGTCAATATCTTGTGTCCCTCTTCTAGTCATGATACAGTGTTCATGCACTGGAAGTAGCATTGGTACCATTCCCGCCTGAAGGCGCGGCACCGTCGACAGTGCTCGTACTATTCCCACTGTCGATCGTGGTGGTGCTATTTCCTCCAACGTCAGTGCCATTTCCGCCTGAAGGCACGGCACCATCGACACCAATGGCTGTAGCATTGGAGTTGACGATACCCCCAGCTGAAGTAAAATAACCACCGGGAGAGGACTCGTAGCTAGCCGTAAGGTCCACACCAACTACACCCCAACTGCGTGAAAACAATCAGTAACAGCAAATACAGAAGACAATGATCAACACTCACAAAAGGAGACCGCCCGAAAGGTCGTCGCCAAGGTATACGTACTCCAAGATGGGGTCCACACCGGTCCCATTGTCGGGCGTGACACCCGCGATGAATACGCGGTCATCTTCGTTTTCGGTAATAGCAATGGTGTTGTTGCTATACGGAGAGGAGGCCTCGACGGCAGTGATGAGGTCTTGGTCGAAGAAGACTTGGCCTACGGTGATCGTGTTAGTGACCATATCAAAGACAGGGCTGTATCGCAAGGCTTACCGATGTGTTGGTTACCATCCGATGAGAAGGTACCATTATCGAAGAGGGTGCCATTTTCATGGACTATCATATGGAAGTGAGTTGCCCGCCCCGAGTAGTGTCCTTGGAAAGTCATCAGTCTGCGAAGGAAAGTAGTAGATAGGAAACCAACATACCTGGGAATATGGTCTCGAACTGAGCGTACCCTTCGTCGTTCATTTGCTGGATACCACGTAGGAAAGTCGTGTTCTACGAAGTAAATGTCAGCAGAGAAGAGAAATTAAACCGCTTTGTTGACCCACCCAGTTACTTTCGTCGGTGTCATCACCATTACCTTCCGCGACGATTCCGGCATAGACACCAGTCGCGTTACAATGCCAAACATCGAGATAAACGCCGGTCAAGGGCTCGCAAGTCGAGACATCGATTAGCTCGATATCCACGTATGCGGGCACTCCGGTCTGATTTTCGCTCATGTCGGAGCGGATGTATTCGCCCTGAACATAATACGGGCCCTGTTCAAGCTCGGGAGTGAGTACACAAGACGCGTTCGAGGTGAAGGGGTCGGAGTCGGAAGTGAGTCCCGTCACATTCGACAGGTGGGTCGTGTTCACGACCTCGTCCACTGTAAGAGCCCGTTTATAAGGAGTACCTGAACAAGAGATTGAATTAGCACGTATCTGAGGTGACACAATGAGAAGAATACTAACGTGTGGCAAGCCCTCGCTTCTGTCGGAGCTCCTCAGCAAGTACGGTGCGACGAGCAATAGACCTGTCTGTGTATCCACGTCGAGCAAGGTGGCTCTGGCAATCCGCAAGGGAACGGCGAGTAGCCGCCTCCAGCTCGGCACGACGAACGAGGTCACCTTCCGTCGAAGGAGCTTCACCAGGATGCCCGACGACATTGTTGACGACCAGGAGAGCAACGGAGATGATAGAAGTAAGATAAAACATATTCAGAGATCTGGAGAATGGAATTAGAATGAGACTGACGAGGAACATTTCCTGGATTTATAGCCTTACCATCCGCAGCTCATACAGCAGTGGAGCGAAGGTCGTTGCCAATGAGAAACATATTTGTGACATCCCATTGGGCGGTCGCCCTAGCCAGTGTTCGTTGGACTCTCGCACCACGGGCGGATGTCATACGTCGTCGCGATGCACTGTGCAAATCTGATGGAAGATGATCGCAAATTTCTTTTTGAATAGGCGCAGGAGCCAATTACGAGAAGGCTATTGCAGTGCTATCCGGTACATGTGCATCTGGTCAAACCGACGTATCTAGGACTGAGGACTGATACTGAGTTGACAGCTAATGACGAAGTACAGGAAGAAATACTCTTACACACTGGAAACAAGGCATGCTCATTGTCTTGGATTGATCGCCTTGGACGGGTGCCCAAAGCACGGAGAAGCAGTGCTCCTTTGATTTCCTCTTCTCTGCTCGGTACCGAAGACATAGTACGCGCAGTGTTGCGCAGAAGCGCAGTTCACAGCTGATCTATATGTGAGAACATGATCTCAATGATTTAAGGTCGCCCGACTACAAACCTCAGGGAAGCAATCCTATTCTGTATAGCATTATCAGCGAGACATGTATAATAATGCTACATAGTACGCACGAGGGATACAACTATAAACCGCTAAAAAGTGGTTCTATCGTAGGGTTCGTTATCACGCGCAGCCTTCCGGTTAGAGTGTGTAATCGAAGGGGCCATACAGTCCTGGATCAGGGTCCATCATGGTCGACGACGTCAGTCTTGGACATTGCCTAGGACGTCCGAGTCCGCCGGTATGTATTGGAGTAGCTGGCTTCTGGTCCGAAGCGCAACTGAAACAATCTCTGGAAAACCTATGAATTCAGGAATATCAGTAGGACACAACAGAATGATGGTAAGCGATAACATACAGTCATTATGTGGATTCGATTTCCAGTTTGACCGAGGAGTAGTAGTAGGCCGATATTCGCTCTGAAGCTGCGAGAACAGAGAGCTCCACACGAGCAGCATGACAGCATTTCTTGAACCTCGTAATCATGAGGAGCCTCTGGAACCAGTTCGCTGCGGAAGGGTACTACTTGGTTCACAGCATTGAAGGTGTGCGCACGGACCACATCCGAGCACCGCGTTGACAACCCACGCTTTCGAGCGCGAGCTGAGACGGTACCTGGACCTGTAAGTGTTCATCCATGTATAATACACAAGGACAGATTCCGGTCGGTCCTGACCTAGCCGGACGATGAGCAACGTTGACAGGGTCGCACCGACAATTACTCACGCAAACGAAAACCAGTTCAAAGGCTGTCCCCATCTTTTAGTGGTCTTAACAAAGGCAGCGATGCTACTCTTGCGACGACTAAGGGAAAGCAGAATCCAGGAGCGTTTATTATCGCTGAGCCAGATGATAGTTTTGTAGACTGACGACCTTTGCACCTTTAAAGTCGTAGTAATACCAGCCTCGACGCGACTGTTTGAGTGTCCGGTTACCGGTAGCATTGAAGAAGGTCGCGCTGTAGTAGTGACAAAGGCGTCAGCACAGGGAAATGCAAGATACAGTACAACTTGAAGCATACCCAAATTTCCATCGCATTTTTCTCCAGCATGTCACCATTCTTGTCTTCAAAAATTCCCATCTTATGGGCTCAAATATCCGGATGAGGGCTTATCGATGTTGCTGTGGACGATGGCAACGCAGGTCAACAAGCGGAGTCTGGACTAGAGATGGTGGGAGGGAAGAGCAGAATGTAATTTTCAAATTCCTGTCAAACCGACGCACACGTGATCACGACGCGTGATAATTGAATTTCATCGACTCTTCACTTTGCACCACCTTCGTCGTGTTCCTCTGCGTGTATGTCTTTGCGCTCAACTTTGGTAGGAGACAATTTCGATGGACCATCAGCACGTACATGATGAAGAGGAGAATTGTGCCTGATCCGAATGGCCTACCCATGTTGAGCCGATGTGAGATGTTGGTCAATGTAAGGATTGCAGGTCAAATGAAAGACATCTCCCGGATACTTATAACACGTACTTCGTGTCTGATGTTATTCATGCTCAGCGCAAATGTTATGCGTATCCCTTGACATCGGCTAAGGATGATAGCGTGTCAATTGACGAATCATGCGGCTGAGAGCGAAACCGGAGGAAGAAAAAATACGCTCACCCGAAAGACGATTAGCTTGCAATAGGAGCTGATTGTAATCAGGGGGGAGAACCAAGTTTTTCCGAAACCTCGGTCCAAAAACTCTGCTAGGTGTCCCAGCTCCGCTTGACAATGCTATTGATTGGTCCTACTTCACAGCTCGTAAAAGACGTACAAGGAGGTTGATCATGGTGGTTTTGTTCATATCTCATCCGAACAAGTTCACCTTGGCCCCGGGTGCTTAACGTTCGCGGAACATACAACGGCCTACTGAGCAGCATCATTATTAAGAGAAAGTAAAATTACAAGACCTCCTGCTAGTTACGGTTCACTCGTGATACGGTCTATAATCTCATTAACTGCATCGTCATCGGCGAAGACATCCTTTTCATATATTGAAAATGTGACGTCCAAGCCAGATCCTTTCTGCTTGTACATGTGCAACAAATTCGTGGACCATCCAGAGGGAGCACGAAGCAAGGGACTCGTCAAGGATTGGGAGGGTGGTACCACCAAGGACAACGACCGCAGTCCGAGCTGGCCCCGCAATACAGCCATGGTACGTATGGAATCGTCTTTAAACATGAAGATGACTGGAAGACGATTGCGCAAAGACAATCGTCGAAGACCTGGGAGGAAACATGGATCCGCTAATCTTCGTATAATTGGATTTAACGTTTCGCCGTTTACTGTAATGAAAAGATCCGTGAGGGACGTCATGACAATGTCGTTAAGAGAGAGTAAGTGAATAGGCCTGTACACGGCGAGGGATCGAAGACGAATTTTGGAGCGATTCAGAAGATCAGAGATCACCATAAGTTCATGGCTGGGCACAATAGGTGTTGGTTCCCATTCATTTTGTTGAAAGAGAACGAGCTCCTCCATCCCTTGAAATACACAATACTTCAGGCCTGAGGGAAGATGAGACCCCAGCTCAAGCCGTCGGATAGTTTGTTGGGTCATTTCGGGTACAGGTTCCGACAATCGCCGCGCGCCAGCAAACTTGTAATAGAAGGTAAATGAAACCAAGGACGTTCCTTGTTCGATACAGTGGTTGAACAAGGACGATTCGGGAACGTCTTGTTCATAGATATTGAGGTATAGCGTCGTAAGTTGATGAAGAGGGAGAGATAACTCGCGAAAGAAGCTACCAACAATTCTAGCAGTGGAAAGTAAAGGGACGCGACAGAAAAGTTTGGGAAGGTGCTCATCGAAAGGCTTTCGTATCATTCTCTGATGTTGGACCAGATCTAAGCTTTCCAGGATCGGAAGACGTCCCGATATGTCTGCCAGACTTTGGATGCCTTCAATATCTCTGATGTTTAGATAGAGTGATTTCCACCGATCAGATGTGGGAGCGATGGATTCTGCTATGAACACCTGTGCCTCTGGAGTGTGACCATAGCCATGTAATTCCATATTGAGAGGACAATTACCCGCAAGGGAGAGTGGTGGAAAGTGGGAGGCGCGTTTCCAAAGCATGCACTGAGGTGGATCTGGAAGGGTATTCGGATATTTCGATGTTCACGTTCGACCAAAGGGACGGCGATGATAGGACAAGGGCTCTCCACGTATAGCAAACAGATCGAAAGATGAAGGGAGGAGACGACAGGCAGAGCGCGGTACCATTGTTAACTGCGAGATGAAAAATGTGCAGCAGGATATCACATGGTAGGCGTCGGAACGGAGAAAATATGGATTTTTGACGACCGATATCCACTATGGTGCGGTCATGTTCGAGTTGGAGGTGATGTAAGAGCGACTGGATCATCGAAATTTCCTTCTGACGAGATAGCTTTTCGGTATCGAGCAGTTGGATTCTGGTAGAAATGGAATCAAGGGCGGTCACGTCCAGGTCTACAGATGAGATTCCAGAACGAAGGAGAGGAAGTATATCCGCATCCATGGCATGATGCTGTACCGTAAAATCGTGGAGCTCATGGCTTGAGGAAAGGAAGGAAACCTTTTTATGCAAATCAGAGGAGGTACACCTACTCGGATGCGCACTTACGTCGAGTCTTATACCGTTCATGTCCGCTACAAATGTCGAGTGTATCCTTCGAAATCGGCTAGTGATGATCTGTGAGTTGAGGAATAACGTATGCTGAGAATGAATGCTAAATCAAGGCAAGAGGTGCTTACTCAAATGGCGACGAGGTTGCAATAGGAGACGGTGGTGGTTAGTACTAGAAAGAGGCGCTGATCGATGGCTCGGCTCGAATGTTCTACGGGTGAGACGTCTCATAATCGGGATCTTCGTACAAAGTTTAAAACAAATCAAGAGTCACAATGTAAACTCCAGATATGAAGACGTAAGACGTCGGCGACTTGAAGAACATGCAAACGAAAATTTGTCCAGACACCATGTCCATGCGACACACTGTAGTAGGTACGAGTCGAGAAGGAAGAGTAGAACAGCGAGGCACTGCATGCTCCAAGAAAGCATGTGAACATCGATCTGTCGTGGATTCGAACCTGTACAGGAAAATTCTCAGTGTCGACTGCCAAACAATCGCCCTAGTACGTGGTGTTTGACGTCAAACCTAAGAAAAGGAAACATTCGTAAGCGCAGCATTCCGGGACTTGGCCGGGAAGGAAGTGTAGGGAGATTGCTTGCTTGGAATCAAAGAGTGTCTGATGGCCGAAAGCAATATAATCGAGGGAGACAACAGAGATTAAGCAGAACCGTACGGGAAGATCCATCGCGGTTCGCTCAAGCGCTCCATTCTCCCTTGGCATTGATAAATCGCTGGGCTTGGAGCATAGCCTCCTCACTGACGAGAATTCCAGACAAAGGCTTCTGAAGATTCTGCGTGAAAGACAGAGAAGAAAAGCTACGAGTAAAAATTCAACATGATACAATGTGGAATTGATTCGACTGTAGCATACATTATTGTTCGCGTGGCGGACAATCTGCTAATGAGCACCCTCTATTAAGATGGAGAAAGAACAAGAACAGTTCTTAGGCGAACAGCCAACGGCGTTTCCTTGACGGATCTCGCGTATTATTGTCTACGAAGCATAATTAGAACCTGTGTACAATATGTCGAGAACAACAAACCTGCCAGATTCCACGAATACTGTTCCGTCTTTGATCCAACAGATATCAAGAGAAGGACACGCAGTCATCGAAGACGAGGGACCAGTTCAGAGTCGTAAAATCCAAATTCAAAAATGGGAGCCAGGGGAGGGAAGCTTTTGAAAGTGCTCACGTCTTCTTTCTAGACATTACAGAAGTTCGCCGGCTTCGTGCCAGCGCTGTACAGAAGGAGTTGTCAATGTGGCAGTTGATTTTGCCTCGCCGCATGACGTAGGATGATGGCGGTGAGGGATCAAAATGAGATGCCGGCGGCTAGACAACCCTGAGACCTGTCAAGCGGCACCATCATTCCTTCGACATCAGCAATGACGCTGCCGTTACCACGGTCTTCGTCCCTTCGGAATTATCAAGACGAACTTATTTCCGGGCCCTAGATCTCCACTGATCCTGCCCAGACCTACTGAGCCCTGGTCGCACGATACAGATGTATAACCAACAATGCGCAATTGTGATTTCAGCGTTGATCAGATCCTAACCGGCTTCATTGTGACAACAAAAGTGAGCAACAGCAAAGGACAGTTTTTGTAGAGAAGTTTGTACTCTTATTTTTTCAGAGAATATCTGGTTTATTCGGGTTTGTAGCAATCTCCCGTTGTTTTCTGCGGCTGATCGCGGCGTTGCCTGTGTAATGTGAGGCTTCGCCAATATTTTACTTCTTCATCATCTCAACCACACAAAAAATTTAAGCCTCCGTGGCGACGAGGATAGACTGGAGGATGTCGCTATCCACATCCTTGGACCCCGCATTTGTGAGCCTTGTGGCTTCTCAATTTGCAGTGTCGCGCAATATTTTATGTTTGCATGCTCCCACCTTATCGATACGCCGAGTGTCAGATAGCCACAAATCACATTGGTCCGTTGACCTTCTCCCGTTAGTTACTATGAAGACCCTTACCTATCAATAATAGGAAGAGCCATCGGGGCAGATTCATCAAGACGTTGTAGATGGTTACCCAAACCGGGGCCCCGGTGATATCATATCGACAATACCGCCTAGGGCTACTTCGAAAGAATTTGGGCAACGTATGAACTGTTGGCCATATCAAATTCACGATACTGTATCTTACGTTCTCGGCCAAGGTGGCCAAGGAAGAGTATAAAAAGGGCGACTCCTTGCATGCTATACCACTTCAGAAATGAGTTCCCATGGCTCCCCAGCCATAGAACCAGCCCCCGCCATTTACAAGTCAGCAAATATACTGTACGGGGGAGATATCTCTGGATCGTCGCCTCTGCGAAGCACCGCCGACCATGACAGGCACCTCACGTCTGTCACCGGAGCAGCTGGAGAAACGAGAAATGTGGTATCATCTGGCGAACATACAACGGTAGAAGCAAAGGAAGGCCGTGTTAATTCATATTCGTCATCACTCTACAGATTCGTGCATCGAAATACGCTAAGAGACGATAGGCCAGATGGTTCGACGCCCAATGATGTGATGTCCAAGTATCTCTCTGACGTTGTGAATCTTGTCAGTCATCTCAGGAAGTCGAACGCCTTTCCCTCAACAGGAGTTGCTGAGGAACCGTTGTTCCACTCTCTTGAAAATCTCGAATCTAGAGATGAACAATGTCGGGACAGTAATAACGAGGCGCCTGAGGAACGACCTAGTTCGCTGACATCTGATGCGTTGTATCCAGACTTTAGTCCAACAGGTATCATCGGCAGTAAGACTGATCAGGAATCCTCTGGAAAACCAGTCTCTTCCCCGATACCACATACGTTATCCTCAGAAGATGTTGCCTTCAACAGCGTCTCGGGTGCTGATCCTCCTCCCCCGGTTGATGACATCCCCTCCACTGGCGCCTCTTCTGTCGTTGTCGCAAATGAAAGCTCTCCTGACCATTCCCTGTACACCGCACAACTACCGTATAGCAGAGCCGCATCTACCACTGATGGCCAATCTTCGCCTGAAAGGGCTGTCGATGACGGCGTGCCGGAAGACACCGACCTTAAGCCCGACATGCTGTAATCTGGCTTAGCTGGCTATGGCGATATAAAGGAGGACATAGCTACCGATCTTCCAGTTTTGACACTCGAAGGAATAAAAGGAACGGGTAGCCCTGAAGAAATCATTGAGTGTCTGCATGAAATCTGCTCAAACTGTCCCGCCCCCGAGCGGTGGCGGGTAAATGTGGTGTCCGAGTCCGAGACTCTTGCCAATATTAGCGATGCAGCTCCTGGATCTATGGTCAAAGTTGGCGTGGGAAAACCCACGTTAAGTTTGGAGAATGGACGATTCTGCACAATTGAGCATCTATGCAAATTTTTGGAGGCTTTGCTGCATGTCGCTGTTCTCAATTTCCAAGGAGTATCAGTGGAGAGCGCGGAGTCCTTGCGGCACAATCCGCAGGAGTTTCGATTACATCACTCATATTGATATATCCGACACGCTATTCGAATCTATCAACACCATTGCGGATCTCCTATGCTGTCTGCCATCTTTAACGACATTTTCTCTGCGTGCAATTCTTATCCACCTGAAGACTGAGATCGAGAACCGCTTCAAGGAGGGCAACAAGCTGAAAGTCGTTGAAATTCTAGTTCACAGAGAAGAAACGCATAGCATGGGTGAAATCACGAAGCTGTTGTTCCAGCCTGATAACGATGCATCATTGTTCGATAAATCAGTCGTAGAAAAGTTGGAGCTTTGTTGGCCGGGATGGGATGGCACTGGTCCTTACTACGTTAATGAAGCAAACGGCAGCAAGCTCCGCCCCTCCGCCTCCATTGACAAGTATGTACCCAGTTCGTTGACCGTGGGACATTGCGAAATTGGTGAGCTTATGTGCATATTTCGTCTTTATACTCACTAAAATTTGGGTTTACTTAGTATCCTGTGCATCCATCTCAACTTTTATCTCGTTGGACAGACTCCAGGATCTCAAGATTATACTCCGGCTGTCATTTCCGCCCTTCGATGACAGAGCTTGGACAAGCCTAGGATCTAATGCTCCCAACCTGAAACGGATCGAAATCAACATTTCATGGGAAGAGAGCCTTGGCATTGAATCTCGTTATGGCCAGTGGGCCGTTGTCCTAAGGCGTCTGGACCTCGGCTTATGGCAACGTAGGTCCGGCCAGTGGCCTGAATTGAAAACCTTGATCCTGCGGGCCCACAACTTTCCGCCGGGTATGAATATTCTTGGAGATGCCTTTGAAAACATATTCTCAACAGACCCGGCTAAGTATGAAAAAGCACGGCCGCACTATACTTTCAGCTTTTAATATAAATAGTCACATGTAGCTCGAAACTAGAAATTATAACGGTTTGCTAAAAAATCATAATCAGGCATCCATACCTATTCAAGCAGCTGCCGCATCCCAAAACATTCCCTCGAATGCTCAACGATGGTCACTCCCTCAGAGTTCCAAAGGTATCGGTATCTAACGACCTCCAACTACGCCTCCCTTGACAGTGAATATGAACAGAGGAGAAATCGAAGCGGATTAATGACTGACCCAGTTACTCTCATCAAGGTCATCGCCATCACCCTAACGCGATGACTCGAGCGTAGACGCCAGTCGCATTGCAATTCCAAAGGCCGAAATAGACGTCCGTTATGGGCTGCCAAGTGGAGACACCGATCAATTCGATATCTACGCATGCGGACACTCCATGTTGAGATCTTCGTTAATGTCAGAACGGACATATTTGACTTTGACATAGAACGGGCCCTGTTCGATCTCGGGAATGAGCGCACAAGAGGGTTTCAAGAAAGAGAAGGGGTCCGAGTCAAAGGCGAGTCCCGTCACAGTCGACAGGTGGCTCGTGTTCACAACATCGTCCACCGTAAGAGTAAGAGCGCGTTTATAAGGGGAGCCTGAACAAGTGATTGAATCTGTACATGTGGAACGAAGGAAGGCTCTACTAACAAGTAAGAAGCTCGCGCTTGTTTCTGATAATTTACCTGTCTGTGTATCCACGTCGAGTAAGGTGGCTCTGACAATTAGCAAGCGAAAGGCGGGTGTCCGTTTCAAGCAGGGTGTGGAGAGCGACGTCGAATTCAATCGGAGGAGCTTCGCCGGGGCGTCCGATGACGCTGTTACCGACCAAGAGGGCGACAGAGACGAGAGAACCAAGATAAAGCGAGAACATTCGGTCAATGAAACAGCCGTCAAATGAATAATTTCATGCGTTCAACAAGCAATGTCTCCACCCAGGAAAATTCAAGCGTGTCTTGAAGATGAGCGACAGAGGATGATAAAAAGTATATAAAATACCTGCTATAATTGTATCGTTTATACTACGGGACGTAGAGGGTCTGTCTCCGTAAAATTTGGTCAAGCAGCGAATTCGATGATGCTACAGTGACTTCCACTAGAACGATGGCGGTAGATGGAAGAGAGACTGGGACCGAGACGTTCTTCTGGCATTCGGGCTGCTCAAATTCGTGAAGTCCTCGATGTGCACTGATTCCCTCTGGTGGCTCCCTCCTGTTTTCTCCAAGCATGGCCATGCGGTCCCGTTTTCTTGCAGGTTGTACACTGTCGCTTCTCTTTGCTAGCCGGGTTATATACTCTTTGGATAGAGGAATTTTTAATGTCATTGTCCCATCATACAATAAAATTCCGGGTACAAGAGAGGCGACTGAGTAGAACGAAGCATTACAGCATGGTCCAGGTCTTGAGCCGTGTCGTCAGCTCATCAACCGCATCTTGATCCACAAAATAGTCTCTTCCACTGAGTAAAAACTTCACGGCCAATCCAGTTTCCTTCAATTTATACACCCGCAACAAATGGCTGGACCAGTGAAATATAGCGGGTGGTTCAAGGGACCTCAAGGATGTTGGGATTGGAACCGACACCGCCAGAGATTGCAGTCCAAGATTGTGGCGAGACACAGCCATCAAGCGCAGGGAATCGTCTCGGAATAACGATATTACCGGAAGGCGGGCGTGCAAAGATAAGTGTCGGAGGCATGGGATGAAAGACGGGTCCGCCAATCGTTGAACGGTTTCATCTAATGTTTCTTTGTTTACAGCAATGGAGAGATCCGTGAGGGACGTAAAGGATTCTATGGCGATGTCCTTGAAAGCAGGGAAGGGAATAGGCTTGTACGCAGTGAAAGACCTGAGACGGTTTGTCGAACGCTTCAGAAATTCCGAGAGCACCGTAAGTTGATCGGTAGTTATGATGGGCGCCAAAGCCCATTCTTCAAAGGAGGGAAAAAGTGTCAGCTGCTCCATCTCTGTAAATGTGCAATACTTCAGGCTTGAGGGAATACAGTCTCCCAGCGAAAGCTGCCGGATACTTGGACGGATTTTTTCGGGTAATGGTTGCGTCTCAGAATAAGTGTCACAGAAGGCGAATGATTCCAATTTTGTCCCTTGGGCAATACAGTCGTAGAATGAGTATTGTCTAGAATTCCGGCAACGCATGAGGTCGAGATCGAGATTCGTGAGTTGATGAAGAGGGAGCGATAATTCGGAAGAGACGTGACCGCTAATTCTAACGGTGTGTAGTAAAGGAGCGGAGCAGAAAATGCTGGAGAGGGTCTCATCGAAATACTTTATCGGTCGGGGGTTGTAAAAGGTAAAATCCAAGCTTTCTAGTAGTGGGAGGCGTCCCGAGATATTAGAAAGGCTGACGATGATTTCTGGATCCTGAACGCTGAGATGAAGGGATTTCCACCGGTTGGATGTCGGGGCGACACATTCTGCTATGAACTCCCATGCCTCTTTGGTAGCACTAGAACCATCGATTGAGATATTAAGAGGACAACCTCCTGAAAGAGCTAAGGCAGTGCAGACGGGGTTGTGTTGTTTTGGGTTGTAATGGTTATATTTGCCATGGGAATGTTTGCTTATTATGATGTCCACGTTGGAGAAAAGGGTCGGCGATGATAACACAAGGACCCTCCATGTATAACAGACGCTGCGAAAAATGAACGGAGGTAACGACAAGCAATGTTCGCCATCATCAGTTGCGAGACCAAAGATATGCAGCAGGATATCGGATGGTAGTCGCCGGATGGGGGATAGTAAGGATTTTTTACGACGGAGATCTGTTGTGGTCGTATTCTTGTTGAAGACGCTGTAAAACTGATTCAAAATCAGCGACCTCCTTCGCACGACTTTGCGCTTCGGTATCAAGGAGTTGTATCTGTGTATTGATGGAATTGATGGCAGAGGGGTCAAGGTCCAGAGACGAGGCACCGGCGCGAAGGAGTAGAAGGGTGTCTGCATCGTTCTTATGAGGTTGTATTGTATAATCAAAGGGCTCATAGCGATGAGAAAACAACGATGCTTTCTTGCTGAAAGTCAGAGGAATTACACCTATTCAAATGCATCTACGCACCTCTAGTTTGATTGAAGTCATGTTCTGTACAACCACGTTTTCTCTCTGGCTAGCGGCTAGGGGTTATATTTTGGGAATTGTCGAGTCACACAGGTTATGGTGCTCAGTTTGAAAGAGAAGGTGACCAGTGAATAGGAGGTACTGACCGGAATGAAGTTAAGAGGCGCCGGTATTCCGGCCCGAGCGATAGGGACCGTTTCCTGAAGGGTGGCTGCAAGCCGCCGGCATTTCTGTTGATCTCTTACCGCCATTATCTCGCCGTACAAAACGACGCCGAATTCGATAATCATCTTTTCCATCATTCGCCAGCATTATGGACCCTTGAAGACACAGTTTTACTCGCGACGTTCTTTGCTCGGTGACCTTTCTACATGGCTTCAGCAATGTCGAGCCGCCACTGTTGAGGATATAGGTTAGCGTACAACCAGTTTCTTCTTGTCTCTGCTCATCGTGGTCTCGCTAGGCCTGGAAAACAACACTGGATACGTGACAATACCGCGAGGCCTGCCGCGGCCGTGGACCTGTCGAATTGTTATCCTACCATCCTTGACGTTTTCATTGCTCATACAAGCGGGATTGATAGTGGAGCAAAGTGCGAGATGACGCGCGTAAATAATGGGTGCTCTCATTGTTGAGAGACTGGAAGAAGGTTCGTTATCATTTCGCTGATGGCTTCTGTCGCTGACGATGCGTCGAAGCCATGATTCAGTTCGGCCAGTGGTCGGTCTTAGCATCGATGGTGAGTATGCTGTATTCGTTCTCGCCTTTCGAGTAAGCTGCTCACATAGAAGGTAGGAGATAGTGGCTATACATGGTCAGAATACCTCAAGAATTGTGATGTTACTGCGGACCAGCGTCGTTATTGGGTCTGCCTGGTTACGCCTCGCGACCTCGATCCCGGCTATTGGCGCCGACGTAGGAGGCGATACTGAACTTGGACGTGGTCGGCGGACCATTCATGGCGACCTAGGTGCGTATATGCTATCTCGTCCTTACGCTTCTCATTCAATCTCCTGTTCCTTTGCAGACCTGGCTTCGCTGACTACCAGGTGGTCATCGCAACAGCATAATAACCGGTTTATATTCTCTACCGCGGAATAGGCGAATCGAAAGCAGAAGCCCGTCTTTGTCTGCGTGGCGGCATCTTCGACACTACACACAGGGTCGCATACCTTTTTTCTCCGACAACGGCGAAGCTAACAATGAGGACGACCATACTCTACCGCTTTACTTCCAATGAGAACCACTCCAGCACCACGGTATCTCCTCCTCGTTCGTGGATCCAAAGCGGAGACTGCTGGTTATCCCAGCGCGACTTCTATGCATCCCATCCAGGACAACGGTCAGTTTCATTTCTGGTTTCGTCCTAACATCTTCGTCTGACATGAAGTTGTAGTCGCTCATTACAGTGTTGGCGCGCATATACATAGCACTGTCTGCGTGGCTATGCAACGCCACGGTAGTAGTGAGTGTCGATATTAGCGGGACAAGGTGCGTTCTGTCTGCTATTATTTACGGATGAGTTCGCTGCATAGTGATGTGTTTCGAAACACTTGCCATCCACGTCTTGCATTCCCGCAAGTAATATAACAGAAGACTCACACTATTGAAGGTACGAAGGTCTTACGCCAGCCCTTGAGCGTCAATTCTGATGGCAACATTGATATTTTTTTGCGCAGCCGCGAACGGAGAACGAGCTCGTTCATACAAGGTGTATTTTATGTTTACTGCCATAACGCATCACCTTACTCATGCCAGTCAATGCATCAAGCGGCCTATATACTGATAATTATCTCGTCAGTATATCCCCAGACCGTGGCCGCTATTTTTCTAACCTTATTTACCAGATTTATGACCTTATATCCTTTCATGGCCCGCCTTCGAGCCTGAGGTTGAATGTCTCAATTTACTCCTTCCTACGACCCTATGATCTTGATGGATGGCGACGAATGCAACGGGAACGCACGTTGGCAACCACTCCGAGTCTGTCTAGTACCTTTCTCTTTACGGTGCCCAGCTCACCCGCATTTCCTCTAGCTCTACGTCGGATGGGGAACATCGATAGGTAGGGCATAGGAAGCCAGCATGTCATTTTAGCCACATCAAATGTTAAATGTCTTTCTGTCTCTGTGCGCTTGTTCTTCGTCAGCTTTCATTTCCTTTACAAAAAGCGATAACGTTGTCATAGAGTTTCTTTGATTATCGATGAAAATACCGATAATTGGGCTATCGGAGTGCTCGAATACATTGACTTTCATTCGGCAGTACTATATTACTATACAGCGATACCGGGTCACTAAGCCTGGTTTCCTTCCTTCTTCTGCGCACGGATCGCCGTAATCACGAGGAGATGATGACATTTAATCTATAGGAAAGATATCTGAACCAATGAACCGAACTCTTTCTTATGCGCCGAGATATAAGATTGCACTCCTGCGACCGACACCTCCTCAGTTTTACCCTTCAATTCTACGTTCTTCAACAACTGGCAGTCATTGTCCGCACATCGCCAGAGTTGACTTAGCAAGAGAATGTCTGTCTTTACTCCTTGATATGTAGCTCTCGGTCACACAGTACAACGCTGTATCATAAATGCGGATAGCCTTGCACTTCTTCGCACTGGTGTCTCGTCTCTAGACTTGGATCCTTCTCCATCAATTCCGTTTATATCAGGATAGAACTTCTTGAAATCGCAGCGCAAACTCATGAGGAAATCATTAGAGTCCAATTATTTTCACGTCGTCTTCGGCACGGCAACACTTAAGACCTTCGTTGAAAAGTAACCAATTTAATAACCGTCAGAAATCGAGACAAGCTTTACACTATGTATACTATGTCTCAGTACTAAACTTCAAATACGTCATTCAGAAAGAAAGGGCATTCAAGGAAACAGAAAGAAACTAAGCAGGCTAAATTGATTGCTCAAGGAAAAGTGATATTCTCCTCCCTCTCGACTCAGGATCAGGCGAGCGGACCATGGACAGTATTGGAGAACACGACTTTTAAGAGATACTAAAATATTAGTTAACCAATACTCAAAGCGGAAGAAAGCACCCACCATGATGCCTGAGCACAGAGCGATTTATTTGGATTTAGGAGGAACGTAGCTCTTGGAATATTTGCAGGTAGCCTGACCACAGTCCCTCACTATGATCTCCTTTGACGAGACAGCTGGGGCCACACGGTTGCACGCATTGACCGGGACATCTCCAAATGCGAAGGTGGAGGTATCTGCGGTGCAACCACAGTGAGAGTTGTCAGACGAAATGGATTGAGCCATGGTAACGCTACTCGAGCAATCAGCAATGGATGAAGGAGAATGATCGTACAACTGACTTTGGAGGTATTGTACAGGTAGACTGGTACTGAATATCTCGAATACTGAGCTCGTATTTATACTCCATGCATTTACTAAAATGGAAACATAACCGAGTATTCCCGATAGAAATCTGGGATTTAAATTTCAGTATGTGAGCCACCTTGGTTTCTGATGAATCTCACGACACAAGGTTTGATATGTATTATCTGTGCAGCCACTAGCGGAGGTAAAGGTTCCAGAAGTCCCACGATACTTGATAGCGATCGCCGCCCAATTTCACAGGAAGGCAGGAGACCGTTGCAATCAGTTCCGGCCACATGTAGCTCTTCGAAAGCGCCGACTGAGGTGATGTACGTGTACCTGGAATATTCTTCGTCTTGATCAATCCATTCAGGAGGTATGACCATACTATCAGGACTCGGAGCGGAAGGATCCTTATATAATGGTTGGGTGAATGTTGTCGAACACATACTAATGTCGATACACCCTGGCAGAGCGCGCTTGGGCATCCGATTGCGGTGGAATGCATCGCAAAACCGGGGTCTATATCAATACATTCTAAGCATCCCCGAGCGAATTATCGTCATCGTACCCCACATTCCCAAGGAAGACTGGAAACTTAAGCTTAAGTCCTGATAGTAAAGATGTGATAAGAATAAGGAGAACAGTGACACCCGAGTCTGCTTCACCCTTAAGGTCAACACTGAGATAAGAGCTCCCACCGATAGGTCTGGTGGCCTGGCGGCCAACTGATGGCGGTTAATTCGGGGAACAGCGCTTTCAGGAGTAACGCTTCCCACATTATTGTCTCTTCTTAATCTCTTCATTCTCACAGCACCATGAACATCGATAGGAAGTTGACAACTTGTAGGGGTATAATACTAGCATCAAAATTGATCAAGGAGAATGTGCGGAGAATGATGGATAGGGAAAAGCGGCCTGACCGGATCACATGTGTTTCAAATTTATCGAAGGAACTATTGTTCTTCCTTCAACCTCCATTCCGAACTCTGCCTGCCGGTTCTCATTTTTCTTGCCTATTGAACGGTTACTCTCGCTGCCATCATGTTACCTGAATATCTCGGCCAAGTGTGGAGGTCCTTTTGATAAATAGGGCTTGACAAGAACGGAGATGTAAAAGGCGACGCCAGAAATCTGGGTACATTATTGTTGTACCTCGGGCTTTTCTTCTTACTGACATTATTAGTACAGAAAGTCAATTGTTTCTAGCATTGTCGGGTCCTGAACAGCGCTTGGACTGTCTTGGCTGCAAGCTGCCGGCATTTCTGCTTGATCTCTTTCCAACATCATCCTCGCCGCCGAATTCGATAATTCTTTTATTTATCTTGCGCCAGCATTACAAACGCTTGAAGATGCAAATTATTTGCGACATTCCTTTGCTCTGTGACCTTTCTACGTGGACTTAAAAATGTCCAGGCGTCACTGTTGAGGGGATAGGTTAGCATGGAACCTCTTTATTTTTCCCTGCTCATCGTAGTCTTGCTAGTCCTGGACGACGGCACTGGATATGTGACGATTCCATAAGGCCTACCTTGGTGCGTCGACATTGAATTGTTATCCTATCACCCTTGACCTTTTCTCAAGTACGTAATGGAATCTTTACTCATGCAAGCAGGATGGGTTGCAGAGCAAATGGCGAGTTGGTGCCTGTATATGATGGACTATCTCAGCTGAGATGGAAGAAGGTCCGTTATCATCCCTGTAATAGCTTCTCTCGTTGACGATGCGCCGAAGCCGTGGTTCTGACCGACTAGTCATCGGTCTTAACATCTAGACCTGTAACCGGTCGTCTTCCATATATGGGAGCAAGCTCACGATATATTCATAAGACGACCTGTACAACTGAGTTTAAATATAGCAGGTTCATTTTTGCTGACCACGCACCTTCCTAATAAGATATAGCATCCAAAATGGGAAGGCTCTTGCAAATGCCTTCGCACATGGATTCCACTGTCAATAATACATAGCTCCCTCCGGTATTGACGAAAATAAAGGTTTCAACTCTGTCTTTGTTGGCAACTGCATGCATAAGACTCTGAGCTCTACTACAAATGTTCTTAGCACCGTTTTCTCAGTCATAGATCACCGTCAGTTGACCGTCAGTCTGCCATCACAGGAAGAAGACAATCCATATGGACATTTGCGCGCCGCCATCTTTCTGTCTCGATACGGGTACACCTCTACAAAAAACAATAAGAATCCAATCCCCTAGTCCCACTTTCTCTTCATCCCTGAGCACAGTCTTGCGAAACACTTCAACTTGAACATAGCTGTTACCCCAGGAAAGAAAGCGGAGCATCATCAACATATATAGGTCGAATTTGTTGCTGAAATCTTGAATCGCGAATGAGATCGTAGAGACGAGGTATATGTCATGTCTGCATGCAACGTAGCTCAGTCCTGGCCTCCGTAATGGATTAACCCTAAGAGAATCATGATTTAGTACGATGGGGTAGTGCCAGAGCTCCAAGCTGCATGCTGCTTGTGTTCTGTGAGTAGCCTATCATCCAAGAAGAAGAAGTTTTGAGACAACCGGGCGTTCGTTCGGAAGCAACTGGAAGACGTAAAATCAAGTAACTTCAAGTTTGAGAGTCGAGTTCATCAAGAGTCGGAGCGAAATTGCTATCTGAGCATCACGCAAAGCTTCGTAGAGTGTTTTTGTGTTATATAGTGTTTTCATAACATCAAGGATTATCGTGGTTGAAAATGCGGAAGCACACAGCGGGAGAAAGACGTGGCGCAGCGCGAGTACACGAAAAGTATTGGTTCAAGACGCGTGTTCCCGTTTTGGATGCTATATCTTATTAGGAAGGTGCGTGGTCAGCAAAAATGAACCTGCTATATTTAAACTCAGTTGTACAGGTCGTCTTATGAATATATCGTGAGCTTGCTCCCATATATGGAAGACGACCGGTTACAGGTCTACTTAACATCAACACCGCACACAGTGAGTATGTTGTATTTGTTCTCGCATTTGTAGTGACTCGAATAGATGGCCGGAGACGACAGTCCTCTATAAATGGTCAGAATGCCTCAAGGATTGTCCTGCTGCTGCACCGCCTGGACAAGTGTCGTGATTTGGTCAGCCTGGTTGCCCCTTGTGACCTCGATTATGACTGTTGACGCCGACGTTGGAGACGATGTTGAAACTTGACGTGGTCGACGGACTATGTATAGTGACTTATGTGCGTAAATGCTACGCCGTCCTTACGCTTCTCACTCAATTTTCTGTTCCTTTGCAGAACTCTGCTTTGTTGACTACCAGATGTTCATCGGAACAGCGAGATAACCTGTTTACCTTCTATGCTAGCACCACAGAATAGGCGAATCGAAAGTAGACGACCGTCTTCGCCTGTAACATGGCGTCTTTGACACGACACACAGGTATGGATACCTTTTATCTCCAATATCGTCATCCTAACAATGACAAACCTAATGATGACGAAGATGACTGTACTCTGCTGCTTTACCTTCAATCTGAGCTACTCCGGCCGTGTGGTATCTCCTGCTGGTTTCCGTTTTCAAAGCAGGGACTGCTGTTTATCACAGCGCAACGACTATGCATCCCATACAGGACCAACCGTCAGCTTTATTTCCGGTCTCATCCTATCGCTTTCATCTGACATAGAGTTATAGTCGCTCAATACAACATTGGTGCGCATACAAGGCACTCTCGGCACGGCTATGCAACGACACGGCAGTGAGTGTCGCTATTAGTGGGACAAAGTGCGTTCCAACCTACAGTCTGCTATCATTTACTGATGATTCCGCTGCATAGTGTTGTGTTTTGAAAGCCCTGCCATCAATGTCTTGCCTTCCTACAAGTAGTGTTGCAGAAGACTATCACCATTGAAGGTACGAAGGTCTTATACCCGTCCTTGAGCATCATTTCTGATAGTAATATTGCTTTTTTTGTGCAGCCATGCATCAACGGAGTACGAGAACGTTTATATAAGGCATATTCTCTGTTAATGTCCATGAGACATCACTCTACATATCTCATGCACAAAGCAGCACATATGCGCATAATTATCTCAGTATGTTCCCCAACCACGCTCTGTTGTTTTTCTGACCTCAGTCTTCAAGTTTGGGGCCTCATCTATTGTGTCATGCCCCACCTTCATGACTGAACGTCTCAACTTGCTTCTTCCTACAGTACCCTATGATCTTGATAGATGGTGACGAGTCCAGCGGGAAAGCACGTAACACTATGGATGAAAATCATCATGAGTCTATCTAGTACCTTTATCTTTACGATGCTCTACTCAGCCCCATTTTCCCTAGCTCTATGTTTAACGTCGAAGATTGACGGGTCGGGCATATGAAGTCGGCATGTTATTCTAGCAGTACCAAATGTCAAATGTCATCTTTTTTGTTTTCCACGCGCAGGTTCTTCGTCAGCTTTCATTTCGCTTACACGAAGCGGTAAAGTTGTCTAAGGGTTTGCTTGATTACCGATAAAAATACCGATATGTCAGCGAATCATTGGGTGACCAAAGTGCTCGAACCCATCGTCTTTCATTCGGCAGTACTATATTGCTCTACAACGATATCGCCACTAAGCCTCGTTTTCTGACATATATCGCTGTAATGGCGATGAGGATGATGAAATTTCATCTACTGGAAAGATATCTTAACCGATGAATCCAACTCTTTCTCGTGCGCCGAGATATAGGATTTCACCGCTGCGAGCAAAACTTCCTCGGTTTTACCCTTCAACTCTACGTTCTTCAACAACTAGTAGTTATTGTCTGCACATCTGGAATGACGGCTGCGCAGCTCCAGCATGCGTAGCAAACCTCCCGGCTTGAAACTTTCATCAATCTGGATCGAAAGAGATTGGAGTGACGGAAGGAGGACAGGTCGACCGTCCTTAACGACACTGAGTTTGCTAAGAATAGACACATGATTATTGACATGGTTTGCTCCTGAGATAACATCCGGGGTCCACTGCAGCGACAGACTCTTCAAGTGAGGCACCGTGTTCAGAATTCGACTCAAATGACCACCTAAAGGAACCAGATCCCGGATATACAACGCCTCAAGCATACACCGTGAACGACGCAGGAAGGCAGCGACTGTGGAAACAGTCGAAGCAGTGATACCGAATGTCTCTAGCCGTGGCAATGTCAAATGGTCGATAACTTTCGCTGCTTTCCATGCGACATCAAGCAAACGAATTCCGTTGTGCATGATCGGGGTGGTGGGGAGAATATGTGAAGGGATGTCCAGCACCAGAGAAAGCTCTGTAAGGTTCGGAGCCGACTGTAGAAGTCGGAATGGATTGCTCTTCACCCTACCTCCAGCGTGAAATAGCCGCAGCTGCGGCCGGGGCAAGTCAAGTTCTGCGCCATCCCAGATCTCCTCGGGAAGAATTTCCTGTAGGCAAGGAGCAGCGTGTTCTTCGGCCGTCCCTGTAGCACGTCTGTAAGGAGACTCTTCCCACATAAAGAGCTCCCATCGGTGAGATTGAGACACGATCAGCTGGGCCATAGCCTCGTAGCTTGGAACAGTCGCGCTACACGCAACTTCACCAAAAATCCGTAACGGTGCCTCTCCCGATCGGTCTAACCATAGCCTCAACGTTGTCACTGGGGCTGCAGAGCATGCGGCAGCATTAATCTCATTGAAGCTGAATTTGGACCAAAGCTGGTTTAGCGAGAGTGAGACGGTGCGCCAAAGTCGGGAGACGCGACTGTAGCTCCAGGGACCGAGGTGAGTCTGATGAACATCGGAATAGTATCTCCAGTCGTCCCGTGATAGCGTGTGGAGGAGGATCTCGCCAACGATCTCGGGTGGCATTTGACGAATGGTGGACAAGACGGGTCGGTGGAGCTCGATGGATTTGTACGCCTCGTGCAACGCTGAGTAGTCTTCTCCTGTCGGTCCTGCATATGGGTCCCCACGCCAGGCCATGATAAGGCTCTCCATCCGCTCATCGTCCAGCGCTAATTGTTGTCTCAGGCTCTTCATCAATTCTTCCGCTTCCCTGAGCAGGGAAGCTATCTCTTCATATTCGCAGTCAAGAGGGGCGTAGTTCGAAGTTGTTTGATGCCGATAGACTTCGGAGAGTTTGTGAATGTCGGAAGGAGTGATCATTGGTAGGTCGCAATCTGAAGGGTGGGTGTAAAAGGTAAGGGTTCTGAGACGAAATTTTGCGTAGAAATGCGAAGGATTGGATTTCATGTCGGTTCTTACGCAGTTCTCCGTGTGGCATAAATTTTGACTGTTGAAAAGGGAACTCCTTTTCCGGTAACGTCCAGCTTCCTTTGTAAGGGAACAACGGATCGCACCATTGTGAACGGCGACAGTGAGCCATCTCACCATGCGATCGTTGTGTTCCTGCCACTGAGTATGGCCTGTATCCAATCCTGCCTGTTAAGCGATAAAAGAGGACCCAAGCTTGAAACGGTAGCTCGCAAAATTCTGTGTACCTGTTCATAAGGGTCCGGTTTGAGAATCTTTTTCATCTACCGCCATCCAACGTCCTCCTTCAGTCTGCAGAATTGAGGCTACAAAAATTCCGGTAGTTAGTCTTTCGCGCCACGTAAAGCATTGAAGACGCTCCGTATGAGATACCAAGGCATTAAGCTTTAAGGGAGGTTGACTGCGAGATTCGTATTTGAGGGCCCGCTACCATGATATGGACTTCCTGGAAAACCATTCTTCCGTTGTTCTATCGTACAGACTAATCAATATGACGGTACCGCTTTCAAATAAAATGACCTCACGGATATATAGAGTCCGAGAAGTTCAGTATTGAGAATAAAGATAATGGGAGGAGGGGAGATGAAGGATGAACGCAGAAAACCGGCTGGACCGGACCGGAACGGAACGCATTAGTAAGTAGTTTGATTTTTAAGGAAATTCAAGCTCTTCCTTCAACGTTCAATTCACCTCGAACTCTGCTTGCCGCTTCCCTCTTTGCCAGACCATTGGATTTTACTCCTCACCGCCATCATATTGCAAAGGCGGACGAATACGTGACGGCCAAGGCTTGAATAGAACAATGGTCTTGACTAAAAGGTGACCGGCGCCGCCGACACTCAAAGTGTAGGTGTGCTTTCGCTGTTTTACGCCCTTTCTTTCTCACTGACTTTATTAGTACAGAAATCCTCTGTTAGAGGTACTATTTGCACTGCACTGCACTGCCCCTGCCCTCGCCGGATCGATGAATGCTTTTGTAAATTGTCCGGAGTTGTTTTATCGCTGGTTATCTTTTGTTAGGGCCACTGGAACCGTATCGCGGGGTTCGTTAGGCAAATGGATGTGATAGTGCAAGGTAAGCTACGAACAACCGGAGAACTACGGAAAGGCTGCCCGAACACGCACGTGACTATCAGGATGCGGGCCGCACCCAACGCACCCACCACTTCAAGGTTTAAACCAGTATGTCATCTCTTCAGCCACGTTCAAGGAAGTGGCGTGTCCTGTGAGATGGCTAAAAGATGCGAACAGCACAGAAGGAAATCATTCTTCCATCCTCTTGCCATACAGAATGACACCGAATTCGATGATTCTTAGGGTTACTTCAAGCAAACTGAAGGTAAATAGATACATTCAGATTGGTGTAATTCTTCTGACTTTCAGGAAGAAAGCGTCCTTATTTTCTCATCGTTACGAGCTCTTTGTTTATACGATACAACCTCATATCATATACGCGGACACCCTTCTTCGTCTCTAGACCTCGAACCCTTCGTTATCGGTTCTATCAATACGCAGATAAAAGTCCTTGATATCAAAGCACAATGACCACGACTGCCTTCTACGTAGTCTATCCTTCGTGATACTCTGGCGGTAGCTCATCGTCAGAGCCATTCCATCGGACAGGCTGCAGTCGTTCACTGAGCAATCTCAGCAACTCCTCCGTCGGCATATTCTCTCTATTCTCCGCGTGCAGTGTATTTGGCGGCGTGGGCAGTGTGGTTGACTCGGCCTGTACATCCGTCCTTCTCCGTGCCACGTCTTGCATCAATGCTCTCGACGACGAAGAGGACTCCCCTGTACTTGCAGTAACCGGGTACCTAGCATGTTTTTCCTGGCATGTATGGCGCTCTCCTGATATTTCTGAAGAGGCCACAGTTGACGTAGCCATGAACGGAGTGAGCATTTGTGAGGAAGATTTGTCCACAGCGGAATGGTCCCCGTTCTTGCTTCGACGACGCCGTCTACGGATGAGAAAGGTACCCACGACTACAACTGCGAGAACTGCTAGTCCGCCAATGACACCACTGACTATCGCTCCCGTGGATATTTTCTTTGTTGATGGTGGGGATGGGCTCGTAACGGTACTTGGACTAGGGACAGCGTTCGAAGTAGGAGTATCACTTGATTCTGATGATGCCTGGTCGTCTGCAAGCTGTATTGCGCTGAGCAACGAGCTTATTCCTACAATCTGGCCTTCACTGGAGAACGAGGTGCTTGGTGGCCCTGTCCAGGGTATTCCATAGATGTTACTTCCACCCGAAGTCGCCTGATTAATGACAGCATTATACTGCGCCGAAGTAAAATAAGCTAGGTACAACAGAAGGGTAGATTTTCTGAAGGCCCACCTGCACACCAATGTATTTCCTGATATATTCTCGAAGATCAGAGGATGTTGTGTTGCGTTCGTATAGTGCTGCCAGGGCACGCACAATGTAAAGTCCTCCAATTGTTGAAGCTTCATCATCAGATAACAATGATGAGCTCATGACATAAAGTCATGGACAAAGGAACGTACGAGTGATGACTCCGTCCAATCGTTCCCATAGCGGATAAGTTGCAACGGCAACGATCGTACTGTTTAGCCTATCAAATATCATGATTCAGTATGTTGACGACCATAATCCATTAGCACATACAAGGCCTTAGTTGAAGCGTTATGAGTGAGATCGACTAGGACGACTAATCCTTCTATAAAGATCCCAGAATTGGCAGAGTACTTCTCCAAATACACTGAGCAAGATTCATTTGACGACATAGTATTCAGTACGATATTAGACGAATCCAGAAGATGCATCTGTATAAAATTTGCCGACTCAATGGTAGCATTGAGATATGTCTGATTGGATGTGACTTCTGCCAATAGAGCTGAAACACTTTATCGCAGTCAGTGAAGCACGCTTCTAAGAACATTATGACACATACACAAGAAACAAGCTGAATTCACAGGGTCAACCAGGAGGTAACAACAACAACAACATAAAAAGGAAACGAACCCAGAGGCTAAACTAGTCAGTATTGGGTCGTTGGAATCACCGGTCTGGTCGGTTGATTAATAAACGAGGCATTGATGTAAAAAAGGGCTCACCGAAAAGGTGCCGCCTGCTAGAGTTGCTGTCGACGCGGATCAGTACACAGATCAGCTGAGGCGCCAGTGTCACTCACTGCCACATGACAATGACAGGTTGAATTGCTTGGCTTCCGTAGTACCTGAGGTAGCTTGCTCGTCAGATATCGTATATCTCCTCACAGAAGTCCACGAAGTTATGGCAAGATCAAGGAAGTCTGGGTCTTGATAGGCAGTGTAAGCACGAGCTGCAGCGTACCCATAATTCCTACAGAAATGAGCAAGGCATTATTGGTAGTGCATGATCAAGCTCACAGGCCATGGTTCAGCTATCATCGAGAATAGCATTGTCAATTATACAAAAACACCTTGAGTGAAATGAAACTAACACTTTTTGAATCGGGGTCAGTTAGCAGCAATCCAGAAGGTACAATGAGAACGTACGGATTGCTCAAAAAATTTGAATTCACCGACTCTGCCAGTTTAAAACACCCCTTCAGCTGTTCCTTGTACTTTGTTTGGTTTGTCAGTCTATCGAATTCGGCCATTTGTGCGTAAAGCCCTCCAGGGGCTCCATATGGGGAATCTGAGGATACTTCGAATAGAAGCTCAGCGATGGACATGGAGTGAATGAATGCACTGCTGAATTGCCCATTGGACTGGAGCATGCTAATCGCTTTTTCGAGAGCAGCACTTGCAATGCTTATGCGGTCTTCCTTGGACGACGTGATGTTAGAATTCTAGTTCTTATATTAACATTTCCCTCTGTCAACAAGCAAAGCGTCACTCACTTTCCAGTATGTGGACGACGTGAGATCCTGTGCAGTTATTGTTGTCATTAACAGCACGACCAGCACCGATATAAGATGGAGAGACCACATTTCTAGAGACTAAATATGTCTGTATCTGGCAGGATAATGAGAATGGCGAGTGGGAGATGAGGAAACCAGCAAGAAGGTGGGAATCACGGCACTAAATAACATGGAGATCAGTCAAGCGGGAGGGTTATGTAAAACCAAGGCATCAATTGTATCAGACCTTCAGTACAGTACGTGAAGAAGGTGATTGATATTTTTGCCGTTGTTGCCAAGAAAATTTCCTCGACTTTGAACTTGAAAGCGGTGTTACAAGTTGCGTCGATCAGCCCCTTCATGTGTGGTGCATAACCGGACTTTGGAACACTATACTGAGCAGTAGGACTAGACAGATTTACTATTGACATTGAGTACTCGCATAGAGAACCACAAGGTAGATGCTGATTACTACCAGCCAAAGACTGTCACCGGCGCATCAATTGGTACTAATCAAAGAAGATAGACATCAGAACGGATATTTAGCAAAATAGATGCGCACATATCAATGTTTGTAGGAACCAAGTTCCTAAACAGGCTGCATCACACTATAGTATAGGCAGCATCAGCAGTACGTAGACAGGAGGGACAGGAAGCATTTCGAGGGACTAATGTCTTGGAAGGGAATGGGACTGCCGAGCAAAAGACGAGAAGAATGGCGAGCCGGAAAGAAGGTGGGATTTGATCACGGCAAATTGTCAACAAGACGGGAATCGAATCATGGCACTGAATCACTTGGAGATCAGTGCCCGGGCCTATGCAAAATCCGAACAAGACGACAATGATACCAGACACCAGTTTAGCACGCTTGAAGTCGCAGCAAGAATGCTATCGAGTGTCCTCATGATGAGTAGAAGGCTAAGGGAAGAAGAGAGGTAGAATGGCGAGTATTCACAAAGTCTGTTGGGATTGGAGGTGCTGAGGTGGTATCATTCCGACCTCTCAAGACCAAATATTTCTTGGCAGAAAATAATACGTCACGCCGGGAATACAGACATTTGAGAGCATCTAGTTTACTTGTCTATACATAAGATCTTTTCATCTGCAATATTTCCCAGGGTGTTATTTGTGAACATAGCGATGGAGTTCCTTGCCATAATCCTACGTCGTCCAGTTGTTCGACGTGTTTGCATCAACTTCTCTTGTCTGAACCGGTGAGGGGAGACAGTTGCGAGGAGTGTGTGACAGCCATTGAGCTCCTTGTCACGGACTTGCTAGGCCTAGATGCGTGTACTATGTAGATAACAGGAGCGCTCAGATGAGACGCCAGAAGAAGCAAACGGTATTTCCTTGCAAGACATTCTTTCGTTGAGCTTTTATATGGACTAATCGATCTGATGGTGCTGTTGTCAAAGAAAAATGGTAACTTACAGTCATGCGGATATATAGAGTCAGAGAGGTTCAGTATAACGCCAGCGTCGAGAATAACGACAAGATAGTGGTCAGAAATCGGGGAAAGCCGAGTGCCGGACCGGATTGCGTTGGCGGCAGAGAATTTGAATTTTCAGGAAATTCTAGATCTTCCTTCGACCCACAATGTACCTTGAACTATGCTCGCCGTAACGCTGCTTCCCTCTTTGCCGGCCGACTGGATTTGACTTCTCGCTGCCACCATACTACCTGAATATCTCCACCAAAGGCGGATGGATATCCAGATACTTGACGGCCAAAGCTTGAATAGAACAATATTCCTGAGTAAAAGGTGATGCTCAAAGTCTGGGTGCGCTTTTGCTATATTACGCTCTTTCTTTCTCGCCAACTTTATTGGTACAGAAATTCTCTCTCACATGTACTATTATAACTGCACAATACTCGCCCTCGCCGGATCGATGTACGCCCATTTATCTCAAGTCGCCTTATCGCTGACTTCAAGAACGAACTATCCCCTGGAACATGACCTATTCATCCGGTTCTTTAGGGGCCTGTCTCATGTCCTACTAAGGTGACAGTGCAATATCGCCGTCGCCATTGGCTTCTGTACGTATTCGAAGGCTTTTCTTCATACATTCTATCAGATTTACACAGCACATGACAACACTCTACCGCGTCCGCACCTAATGCCAGAGCGCCCAGCCAATGTCGGGGACCTTAGTCAATAGAACACCGCGAAATTGACAACAAGCGATTCTGACATTGATGTACGCTGCGCAGTTTGGTGTTATATAGCCTGAGATTTTTTGTCATCAAAGTCTGATTGTCAACATGCTCTATCTCACCTCTCTCGTATCTGTGGCTCTCCTCATCCCGAACAGTGTCGTCGGGTACCCTGGCAAAGCTCCTCCGACTTCATTAGAGCTTTCTCGTCGCGCTCAGCTTGAAACTGCTACCCACCGTTCCCTTGCGGATTGTCATAGCCACCTTGCTCGACGCGGATACGTGGACAGGTCAATTGCTTGTCGTATCGCGCTTGCTGAGGACCCTCGAAAGAAGCGCGGGCTTGCCACTAGTTAGTATACTTTGCCTTCCCTGGTCTTACACACGTACTCATTTAGCCTCATCATCAGGCCCTCCTTATAAACGTGCTCTTACTGTGCACGAGGTAGCGAGCACGAGCCACCTATCGAACGTGACAGGGCTCACCTCCGACTCGGACCCCTTCATGTCTAATTCCTCATGTGTGCTCACTCCCGAGCTCGAGCAGGGCTCGCACTATGTCCAGGGTGAATAGGTCCGCTCTGACATGAGTGAAGACCAGGCCGGAGTATCCGCGTACGTGGGCATCGAGTTAATTGATGTCTCTACTTGCGAGCCCCTGACTGGCGTCTATCTCGATGTTTGGTATTGTAACGCAACTGACGTCTACGCCGGAATCGTCTTTTTGTAGAACACGACTTTCCTACGTGGTATTAAGCACATAAACGACGAAGGGTACGCTCAGTTCCAGACTATATCCCCAGGTATGCCCGATCCCATTCACTACTCCCCTTTATGGACTGACGACCATCAAAGGACATTACTCTGGACGAACCACCCACTTCCGTATGATAGTCCACGAGGACGGAACGGTCTTCGACAATGGTACCTTCAAATCTGACGGCAACCAACACATCGGTAAGCCTTGGGATATCGCTCCATCTTTATTTCGGTCGCTAAGCCCACCACAGGTCAAGTGTTCTTTGACCAAGACCTCATTACCGCTGTTGAGACCACCACTCCATATCACGAACAGTATTTCCATCACACAAAATGAAGATGACCGTGTATTCGTCACACATAAGATTGGTGTGCAAGTGGTGAAAAAGGGCGAACCCTAAGTACATAACTGGTCTATAGTAATACTTGTCGCGTCAATCTTTCTTGTAACAGCTACCATCCCACTGTTTTAAGTGGCATTAATGAGAGTATTGCAGCCTTTGCGGGATTGATACTCACAGTGAATAGACTATATTTTATATCCAGCAACTTTGACTTCCGAACTTCGGCCAGCTCGACCAAAGTGGAAGTCACCTCCTGCAGCGTGAACAGCTCACAAATGCCTGCCGAAAGATCTGCAATCCCTCGTTGAATGTCTGGTGATGGGGGTCCAGCTTCGCATAGAGAACCTTCGACGCAGCACAACTGACATTCCTGTTCGTCTGCATCTCCGGTATCCTGGCAATCGACATTCAAGCTATGGCACCGATGACACTATAAATTATTAAGAATTGTAAACAACTGTGGACAGGATACACATACTGGAAATGATCTCGCGGCACCAAAGAGCGGCCAGCCACACACTTCAGTTGCTCCGACCTTGACTCCGTCTAACTTCGATGATGCATCCATACTCGCAGCAACCATCGCAGCCCAAAAAGGAGGCGAACACTCTTGACGCATGATTTCCAAATCTTAGCGGACATAGATAACGAGTCCAAAATCGAGGGAAATCTGGCGGAACCGCATCATAGCATTTTGGAGACGTATATAATTGCCAGAACTGTGGTGAATACTTAGCTATGAAATTCACTGAAGTAATAGATACCACGCACGGTATCTATCACGCTAACTTGGAATTCACTGCTGTGTTCCTGTCTGCAAAGGACTATGAAGTTGCCCGGGTGAACTACGTCTTGAAGGAGCCTTCGAAAATCGTCCTACAGGGGATGATGAAATGGTGTTTCTCTTACGAAATTAATGGTTACCCGAAGCTCTTTGGCGTTTTCCGCGTGTTCTAGCACTGCCGCTATGAGAGATCGACTTTCCTGATCCACGAGCCTTGCCCTGGCCTCGCTGACATCAGGCCGGAAAATATGTGTCTGAAGCTGTTCGGGTCCAACAACCCAACCACGAGGAAAGTTCTGCACCAAGATTGTAGACATCATAAGAGGAACATAGGAGTGTAGAGCTGAAACGAAGACAAGTGACATTTGAAAAACTGGGCGCGGTTCATTTCCAATATCATCACACGTGCCCTGCTTGTCGGATTATCTTTCTTTGTCTCTTACCATCATGGCGCCCCGTACGGAACCCGAAATCCTCTCGACAAGCAGAGGTGCTGGTATTATAGCTGGTCAAGACGAACTTCTGATATGGGCAACCCGCAAACCGGACACGATGGAAGAACACATTGACGCGATTAGTAGCGCTATAGCGGTCTACGTGAAAGCACGAGTGCAGCTGGAGTCGGATAGATCAATGGCGCAGTGGAATCTGGTTAACCAAGCTCAGGTTTACCATCTCTATTTCAATCATTCGTCATTTCTAATAGAATGTTGCAGCATTCCATTACCAAAGCTTGCAACTTTGTTGAGAATACGAGAGTCGTACAAGGAAGAGCTCTCTGGGAAATGCCATCCGAGCCGTTAATACCTACAGGTGGCGCTGAACCAGGAGATGTAGAAAAAGCCGCGATGCGAGGTTTAAATGGAGAGAAGGGGAAGAAGAAAAAGCCCACTACATCTTCAATAAATGCCGAAGCTTTGGTATGTGTCATCGCTCGTCATTTCCGTTGTATGGACTCTGACAAGAAAACTGACAGTCTACAAGATCTCATACGTCGGGGAGAAAAGACATGGAACATTCAAAATCAAAGGCTCCAGAACCATCCGTGAGTGACATAGCGAATCTGTAAGAATATCACTAAGACGTTCCCTAGAATTTCCGTGCCGATGAAAATATACCAGAGACTGAGAAGGATCGTGACATCGAAAAGAACCTCTGGAACGAGGTGTGTAGGTCTCTCTCTCGGAATATTACGAGCTGATCATATTACCTTAGTTCGAATCTCACTTCCCAATACCAGATGAACCTGGACTTGCGTTGCTAACAGACCTACGTGATATAATCATCGAAATGGAGGAAGAAAATCAATCTAAAGCCATGATGGCGCTCGGTCGCGAGCTTTGGTGCCAGCTCGTATTCTTAAACGTCCATTGTGGCCAATCTAGGACTCTGAACAAAACGAAGGTGTGCAAGATCAACATCTCAGATTGGGACTTGATACCTGTGGAAGCTGACGAACCGGTACGTGTTTTCGATGATGGACTTAGGTTATCTTCCTGACTTTTGCTTGCATGTCGAAGTGTAAAACATGTGGAACGAAGATTGCTTGTCAGTGGACGAATGACCTTGACCGGAACAAATGTCGGGAATGTCATCTGCAGGCCAAGCGTTGCGTTGGGGGTAGCAAAAAGGTGGTTGACGAATCTCGTAAACGCAAACGAGCCTCCAAGTCTCTTCTTCCTACCAGAAGGCGACGGAAACTCGACCCACATGAGAGTCTTGTTGATGATGAATACGACAATGACGAATCCTCTCATGATTTCGCACCTGTGTTAAAAGTTCCCGCTACGCGACCCGACGTCGGAAATGTCGGAGCCGTGATTAGGAAGGCGGATCACTTTGGGTCTTCTTCGGCCTCGAACTCTCCCGATAAATCATCTAGGCGCACTGTAGCACCACCGGGCCCTTCTTCCGTGACAGCAAAGGCTGCTGCGGCTGAGCCCGAATCCAGTGAACTTGGAAACTCGCCGTCGGGAGCAATGGTTTCGACGTTCATAATGGAGTTGGTGCGAAAAGAGTGTAACAAGGAGAGAAGTGTACTGCAGGCTTTGTTGCGGGAAGAGGTAACGGCCCATAGCAAGAGGATGAAAGCCATATTTGACATGTTTCAATAAATAAATTGACCATGTATGCACCTGGTATCTTACGATGTTCAGCCTTAGAGAGAAGATGGCCAGCATCCTATCCTCTTACCGTGTTCCATCACTCAAATACATCAACGTCCACGCTTACAAACACACCCTCCCGTCCATCTATAGCGCAACGTCCCAGCGAGTCAATGTTCAACTCTGATCGTCCGCATAATTTAAGTGAACAAAGAACTAGAGTCTTATCATGCAGACTATAAGATAACCTTACCCTGAATCAAGCAAGGCATTATATTCATGACATCTTTTCTGCAAATAGGTCAGCGTTGAGCGGGATGAACAAATATGGTACGTGCCTAATACACGATGCGTATGTCACTGATTACCTGGTCAAGGGGGATTAGTCGGTGAGCGTCTCGAGCACTGTGAGTACGTACCTCCTCCAGCCGTACCCTCCGACCAAGCTAAGCAGCCCCTAATACTCGCGTCTACGGTGGCCATATCCTTGTCCTCGTCCTTCGTTCATCTTCATGCTAAACCCCGTCGTGGTAGCCAGTGGCCATGTTGTTGATGCCGAAATCCTCTATCGCCGTTGAGACTAATGTCAAGTCTAACGGAGGGTCAGCGAGAGAGCACAAAAAATCCTTAGCGCACACACCATGCTAATGATTTCCCACTACTGGGCGGTGATCCTTCGATGATTGCAGCTTGCCGTTGCTTCAAAATTCTCGGCTAAAGAGCGTGGGTCAGCGACGGTGGATGATTTCAAGGATACTGTACGCGTACCTTGAGAGTCGGTTGGCATGGGCGTCAGGCTGTTGACGGTTCTGGGATTGAGTCCGATGGATTAAGAGGCAGAGATTTCATAGCGGCCACGACGCATATGTCGTCAATATCTGGTCAAGCGGAATCCGTCAATTTGAATAACCACGCCAAGTACAAGGGCCAACGAGCATGTACCTCCTCCAGCTGTATCCTGCAACCACGCTAAACAGCCGCCAATCCTCACGTCAATGACAGCTACATCCTCGCCTCCTTCCACCTCCATGGTAAAGCCCATCGCCGTAACCGGTAGTCTACTGGTTGGTGTAATCCTCCATCATCGTCGAGACCGGCGTCAAGTCTAACGGAGGGTAAGCCAGCGAGCAGGAAATAAAGAGTAGCATACGCACCTTGGCAACAATTTCCCACTACATCTTCCCCGGCGGTCCTTTGATTGCTGCTTGCCATTGCGTCAAATTTCTGGGCTGAAGAGCGTGGGTTAGTGGGGACGCAAAGGTATAGATTTATATGCCTACCTTGAAAGTCGGGGCCATTGCAGGTCTGTGGATGCCTCTGGGACTGAACATGATGGACTACAAGGCGGACATTCCCTACCATCACTGTAAAGAAAATGTTAGTGAAAAAAACAACATCGATAAGAAACCGTACTCCATGTCTTGACGAGGTGCCGACAAGCTCAATACTGCAAAAGAGAATCTATCAAAGATCGAAATCGAAGAACGAGACACAAAGAACCTACTGTGTGCTCGACGACATAGTGGTCGTGGATGAGAATAATATCAACGAAAAGTTCCCAAAAGGGATCTGATGGCGGTCACGGGACTCTAAGCTCGTGAATCGACGCGTACGGCTCAGAGCCTCGAGGATGGCGACAAACCTGGTGGGAATAAGACGAGAACGTCGCAGAGGTCATCGATGAAGACGACATCGTTTAGTAACAAAGTTGCGATACTTACCTTGAACGGAGGCTTTCAAGAAGCTACAATGACGGTGAATTGGAAGAACACATCTTAGGCTGAAGACGGTCGTCCACTGATAACGGGAAAATGACCTTGCTGCTTCAGTAATGGTGCTGAGGAGCACACAGAGTCTACCTCTCCTGTCTATACTGATGGGTGATTATCATTCTACGCTAATCTCTAATAGAAAACCCACTGCTTCAAGGGGTCGGATCCTGCGAGTCGGACCTGTTATCGCCTGTCCAGTGATTTAACTAGTGATTCATTCTTCATCTCTGAGCAGGTGCAAACCGTATTGATCAGACGATTCAAAATCAGTGAATCATGGCACCACGACTGGCCGACGGTTCATCCATCCTACTGAAGTGCACGGTGAGGAGGGTCCTGGAGCATGCTCCGAGTAGGGTTGCTATTCTTGCACATCCGGTGGCGTCGGAAACCAGATATCGACCGGAAGGAATCATCGATTTGTACTGTAAGTATGCCGCAATGGGTGATGCAACAACTGTGAAGAGCCTGAGGCAGAAGCACCACGTGGCATTGTTGAACACTGATCACGTGTGACCGGGGTGCGCGACGTGCGTCCAAGGGGTTTCGAAATTTTTGTAGAAGGATATCCTGTCCTAAAATGAAAGATAGGTGTAAGAGAAGCTTAGAGGTACAAAATTTAGTGCTCAACTCCCACCTGTTACAGAGATACGGACCGATTTATCTGAAAATTTTGACCCAATTTCTGACTATTGTACCGGACATTTTATCGCATTTTGAGCACTTCTTGAAAAACATTTTTGAAAAATTCGACCGACCGTGTGACAGAAGTACTATAAAAGGTGCGTCACGCACCTTATTGGGCGATCACATGATATGTCCCACGGGGGTACCCTATATCACGGAATGAAATCCCAGGAACCCCTTGCGTGCGTCGTGATTTACTTTTAAACATTTGACACAAAATTCAACTCGTTCGCCACACGTGGTGTAAAATACATGTAGATGAGAATTATCTGTCTCTCAAGTCTGAGCAACTCTCTCTTCATGGAATACTCCAGGAATTGTAGTACCGAGTCCGGGGCCGTGCCGACCACTGTCAATGTCCCGAAGTGCCAGGGTTCTGCTGCGGCAATACTGTGTTACATGCCCCGTTGTCATGACTTGCCGTCTGAGCTATCTCCTCGCACCTTGTTCAGCCTGTGCTACACCAAACATGGAAGAGGCTCATAGTTTTTCATATGCTGTCTACCTCTCTCTCCGAATCTCCTACGACGTGTGTTTAGCTCTCTTCGACTTTGTGATCTAACGTACGCGAGTCCTTTGCATCTGGGCTACTCCTTCAATTTCTTGAATCTCTCTTATTCCTCGCACTATGACTTTCTGGCATAAGCGTCCCTTGCCCCAGTTGGCTCTAGAAGGAGGACCAATCAGAAAGTCTTTGCTGCGATTTCACATGTTTTCACCTAGAGCACGCTGATCTTTGTATTAATAAATTGCCGCTGTACTGTATTTTTACTCGGTAATCCTGACAGATTCAGTAAACGGTACACGGACTTGTAGAACTACGGAAAAACCGTCCAAAAAGACTCAAGTGATGGTATTGTACATTCGTGTATCTCTTTCGACCTTCTGTCTTCTCGAGCATCACAGCAACGACTGAGCCGTACCATAACTTATTTAGCTCCAGAGAACAAGAGAGGCTAACGATTGTGTCGTTCGCAGAGTCGGGACATTCGACGCCGAGCTGCATTTAATTCTTGTAGTACCAAAGCTCAAATGGCGGGTCGTTCCCTCGTCCGCCGACCCTTCGATATGCCAACTGAGCTGGGGGAAAGAAACCGTTGACGTGTGGTATACAGTCCACTATTTCCCCGTTGTCATCCTGTCGGAATACGAATTTGAGAGGGACTACTTGGGGGGCAGCACCTTCAATATGTATTCAGTCAGACACTGCGGGACTGAGGTCAATGAAGGGATGACGCACGATATTGGTGGAATATGAAGCCTCGGATACAGTTGTTTCCAGGATCTGGGAAAGTTATTCCTTCGTCGAGTCTGGGGTAATAATCAACGAATTTATGTTCCAGGGAAGGGGTTTCGATGATGTGCATTCGAAAGGACTATATGTGCCAGTCACAGTTATATTTATATTTGCAATGTCATTCCATACGTACCATTCCGAGGCATCTCTGGGAACACCAGAATTGACCGCAGTGACATACAGCGACAGGTTCGGAAGCCAAGTCCATATTGTGGCAGCCACTGCAGAGAAACAGCGTAGACATAACTCGCCGATCTGTTGCTCTTTGATATGGGGAGATTCGCGGGGTGGCCCGGGGGAGGAAATGGGTGTGAATGCGAAGACCTGGCGCGGGAAAAACAAGCAGATGGGCCTCTCGAGACGCGTTGTAGTGGTGTGTTTACAAAGTGTTTAGCGTTGTCACGTTGAGTAAATGCCAGCGAACAGCGGTGCCACTCGATCAGAGCAAGGAACAACAGCAAACTGAAACCAGTGTCGTGAAGGGAAAGGACAATACCTTAGCCTTAAGACTTATCTCGTCTCCTACTAATTCTGCCACTGACAGAATTAGAGCAGAAGCACGCTGAACAGCGATAATCCGAGTATGTTTCCTCACTGGCAGCCTATCAGTGACTACCGTCTTGCAGGGAAAATTTGAGAGCCATGTTTCAAGCATGATAAATGCGACAGATGTCCGCAATTTTTCCTCCCGACTGCATGGGGGACATTTCAGTAGGGATCACAAATCCACATCGCACGAAATGGATCCCCGCTGCTACTCTTTCTCCAGTTCGTCTCGACGGATTTTCAAATGTAGATTCAGAGACGTCATGTATGCATCACTGGGATCACGAGGGTTGGAACCGTACCGCGGTGATAATACAATGGAATGCGCACCCAGCGCGGACAAAAGTTGACACTGCTCCATTCTTCCGTGTGGGCCAATCATTCTGGCGGCGTTGCGTTCCACGACGAATCGAGACTCCGCCTTGCTCTGAGTGTAGGAGTTCAGTCAATATAGCACGCCAAGGTCGAGAGCAAGCAGAGTGCGATGACTTTGATTTAATTTGAGGGCGAGAAATGAAAGATCGGCAAGGAATCGGCCCGGAGAAAGCCGGACCGCATTCTGCATCACGTGCAGACTTGAATCCGAATTGGCCGGAAATCCAAAATCCCTGCTCTTCCTTTCGCTCCCATTTTACCCTGAACCCTGCTTGATACCTCCCATATTCTCGCCCACTGTGCTTTTCTTCTTTCTGCCACTGTACCTCCTGAATATCTCGACAAAACACGTAGGATTACGTGAAGAACAAGAACGGAAAGAGGCGACTCTGGAAATCTAGTACACTTCAAGTTTAATGTTTCTCGCACCTTTTTTTCGCTGATGTTTCTGGTACAGAACGCCGCCGTGACTGGTTCTGGAGCTGAAAAACGCTCGCGATCGCTTGGTTGATGTACGCCGAGGTATTTCAAGTCGGTTTGTCGCTCACTTGCGTTCATCAGGGCTGAGCGTATACGCCAAGGTCAAATAATCCACTAGAATATCACCTATTTTCACCCCGTTGTATGGCGCCCGTAAATGCTACGATTCTGTTTCCATGAAGGAAAGCAGAGCGGCGTGGCGCTTTCGTGCTTCAAGATTGCTAAAATACACGAACAGCACGAAAGGGAGATGGTTTTATGTCGTGAGTAATTGGTTTTTTCTTTACCGACCATTCTCATCGTTTGATCAAGACAATAATACGTCGACGTTATCTCGCCGCGATATTTCGCTTGTGCAGTAGTAGGCCTATATTGCGGACACTTGGCGTCGACACTGTGGCCCTCAGAGGCTTAGGGTCGAAGTTCCATGTCTATGCAGACTCTGTTCCGTAGTTGTGGGCATGTTCATTCCGTCTATTTTGTGAGTGCCCTTGTATCATCCATCTTGTTCCCCTCTGACTCGTGAAATTGGCAGCGCCTTGACTTTACTTCCGGGCGAAGCTTACGGTATATACGGCGCTTGAGGGCTCCTTCGTAGTGCGATACCATCTATTGGTTGTCACCAAACACATTGACAATGATCGCAGCATGGGCGATCCTATGGCTTTGTGCAGAATTCATGGGTTATCTTTACAGTTTACTCTGATGCCCGGTTTAGCCTGTTTCCAGAAGACGCGACTACGTACTAGCTAGGAGGATCGATTGTATTTCGGCATTCTTCAATGTTAGGTATGCTACGAACTTCCTTTGTGTGCCGTGCTCACGAATAATTTTACCTCTTCTTAGTCTTGACGTCGAACATGGCCGACAAAGCCCTGTGAGTTGACCGTTGTGCTTAGCTTTGTCATTATCATTTTGAATTTGCACTGCTTTTAGGGAGCGCACGCCAGCACGTTAAGAAGGTGCCTTTTTCGGTGCTCGCACGGTATGGCTAGTTTCAAGCGGGGACATTTCGGCGGGATCCTGAACATCCCCTTTCTCCATCAGTGGCGGGAGAAAGACTATTACGTCCATGAAAGCAGCAGCACCATGGCAACCTGTATTCTGCACTATATCCTATCACGCCATCGCCTCATCTTCCTCCGTGCTCCGGGATCTGTCCCCACGTTATCGACAAAGTCCGTTCATCGTTCTACATACCTCCTTGTTCTCCGAGAGAGTCCGATACCCGAAGGTCTTCGGTGCACTCACAGAAAGCGCCGATGTGAAAGGAAAGTGAACAAGCACGGAGATTCAGATCTCAGATTTCCTTGGAACATACGGGAGGGAAAGATATAAGTATACACATAGTCAAGAATGCGAGAAACGGAGGCCGCCCATGCTTCGAGCCCCGATGATCATTAATCGCGACCGTCCGTCTTAGTGGCGTCCAGCCGCGATACTCAAGGCCCGTTTCCCTACAGGCCAATTACGCCCTATGCGAGTCGTTGATCATAGACTTTCCTCCATCCACTCCCGTATCTTCTCGATTCCATAAAAGTCATTCTCTAATGCCGAAGTCGTTTCTTCGTTGCTGAATGGAAATGTGCCATCAAGCATAGATTCACCTGGCTTGCGGCATGAATCAAAGTCGATGATCACCAGTGTACCATCGGCATTGAGCATGATGTTACTGGGGTTGCGAAAACTAACTCACATGTACGAGACCAAGACCATGAATGTGCCCGATACCTTTCTTAACCTGATCGAGCGACGGTTCAATATCCGATCTCAGAATCACGCCCTTCTCCACCGCATCGTCCAATGCTTGCCCATACCGCTTGAAACAAAGCTCCACCATTAACCCATCCTTCTCGACATATCCATAATACTGCGCCACATTCCGATGAGGGTGCTTCATCAGTATCTCGCAGACCCGAGCCTCCTGAATCATAAGCGGCCAAATGGCAGACTTGTCGAGATCCTCTGGACAAAAGTGGTATATTCTGCCAACCTTCACGTAGCAGTCGTCGGGAAAAGGCTCGGGGACACGGATTAATCCAGGTGGCGGGGCAATTCGGTATAGAGACCGTGGTACGAGGATGGCATGGCGGCTAAGCGCAGAGCGCGTCGCCTCGTCTTCGTCGAGACGCTTGCGAGTGGAACTTTGGAAGTAAAAGAAGTCTTCCCCATCGGACCAGAGGAGTTCTCGTAGACGGAAGGGAGATTCAGCTTCATCATCCATCATTTGGATATCATGAACGAGGCGTCGCTCGCGATTGGTAGGTTCAACAGTGGTCATGAGGCTCAGAAATCTAGGTTGACTGAATAGAAAAGACTCGCGGAGAACTCGAGGCGTGGAGAATTAGCGCCCAGCTCGCTGAATGAAAGATGGGTGAAGTAGTACACGTTGGTGGGTCCACGATATTCGGGTGCATTTCGCCGCCGGCATCAAATCACTGATGCTGGCGGTTACGCGTGTCTCTCTTCCGCGACCTCGCGTACCTCGGCGAAGCTATGTCGACCTCTATTTCTCGCATGATCTCAATGTCGCCATACCCATACTTCGTTGCGGCGAACCGTCTATCTAATCTTCGCTACTCCCGGACATTGGCTGGCAGGCTGGCTGGCTACATGGGATCCTGTTACGGGTCTAGTGGGCCTGATGATAATTATATGTGAACAATGGTGAACCCAGGCATCTGGCTTTTATCCTTTCCCCTCCAGCTGACATATAATTTTAGCTCTCTACCGATTCCTCGACGCTCATGCATGCGGAGATTTCACGATAATGCTTCAACGTCTATGCCAAGGCCAGGCCATCACCAGAATACCACCATGGTCAGGGAAGGTTGCGTGCTATCGTGCTTTGAGATGTGAACAGCGCGGGAAAGAGATCATGAGTAATTGAATTTTCTTCCCGCTGATCTTTCTCATTAGTTGCCCAGACAAGTATGACGTCGACGTCATCTCGCCAGGATGTTTGGCATGTATGGTAGTAGGCCTATATCGCAGACTGTTAGAAATTTGAGCATCGACGCACTGGTCATGTCTAGGTTTGATGTCGACAAGCCTGGTCGTGCGCCTGTGGGCGTGCTGCTTCCGCCTTTTTGTAAGTGTCCTCTTTTCGCCGTGTGCACCTTCTTACCCATGAAATCAGTATCGCGTCCTTTCTCTCCGTGGCCTCGTGTTGTCGGATCAATTTCTGCTATTAAAAGCCCGTTGCCAACAACCCATGTTTTCCAGGTTGCCGAATTTGGGAAGGTTACGACACATACAGCGCTTGGGGGCACCTTCGCGGTGCGATGCTAACTATAGGTTCTCGTCAGTCACATTGACATCACGACGTCGGTCTCAGCTCGTGAGCCCGATACGAGGTTCGGACAAGGATGATCTTATCATGCATGCAGATGTCGTGAGCCATCTCGCAATCTACTGACACCCGAAGTATAATTTGCCCAAGACAATAGGACCACCCATTAGCGCGGAGGAGCATCAATTGGGTCATTTCTTGACGTTAGGTACGCTACCAATGATTCTTTGCATGCTCCGCTTACGGTTCATCTTTAGTCTTGAAGTCAAACACGGTTGACAAAGCCAAGTTCGTTGGCTGTTTCACTTCGCTTTGTCGTCGTCATTCTGAATTTGAACTGCTTCAGGAAGCGCGCGATGTCGTACGAAGGCAGTCTCTTTTTCCGCGGTAACACGGTGCTTAATTTTTGCTAGCACCATCTGGACGGGATCCTGAACATCTGTTTTCTTCCTCATCGGCTCGAGAAGCTCACACCAATGAGGGCCTATGCCAAAGTTATCGACGACATTGTGTACGACGCTCTGTATGCATGGGCGAAGGCGGCAAATGGTGAGCCCACATGTACCAGTCCTATCCTTTTGACTCCGGCTGATGTACCAATTCAGCTTCCTGCAGATTCGCTCCATCTATTCAGTCAGATATTCAATCAATGGTTTTCTTTCCATCGACAACGTTATTGCCGTGCTGGCTTCTAGATGGACGGCGACGGAGGAAAGAAGGCATCACCAAGCAGCCAAGAAAGGTTCGTTCCAGGTTATCCTCTGCTATACCCTTCACTCATTCGCCTTTGTGCTCCAGAGCCGTCTCAAGCTTTTATCTAGTGAAACCACAGCACGTACAGACGTATTGCATTCTTTTCGTTAGTCATCTCATGGAGTCCAGGCCGCCGAGGTCCTTGCTCTACCTGGCGCGTGTCAGACGGTAAGAGGATGTCGCTCCCGTACGTCACGGTATGTTAACCAGTAATCCTTTGCTAACTATCATCAAGGAAAGATCGTTGTGGTAGCATCTCCGGGATAGTGATTACTGGATATGCGGAAAAGTCGACTCAGTATTCAATTCCAGCTCACCATCAGCAGTGCTCAAAACGGATCTGTTGCATCGTGCTCGTACGTGATTCTACTATTAGCAGCAATAGTATGAGAAGAAGAGTAAATGAGTAAACTGTATTGTATTGCGGTACGACTACGAGGCTTTTATACCTCAACAAGTATTCTAGTATATTCTACGAGTGTCCCAAATTGTAGCTAAATTAGTAAGATAGAAAGTTCAAGTACAGACGCGACTTTGCGTTCATGGGTAAGGTCCGGTTAAACACTTGCGAACCGACTAGTGTCGGCTTGCTCGGCTAACACTCCCCCTCAAGCCGAAATCAGTCCAAGGGCTTCAACGAGGGGTTTGAATTTGAATGATGCGAGTGCCTTGGTTAGGATGTCGGCGGTCATCTCGGAAGTCGGGCAATAGATGACTTCGAATGTCCCTTCTTGTATTTTCTCATGGATGAAATGATATCGGATATCAATATGTTTTGTACGAGCATGGAACTGTCCGAGTTCGGCATGCGCAAGTGATATGGCGGACTGATTGTCGCTATAAATGATGAATGGAATAGAGATCGGTCCGAATAATTCAGCCAGGAAGTAACGATACCACATGGCTTCTTTCGCAGTGTAAGTCAGAGCAATATACTCTGCTTCAGTGGTGGATAGTGCAGTGATTTCCTGCTGCTTCGATGACCATGAGACTGCGGCGCTGTTGAGAATAAATGCATAGCCCGATATGGCTTTGCGATGCTCGAGTGACATTCCATCGGCATCAGTATAGATGTCGAGACCATGTGTCTCGTTTGATCTGCCGTATGTAAGTCCCAGTGTGCGTGTGCCCTTAAGGTACTGTAGCACACGTTTTGCTGCATTCCAATGGGGACGTCCGGGGTTATCAAGAAAACGTGATAGAACACAGACCGTGAACGCAAGGTCTGGTCGAGTAGCAGTAGAAAGCCATATTAGGCCACCAATGAGTTCCCTGTATGGAACGTCTCGCATATCCGCAACATCGCTCGGAGTGTTGGGACATTGCTCCCGTGATATCTGAGTCGTGGGATCGAGCGGTACAGAGACTGATTTGCAGTCAGTCATCCCGAATTTCCGCAGCAGCGAGTCAATGTATGTTGTCTGTGAAATTGATAAGGTATGGTTCTTGCGATCCCGTTTGACTTCCATCCCGAGAAGCCAGTTGAGCGGTCCAAGCATTGTAATTTTGAATATCCGTGCAATTTCTTCCTGAATTTCATCGATTAGGGTAGGAGACGTGCCGGTGATTGTGCTATCATCAATATGAATGGCCATCAAAATGATGTCGTCTCCTCTGATGAGGCGGTAGACCGCATGATCGTTATGGAGCGCATGAAATCCTAATGTGGCGAGTGATGTGGTAAGCTTCTCGTACCACTTTCGACTTGACTGCTTTAGTCCGTATATTGTGCGTCGGAGGCGGATGACTTCGTTTGGATTTCCATTTGTGTAGTGTGGTGGCTGCTCCATGTAGATCTCTTCATTGTCTGAAAACTCGCCATTGAGAAAAGCAGCAGAGTAATCAAAAAGCTTGATGTCCCAGTTGTAGTGTGTGGCAATGGACAGAATGGTTCGAAGAGATGATAATTTGGCAGTAGGTGAGAAAGTCTCGAAGTAGTCAACACCTTGTACTTGGGTGAAGCCACGAGCTACGAGACGCGCCTTGTATTTATCGATCTCTCCGTTAGCCTTGCGTTTGATGCGAAGAGCCCACTTTGATCCGACGATATTGCATCCGATCGGCCTTGGCGTGGGTCCATCACCAAACGTGCCTGTTCTCTTCATTGCTTCCATCTCGACGTCCATGGCCTGTTTGAACAGCGGCCAATCCTCCCTCTGCATTGCCTCTTCAACGCTTGGTTCATCAGACATATCTCCCATGGCCAAATATGCATACTCTGTGGCAACTGAGTCAGCAACCGGCTCGGCCTGGACAAGATGGGCAGCTCGACGTGTTCGAGTGCCTTCGATAATGTTCTGTACATCGATTTTACTCGAAATATCTTGCGGTGCAATCGGAGATATCAGCTTCGACATTGGGCTTGATGGAGGGGTGTCTGGTGGTGTGGTGTGGTGAGCGGGGAACCTGGTAGAGAAAGGGGTGTTGGTTTGGGTAATGCAGGTGCGTGCTGGATGTTTTCCGTCTTCTTTTCGTCACTAACTGCTGCATTCTCCCCCTCATTCAGCACTTTATGTATCCCCCCTTCGCTTCTGCGCACTTCTGGGAATTTGACGCTACGTTCAACGCGTATGGAGCGATTATTTGGGTAATAAATTCGATGGCCATTACTATCTTGGTCAAAACCAAGCCACCGACCCTCGCGAGCACGTCCTTCAAGCTTCGAACCGTCCTCAACATGTACCCAGACCTTGCAGCCCCACTCATGGATATGCCGCAAGTCAGGCTTCGATCCATGGAACACCTCGTATGGTGTATGACCACCAATGGCCTTCGACGACGTCCGATTCTTCAACCAAATGGCATGCTTCAGTGCCTCGCCCCACAAGTTATTCGGCAGTCCTGCGGCATGGAGCATGGCTCGGACCTTTTCAAGAAGTGTGCGATTGAGTCTCTCGGCGACTCCGTTATGTTCTGGTGTGTCATGGACTGTGAAGCGACGCTGGATTCCTTTCTCAGCTAGGTAGTCATCAAAATCATGACTCTTGTACTCCCCTCCTCCATCCGAATGCAATATTTTTATCTTGATACCATGTACCTTGTCCCATCTCGCCTCAAGATCCTTAAATGACTGCAGCGTCTCATCTTTTGAGTGAAGTAGCATGGCTACAGAGTAGTGCGACGCATCGTCTGTGAAAGTGACGTAGTATTTCTTGTGTTGGGGTGTCTCGATTGTTGCTGGTCCCCACACGTCACTGTGAACCTGATCACCTACTCCCCCTGATGCGTCGTTCTCCCTAGACTTGGAGACTGCTTTCCTTGTCATTCTACCATGCAGACATGACGGGCATTGATCCTTCAAGGTAGGGCTCCCTTCGTCGAGTTCTAGACCATCAACTAATTGATCCTTGACAAGCTTCTTCGCCGCATCAACTGGAAGATGGCCCATCAGACAATGCAATTCATCTGGTGTCACAATACGTGGTCCATCATCAACATGATAGGCTTCTGGATGGGGAACCGGTACACGGAGTCTGTATAGCCCATTGACGTGAGGTATTGATCCAATTTGGTGATGCTTCTTGTCAAAAATGCGGCACTCCTCATCCTTGAAATCAAGGGAATAGCCTGCCTGGGTGATGCGACCAACAGAAAGGAGTGTAACTCCAAGATTAGGTGCGTGGAGTACATCCTTAACAAGGACCTTCGTCATTTGATTCTTCCCAATAGGAATCGTGATATGCATGTCACCCTTCCCAAGCGCTTCGAACTTCTTCTTGTCCGCCGCCATTATCCCTCGAGGCTTGATAGCCGTATAATTCATCAATCGATGACGCGACGGTGTCATATGCTGCGTAGCGCCGGAGTCGAAGATGTCAACTTCATGCTCGCGCTCTGTGTCAGCAACAGCTGCTGCAAGGTTTCCGGAGGTAAGTGAGGTTATTTCTCCAACGAGCTCTGGTGTACTGATGTCTAGTTCATCTGCTTCATTGTCGCTGTCTTCATCTTCGCTATCGCTGACGTCCTGGAGGGACGGCAGGTCCGAGAAGTCTTCTTCATCATCTTCTTCTTCCTCCGCAAACCATGCGGCGTCGAATTCCTTGTCTACCTTTGCCGAGTTCGCTTGTCCACGGCCCTTCCTTGGGCCTTGGCCTTCTTTTCCTCCTCCCTTTGCCCAACAATCTCTTGCCATGTGTCCCTTCCGGTGGCAGTTATAGCACTCCACCGATTTCCTTGACTTCTTTCCACTGTTCCCACTATAGAACGCGGCTTCCTTCTCTCCCTTTCCTGCTGACCTGACCTTCCGCCGGTCTGCTTCGTTGTTGATGCCCTGTAGCACCATATCAGGATTGAGAGCCTTGCCAAGGAGTGTCGATGCACCTGTAAGCGCAGAGAGGTATGTTTCGAATGAGGCAGGGAGTGATCCAAGGACTATTGCGACGAAATTATCGTCGCCTGGGTCCGCTCCCATCGCGATGAGGTCCTCGTGTATGGACTGTAGCTTCGTAAGGTGAGTCTTCATATCACCTCCTTCTGCGCATCGCTCATCCTGGAGCTTCCGGCGCAGGTCAACCGTTACCATCTTCGATTTCTTCTCATACTCCGACTTTACCTTCTCCCACATCGCTTTTGCCGTTGCCTCGCCCTTCACCTTCAAGAATAACGAATCCGAAATGACTGACGCGATTCCCTGCTTGATTACGGCTTGCTCAGACTTCCAAATCCGGCGCTTCTTCACATACTCGTTCATCGTCTTTGTCTCGTCTGCTGTGGGATTCTTGGGATCGACCACAGCTGGCGCAGTCGGTTCTGTTGCAGTCTCAACATCCTCGAAATGGTCACTCAGACCCGCAGCGTCAACAGCGAAAAGGAAGCGGTCACGAAAGAAGATCCAGTTCGTGCCATCAGCCTTGCATGCGGGGAGCTTGGCGAAGTACTCGCCGAGTTTCGCAGTGGATGAGAAAGTATTGGTGGACATGATAGATTGGTAGTGAGTCTATGCGAGGTGAGTGTGTTATCGTTGAGATTTAGTTATGGCCGGGGCCCATAACCTATTAGCAGCAATAGTATGAGAAGAAGAGTAAATGAGTAAACTGTATTGTATTGCGGTACGACTACGAGGCTTTTATACCTCAACAAGTATTCTAGTATATTCTATGAGTGTCCCAAATTGTAGCTAAGTTAGTAAGATAGAAAGTTCAAGTACAGACGCGACTTTGCGTTCATGGGTAAGGTCCGGTTAAACACTTGCGAACCGACTAGTGTCGGCTTGCTCGGCTAACATCTACTAGTCTTATGGTCTCTCATCGTTGACTTATACCTGCGCTTATAGTCAGCGTTGCCGATCTGCCAAAATAATTTGACGCTGAGGTGGTGACGAGTCATGTCCATAATACCTCCTCCGAGCGCGCAGTAATTGACCGCCCTACTCGAGTCTCTGGAGGCACATATAACACAGGGATTCGTTTCTATATTTGGTGCTGAATCTAGCTGAGAATTGATTCTCTTTTTCATCTTGATAACGACAGTACTACCTCTTTTACTTGTCTGTATCACTGTACCTGCGTCTTTCACATTTACAGTCTCGCTCAATTCGTGTGTGGTCTTTTGCAAGATAGGGACTTCGATATGAGACTGTCTCGCGGGCAGGAACATCTCAACCGAGATACCACTGCACCCTATTCTTCCCTGTACCATCACCATCTCCTATTAGAACCGCATATTCCTTCCTCGCACCTCCCTTCGTCTTCTCTCTCAGTCTCCGTGATTTGTCAATTCGCACCTAGCTGCTAGCAAGAGTGAAACGAAACGCTTGCACGGAACATGGATTCAATCAAACTCGAGGTACGTGCTAGGTGCATCCGAGCATATGTTCTGCCTCTGACTTACAGCTAGAGACCGGCATTCTTTTCGCCTCGCTGTCGGCCTCTCGATCACACGATGCAACACCATATCATAGATGCAGAGATCCTTCCACTCCTTCGTGCGGGCGTCTCGTCTCTGGACCTGGACCCCTTAACCATCAATTCTATGAATAACGAGATACAACTTCTTGATACCGAAGCGCAAACTCGTGCAAAGGAAATCGCTAAGATCCAATCAGCTTTACAGTGTCTCCAACAGGAATATGAAGACACCGTAGCGGATCTCCATCGCAAACAATCCCTATTGTCCCCCATCCGGCGCCTGCCATCTGATATGCTGCTGCATATTTTTAGTCTGGCAGCTGATGATAGTGAACTCTGTTTGTCATCACCGCCGTTCATCTTTCGCAGCGTCTGCTATACATGGAGGGTCCTTGTACTATCATCGCCGACCCTTTGGTCTAAGGTTAATATCACAATACCCAAATCGTCCTGGGACACCAGTAAAGCATACAACATGAGAACCCGCACCCCCCTCCACACGGCTTTCTACCTTTCGGGAAATTGTCCTCTCAATATGTCAATCAAGGACTCTCTCAACACTTACGAGACATTGGTGTCCATGACAGACTGCATCGTTCCTACATCCGATCGGTGGAAATCTCTGTATCTGCACGTCCAAAATTCAGCAAGCATCCTTAGTCTTTCAAACATCTCGGGACACCTCCCATTGTTAGAAAGCCTGGATTTCACCTTTTATAATCCCCCACCATGAAAGCATTTTGATGAAGCCCTTTCCCGACTATTTTGTTCCGTTCCTTTACTACGCACCGTGAAAATTTCCGGCGGCGTCTTTTGCGAATTATCGCTCCCTCTCTATCAACTCACGAGTATCCATCTCGACCTCAAGCACCAGCAGTCTGGAACATCCTTGTTCTATGACTGTATATCACGAGGGAAGAAACTGCATTCTCTCACATTCTATACAAGGCCTTACAACCCTCCCGACATGCAGCCATTGTCAGAACCATTACCCGAAATAACCCGTCCAAATATTTGACGACTTTCGCTGAAATACGATATTCCTCAGAGCCTGAAGTATTGTACATTTCCACAGATGGAGCAACTGACTCTGTTCACTGGTTTTGAAGAACGGGAATCAGCACCTATTATATCTGCAGATGAACTTGCGGTGGTCTCCGAATGTCTGAAGCGTTCGACAAACCGTCTTCGATCCTTCGCCGTGTACAGGCCTATGCCCTTCCCGGCTTTTAACCGTATCGCCGTGAGATTCTTTACGTCCCTCACAGATCTCGTCATTGCCGTCAACGTAGAGACATCAACTGAAATAGTTCAGAGATTGGCGGAATCTTCTTTCATCCCATGTCTTCAGCACCTCTCATTGCACATCTGCCTTCCGATAATATCGTTATTTCATGACAATTCCCTACGCGCCATGGCTGTAACCCGGCACAGGTATGGGCTGAAATCGCTGGCCTTGTCGGTTCTATCCTCCAAATGCTTGAGGTACTCTGGGCCCATTGTGTTTGACTGGTTCCGCCATTTGTTGAATGTATATAGACTGAAGGAAGCTGGATTGGGTGTGACTCTCTTACTAGACAAAAGAGACTTCTTTGGTGATGATGATGCAGTTGACAAGCTTACGACATGGCTCAAGAACTGGAGCAGACCCGAATGACATGTCAAGTCGGATGACTTGTACTAGTTAGATTCACTACAAGGTTATGTAATTTTCTTACACCTAAAATTCTATGAAAAAAGACAGAATATACACCCTTTCAGACATCATGATATCAAGGCTTGCAGCGCCATTAGCGCCTTAAAAACAGGTAAAACATCTCATATCCAAGTCCACAGAATTCTTTCACATCGAACTGCGAGTTGATCGGTACGATCCATCGTAGCTAATGGTGACCGGGACGACTCACGAATGGAATGTTGGTTATGGCATACAAGACTGGTACGCTCTATTTCAAATGCATCTGTGCCTTAATACCCTGGATACCGCTATATTGCTAAATATAGATATGAATTCTTTATAAATATAATAAATACAACTATTTTGGGAAAACCTTTTTAGTACTGTAGCTCCATGTATGGAAGCAATTAATGGTAAGAAATAAAAGAGGATTAGTGTTGCCGTGGCGCGGCGAAACCCAGCGCGGCGCGGCCAATGACGGCTTTGGAAATTTTATTAGCCGAGCCGAGCCTAGCCATAAATTTGGATCCGGCTACGGCTCGGCTCAGCCGGCTAAAGGCGCAGGCCACGGCGCGTCATCATAAAAGGAAATTGATTACAAAAAGACGAGTTCGCCTGCTAGCTACTTAATAAATGTGTGTATATCCTCTGGAACAGATGTCCGATGACCGATTAGCTCTTCCAGTTCCTGTAGCTGTGTTTCCTCATCCATGCTATGTGTCCCCACCCATTTCGAATGGAAAACTTCCAACATCTGAAGTGCTTCTATTGCTTCCGGGCTTAGTCGATTTCGTCGTAAGGCATCTGTCTCTTTCGCACTAGAAAAAACTCTTTCTGAAGGCACTCTTTGATGGTGTGAATTATCTGCCTCGTTGATCATATCTATGCCAAGAATAGCAGCCACACGTGCAAGGGCTGATAACCTTTGCAAAGCTCAATGGTACATGTCCTCAGAAATGATGGTTGGGAAGAAAAGGGGAGGCCAAAATATGCAAGCTAAGTCAACGAGGGTGTACAGTAGATAGGTTGTGCACCGTCACTGCAAAATCCATGATTTTACTTGCTATCATCCTCAAGGCCTTGGAGTTCGTTTAACAGGCAGCTGTGGCAGCAGTCAAGCTGAATGGAAGAGTCACACATGCAGAGAATAGGCTGAAAACATATATATTGCGAGGCTATAGAGTAACGAAAGGGATTTCGGGTTGTACGGATGAAGATGGAGGGTCAACGACGAGGAAAGGAGATGACGCGCCTGCTCTCCTAATTTGGTATTCAGCCGTAGCGAAGCCGAGCATAAGCCACGTGCGCCGGCTTAAACTCGGCTTCAAGCTCTTTTCAGCCGTGAGCCAAATTTACGGCTCGGCTAGGCTTATTGTGGCTCGGCTCGGCCCGTGCGCCATATTTAGCCGCGCCACGGCAACACTAAAGAGGATTGATTGTGTTGCTTATAATCAATGTCTAAATGGTGGAAGGAGTGATCAGTTGCCTAGGTTAGAGTTGGAGACATTAGACATGTCTAAAATTCTTAGTGATGCCTGGATCAGGCCAAGAGGTTCACAAAAAGTTAATAAATACAAAGGGTCAATTAAAAAATTTCAGGCTTTTGCTGTACCTCCTCCTCTCTGTCACATGACTACTATGATGTCATATGTACTATATCAGGTATGCCAGAGATGCCAGAATTGAACTTAGCCAAGAAATCAGCAATATCAGGCTGTCTCTGCTCTTCAATGCCAGTTTTACATTCATTGGACTCATATATTGATGAGGGATCTCTATATTAATCAGATATTATTCTTGTTGGAGATATTGCAGGAAGTTGTGAAAAGAGTGTAAAAGGTTCAAGTCGGCATGATGCTGGATGACCTTGGAACCGATACTTACTGCTTATGGATGAGTTTAGTAGAACATTCTAGATAATTTTCATAGTATCAATACAGGCTCTGTAGGAGCCAGAGAATACAAGTTCAATAGTCTGGCTTTACCAGCCACTAGTCTACCCACTGCAAACTGTTAGATCCGAACTCCAGTATAATAAACAGATGTAAACCAAGGGCTGTATCATGTTTGTACAGTCACCCTTGGAGTTGTGTGCTTATCGGATAACTGAGAATCGAGGGACTAAGTCTTAGTCTAAGTGTGAGGTGAGACAACAAGAGAAGTTTGGTATAGATAAACTTTAGCTCGAAGCTGGGGATAATACAGCGAGAGCTATGCTACTTATATACTGTTCTGCATGTTCTATAAATATAGGTGTCCATGCATGAAACAATGAAAACAAAAGTACTGTTGTATTTTGACCATATCTTCATGGGGTGTTACGTGTTATGCACATCTTCACCCAGTTACATCTTCATTATGATGTCATCTACCTTAATAGGCAGTCCAGTGCATGCTAGACCGAAAATTTATTGCTTTATTGAGTAATTTAAGGCACTAAATGGGCCTGTTACATGTTACAAAGTTCACCTATCTTCACATAATGGACCCCCGTTACATGTTATGTGAAGATACGGTCGAAATACAACAGTATAACGGAGCGATGGTCGCAAGTCGCAGTACAATGGCTGAGGTTGCTTGGTAACATCGTGGTGATTGGTCCACGTTCTGTGATAGGCACCAAGATAAGATAAGTGCCTGGGTAGAAAAAGTAAATAAATTGTAACACAAACCTACTGTTTCCAACAATTCTGTCTTATATAATATGTCAATAAATTACAATATATACTTAAATATCAGCTCCAGGCCAGCTCCAACCCAACTGAGTGTAATATTGGTTGGATATCACTGTTCTGAGAGGTCATATAAATTTTTTCATGACTAGCAGTTGACTCTCTCTCCCTGGTATTCTGGGCTGACATTCTGGCACCCCCTTGGGTCAGGCTTAAAGCCTGCGACCTAATCTGACCCAGCCTGACACTCAAAAGCCCAACCCTAGTAGAGGGCTTTGGCAGGCTCAGGGCTCAGACTCACACTTTGTGGAAGCCTGACCCTCTAAAACTTGGCCTGACCCAACCCAGACATCACTAAAAATTCTCAGTATGCAAACAAGAATCATGAGAGAGAGAGAAAAACATAGATGCAAGACCATACAAACAAGCACTAATGTATCCATCTTTTAATGATTCATCTAAATGTGTGTGAAATAAAAGAATAATAATTTTTAGTTTTATATTCTATAATAATAATAAGCCAGCTCGATGACTATATATATGACTAAGCAGTCATCCGCCTCGATGCGTGACAAGTCACATGATGTGACAAAGAGCTTCATCTAGCTGGATAACATGTGACTACAATCACAGTCACAATTTTATTTACTGATTCAATGAGATCTAGAAGTGTTACAATTCAGTTTATTTACTTTAATTGCTATGTATCATGGATCTGTCACATTATATCTCTCACTGTCTGACTAGTCTTAAAATATTATTATTAACTTGATCTGTACTTGAATTTAAAACATATTTTATGCAAGTCTAATTGCCATAAGCACATACTGTATGTACTGATATGGATGAGATGTAACATGTAACACTGGGGCCATCTCATCTCTTAAAACAAAGAATGTAACACATAATGAGGGGGTCAGTTTCATCCTCAGAGAGTGTTATTGAGCCAAAAAAGTGAAAAGTGATTTAGTAGGTCACAGCCTGTCACAGATCCTTGCAATGCTGTGGATGAGAAGAGAGAAGATGAAGATCTGCAGTATAAATACCAATATTTAAGCACAGTCACAGATGCATGCATCTTAGTCACAATTAATATTCTTTCTATATATGTATTAATATAGCAAATCAATGTGTCTGAGGTCCTACTACTATGTATAGTAAGAACAAATATATACACACACCAGCTATACATATAACCGGAGCATACCAGTCTTGTATTCCATAGTTGGTCGTCAGAAATCGACGTAAATGCCGGTTTCCGGACCGGAGATCCTTCAGATCGGGCCGAGGCATCTTTCTCGATTACCGCCATCGGTCCCAACGCGCAAAGGTTGAAGTCGCTCTAGTATTGCTAGCAATCGTCGACCTAGCTGCTCAATGACGGATGAGACGGCTCTCCCTCAATATTTTTTTAGATTGTAAGCATCGCCGCTATATTTTCAGGTGTCTGTCTCGCCTATACTGCGCTTGGTGCGCATATATTCGCTCAAATCCCTGCTTACCGCGTATAGCTGACTATCAGTGGCTTGGATAATGTTTTTATGCAGCACTACGTCTTCTGAAGTTTGAATTTTGTGGTATAAGTGATAGAAGGTAAGTACTTACTACGGCTTTTTTCGTCCTCTGTCTAGTGCTGGCGCCAGCTCATCTATTATACAGTCATTTCATTTTCCTAGATGACGTCGCATTTCGCCTTTTGTATGCATCATATCATTCATGTGATATCTGTTATCTACCAATTCATTCCGCTGTAGGTCAATGTCCCGGCGTACTATATTACTTTTTGGCGTTGAGTCACTCTTTTACAGATTACAGTTGGCGGCCGCCGGATTGGACACCGCGTTTACTGCGGTAATGTGACTACAGAGGTTGTGACTTGTGGTATAAGTGATAACAGGTACATCCTATATCCTCGTTGAAATTCGTGGCTCATCTGCCCAGTTATTTTATTGGAACCCATTTTCATATTAGGTGGCAACGTTGCCTCTCCTTCTGGATCACAGAATATTCTCGTGATTCAGTATTGTGCTTCATAGTTTTGCGCAGCTGGTCAGTTCAGATAGGAATGGTCCGTTCATTTATCAAAGCTTCTCTGAACCGACGTCGGAAGGAAGTCACGCCATTCCGCTTATTATTCGTAATTATGGATTTCCTCCGCAGTGTTGCCAAGTTTTTTCTCTCTGGTCAAACCGTAGTTTGCTCTCTAAGTATCCGCCGTCGTCGCCTATAAATCGCATACGGTTCGCGCGCAGAGTGACGCCGACGTTGACTCCGTTATTGTTTCTATGTAAATTTTTCTCCAGTCGGGCACTATTGGTATGTCGTGTAACTTTGTGCAAAGTTCATCTAAATACGAGATCACAGGTATTGTAGAAATCTTCTTTTCCCCGGGAAAATGAGAAAAATCCCACGTGTACACTGAAACCTGCACCCTGGGGGCGTAACCCTCTCATATAGATGGAAGCCCCATGTCCCAGATACGTAACAGCAGATCTGCATGCATCGAAGAATGACCTCGGGGGTCCGCGGCGACATTACCCAGAACTGTGCTCCATTTCGGCACACTTAAGTCAGAAAGCTTGGCAGTATCGGCGAAATAATGAACCAAACGTACCGTGCAAGTAGACTGCGGATGTTGCTGCGGGAATTGATTCATTGACTACCTGGTGACCAAAGGGAGGCATGTCTCCAGTCGACCAAACGTGATGTCCGGGGGAAAATGAGGTTTCGCCGTCTCTACTTTCCCAAATGTTCACCAGTTCAATCGCTTTCATGGAGAGAGATATAAACACTATCGTGAACCTTAGATCAAACATTTATCCGGTGCCAGCCTGGTACGTACTACCTGTGCTCTTACTCGTTTGAGTCTGGTGATACTTTTTGCGCAGAATATCATATCCTTCCATCGTTTGCGCTTGGAAGCTTGTCAACAGGGTCGGTGTTCAAACGTCCTTCGACAAAATCGGCGGTGGACTGCGCCCCTGCGCATCCGGTAAAAAGGGAGAGGCATCTGCAAGAAAATGACAAGAATGCTATCTGTCAGTATTGGGAGATCATTCAATGTACAGTTTTGTCCGAGCGACGTGAAGTAACGATAATGACGATACAATTCCATGCCTATAAGTAAGCGTATTCCCCTGAATTCCTTCTGTATTTCCTCATCGGCTCATAAACTCGGCATCGGCTTTAGGTGTGCGAACTCGACTAGGCCCACATGTCCCCAGGTGATATTGCAATATCGCCGTCGCTATTGGCTTCTGCGCATATTCGAACGTTTTTCTCCGAATACCTTCTATCAGATTTGCACAGCGTATCACGACACTCTACAGCGTCCGCACCCAAGCCAGAGCCCCCAGCCAATGTCGAGGACCCTCAGCCAATAGCACGCCGAGAAATGGACGACCAATGTTTCTGACACTAATGTACAAGCTGCGGACTTTGGCGCTATATAACCCGAGATTTTTCTTCGTCAAAGTCTCATCCTCAACATGCTTTATCTCACTTCTCTCGTATCTGTTGCACTCCTCGTCGCGAACAGTGTCGCCGGGCACCCTGGCGAAGCTCCTCCAACTTCAGTGGAGCTTTCTCGTCGCGCTCAGCTTGAAACTGCCACCCGCCGTTCCCTTGCGGATTGTCAGAGCCATCTTGCTCGACGCGGATACGCAGACAGGTCAATTGCTCGTCGTACATCGCTTGCTGAGGAGCTCCGAAAGAAGCGCGGGCTTACCACTAGTTAGTATACTTCGCCTCCCCTGGTCTCATACACGTACTCATTTAGCCTCATCATCAGGCTCTCCTTATAAACGTGCTCTTACTGTGGACGAGGTTATAAACACGAGCCACCTGTCGAACGTGACAGGGCTCACCTCCGACTCGGACCCCTTCACGTCTAACTCCTCATGTGTGCTCACTCCCGAGCTCGAGCAGGGTCCGTACTATGTCCAGGGTGAATACATCCGCTCCGATATGAGTGAAGACCAGACCGGAGTGCCTGCATATGTGGATATCGAGCTAATCGATGTCTCGACTTGCGAGCCCTTAACCGGCGTCTATCTAGATGTTTGGCATTGTAACGCGACTGGTGTCTACGCCGGAATCGTCGCGGATGGCAATGGTGATTCCAGCGTTGAGAGTAACTGGGTGAGTCAGCAAAGGTTTGATTTCTCCTCCTCTGACATTTGTTTTGTAGAATACGACTTTCCTGCGTGGTATCCAGCAAATGAACGACGAGGGATACGCTCAGTTCGAGACTATATTCCCAGGTATATCTGTTCCCCATCCACTGCTCTCCTTCATGGACTGACGGCCTTCGAAGGACACTACTCTGGACGGACCACCCACTTCCATATGATAGTTCATGAGGATGGAACCGTCTTCGACAATGGTACCTTCAAATCGGACGGTAACCAACACATCGGTAAGCCTTGCGATATTTATTCCACTTCCATCCGGTCACTAAAGCTACCACAGGCCAAGCGTTCTTCGAACAAGATCTCATCACCGCTGTCGAGGCGACCGCTCCTTATAACACCAACACCATTTCCATCACACAAAACGAAGATGATCGCGTATTCGTGGGGGGTGTTGTGCCCGACAGTGGAACTGGTGTGGACCCAATCTTTGAGTATGTCTACCTCGGTGACGACCTATCAGGCGGTCTCCTTCTGTGAGTATCTTTCATCGTCTTCCATCCTTGCTGTTCCTGATGCTTGTCGCGCAGCTGGGGTACAATTGGTGTAGACCTCACTGCTAGCTACGAGTCTTCTCCTGGAGGTTATCTTACCGAAGCTGGAGGTATCGTCAACTCCAACGCTACTGCCGTCGGTGTCAATGGAGGAGCACCTTCTGGCGGCAATGGCACTGACGTTGGCTTTGATGGAGGAAATAGCACCACCACGACCGACAGTGGGAATAGTACGAGCACTGACAGTAGCTCTACCGTCCAGTTGCTCTGCACTTGTTCCTCGATCTAATTACCTTATTCAGTATAAGAGCAGTCAAAAAAATACGTATCATCAGTTAGAGACTTTAGTAGACTATTTGTTTTGATAGTCCCAATGTTACCGTCCATCCTTGACAACGTTACATTTGGTATGAAACGAACAGAGAAGGCGTTCAAACGCAGCGTAAATATATACTGCGCATTCCAAACATGAGTCAAGACTTGTGTCCTTTATCAAGGTCGCGGCGGAAAACTGTTGCAGTCACCAGCAATATATGTGCCAGACACTTTGATACTTCTCCGATGATGGGAAAGACACGGCATTTTATACAACAGACGCCTGAGAAGCTTGCGCGGAACGACAGATGAAAGAACCAAGATTGCATTTCGGTGCCGTAAACAAAGGATCAAGAACAAATTTGTCCGTACAACTGGGGCCAACCGCTCACTACCGGCAGTGGTGTCGCCCTCGCAGCACATGAGTGAAGATATTTAAAGACGCTCGGCGTCCAAGACTCCAGCAGAACCGTGACCTTTATGTGCTATTCAGATACCACCCACATCTCCAGGACAGAACTGACCAGCTCAACAACTCAGCGTCAACATTTGACCCGGCTTGACTGGCTCTCGAGTTGCCGTCATGGAGACCAGCGTCTTGTCAGGAACGGGTCATCCCGTATGTCCGATGCAATTTGATGGCTCCGTCATTTTCCTCCGCGACCATGAATCCATCATCAATCGTTCAACCATTCTGCGGGAAGAGCAAGACATGGAAGTGCAGTAGATTGACACGCAACTGAATGCTCGACTGCCTTAGAGAGTGACAGTACGCGCGAAAGATGAGCGCATATTCGGGAGATGCTTGTAACATTCACTACTCGAAAGAGTACGACCACATTTTCTCGACGGCCTGAACGGTATGGGGGAAGCAATGGGTCGGCGCATGGTCTGCATCAGAACAGCGGGCTACGTTCTGGAGAATTTGATGGATGACCACAGCGAACGAAATGTCACTATGCCGGATTGTAGTTATGTGATGTTCTGAAACGATCCCCGCGATACACCTTCGCTACACGGTAGTCGAAATACCAACATCTGAAACAAGAAAAGAAAGGATTTCATTGAATGATACAACGGCCTCGGTGCAGAAGCTGAGGAACATTGCGTAAAAGAACCCTTAGCATGATTGAAAGTCCGAGAAAAAAGTCAAACTGTACAGTAATGCTCGGCTCCGAACCAAAGAGTGACGATCTGTGTAACAAACACATAGAAGACTATCTTCCTCTAGATATGACGCTCGACGTACGACGAATGGAGGTTCGAATACGAAACACGAGGGTAAAACGAGCAACATCCTCCAGTCGCTATGCTAGGAGCACACCATGATGATAAACTCTGCAAAGCAGACGTAACCTCTATTCGCAGGCCATAGATGGCCCAATGCAGCACCTCAGAACCATATATGCGACGAAGGCGGTGGGAATATGGGACACGACAGGCCATTAGCGAGAGGAGATTTAGGCAGAAACGTATCGTCGTCGCGGCAATTGTAGAGAACGTGCGCTTGCCGAGCACTACTGCACGGGCCCCGAGGAAGAGGATCTCATCGCGCAGACATGTTACGTATACACAAGGGGAGTGGTGCGTTGGTACCACCTGTGCCAGTCTACTACACCAAGGTTATCTCGGCCATGAACCGACATGAAGCAAACGCTGGCGTGGCAAGTGCTTCATACTCTCAAACACCATTGGCTTGGCAAAGAAGACGGCAGGGAGAGAAGACTGCGCCTGCCTGAATCAGTGGCGTACCCCATCTACGCCTACGATCTGCTTTTCAGACAGTCCTCCGGTGTTATGAATCGCTGCTGTCGTCCCTGGGAGCTTACGTACTGTAGGCGGCGCAATTGATTGACGAAGAATGGCCGTCGTTGGACGACGAGAGGAAAGGAAGAGGAAGATACTTTTGGGAGAAGTGGAGGTACTATTGCCAGTCAACGATCACAAGGAGTGAACGTTCTTCGAAATGTTGGCCATGTCGAGTGTGGAACGTTTCGGTGTTTTCTGGAGGCGTAGTCTGTGATAGGCGAAGCGGGCGATCGGGGTGCAGCTAGAAGTTACAGGAGATAGTCCCGGTAGCGCTCTTTACGAGCCACATCATGGACTTGAAACGGAATCGCTCCTGTTGCAAACGATTTGGCCATACAGCACTCGAAAACAATAGTAGTCAATGCGAGATCATCCTGGCTAAGAGAGTGAGATTAGCTGGCACTAGTGTAGCATACATAGACGCACTAGTTCGCTTTTTCTGTCTCGGTGTCCGTTTTGTGTTCTCATCTAGTCTAGCTAAAACCACTAGAACATTGCTTCAATATTTACATGAACCGAAGTGGAGAAAAGTAACCAACCAAATCCCTATGCGACACCCTTGGAGACTAAGCACGATCAGGGAATAGGCGTGCTACCCTGGATCATTTGTAACTTCTGCAGATCCATCAGGCGGTAATTATTCGGCTGAGGTTCTGCAGGAAAAAACTATAAGAAAAAGTTCCGCGATAGTCTAAAAATGCAACAAGTAGACGTACCGCTGCTATGATGGAAACGAGTCTTCTATGCATAGAAATGCCAAGGAGGTAATCTTGTACTGCGTCGTATCTGTTGACCCATTCACCTCGTGTTTTGCCCAACATCGAGTCTTGGATATACGCTGGACATCGTGGCAGAAAATGCTGCAGGATCGGCGCCAGAGCAGTTGTCGTCGACAAAATGTCGTCCGTTTGTAGCATCGACGCGCCGGTGAGGAAATCATCGCCAGTCAATGTTCTTGCAATAGTTCGACTCCTTCGATGTGGAGGGATCTGTGCAAGTAGCACTCTGTGTCGCACGCCGCCACTGCGCCACTATCAATTTGCCAAGGTTTATATAGAGAGACATCCACCGCTTCGCCCCAGCTGGCACCGGTGTAGCAGCGAGCAATTATGAGAAAGTTTCCGGACCCTGAAGAGACGGAGTATCGAATTAAAACGGAATCAATGTTTCTGCTGGTTTGTTGATGGAGAATAGCATCAGCCTGATCCGGAAGTCAGAGAGCGAACAGACGGCGGAACATATATGCGTACATACTAGCTCTTCGTCCCGTTATCCGTTCATTTCGTTTTCCTCTAAAGCACGGCTTAGTCAACAGTTACATAAAAGGGTGAAGGCAAGCAACCCACCTCATTGCGATGCTCGTCGCGATCAATGAGCATGCGTAGTGCCCTTGATCATTGGACTTCACTTACAGCGCAGCAATTATCCAGTTCTGCACGATAAAAGTCAGGAAGAATGTGAACATACGACAAGCGACGCACCGTTGCCACGATAAAAAAAATGCCTTGAATGAAGAAGCTCAGTCAAGGAAGCGATTCGGTACTGTGTCATATCCGCAGTGGACCCATGCAGCTCGCATCCATCCAGGAACAGAGCCTTGGTACTGGATATGCTGGGCCATGCGCGAGAAAATGATGCTCCTTGAGCTACGCTCCGACAACTGTCTGATGGGAAAACATGTTGTCTGATCGTAACACCGCCAGCCTCTTGGTATCCAAAAGGAGAGCGCGATACAGGGGATTCCATCGGTGGGCCACTTTTCGCAGACAACCATGGGATAAAATCCCATCGTAAGCCATCCCGTGGGTTACCGAAAGATTTCCAAAGGTGGCTGTGGTAGCAGTGAACAAGTCGTTCCCTGGACGCTTGGAGGCTGGGCGCTGGTTTGTATGTCTTGAAGGCGACAGGAAGGTCGGTCGTTCATGCTATGACTGACGACGACAGCCAGCAAGTGGAAATAACGACGATACTATTCGAGTAATCAGATTATTCTGGGATAACAGGACGAAGATACACACTTGTTGATCGAACCGATCTTCGTCAATATCCTTGACCATTTTCCGTCTCTCTCCTGCAGCGGCGGACTTGCATGCCCATCCCAAACGCAAATTCCCGGCCAGGGTAGGGACCTTGTCTCCTTCGAAAGAGAAATCGCCCAGACTTGAGAGAAACCGATAAATGTGAGACTCTCAAGCCATTCTCCTACAAAAAGGCATCTCGATATGGTCGCAAATACCGCGAACTTGACTCACGGTGACACAGCTTAGGTCCTGAGGCGAACCTAGACATGAAACGACCATGAGCGCGTTGCGAGAATAAAAAGTAGATTACGCACCACGTTATTCAACGCTCTATTGGACCCTCGCCGGTATGAAGTACTGGTCCTTCAGCAGAGTAATGCATCGAGGAAAGAGACCATCGAGTCTTCCGCGCACCTGGTGGAAAGCATACGACCTCGTGATTGGTATCACTGGTGGTATCAGCACACTCTTAGTTGATATCACTTGATGATTAAGACACGGGAGAATCGACTAGCGGTGTGTCTGACGATGTAAAGGTATTGCGCGAAGTCGTGATGGTGGTCAACGAAGATGCCGGCGGCTTGCAGTGTATCCCGGAAGTCACGTGCGACTTAGGGCAGGGCTTACCAGGGCTTACCGAGATGACGGTCCGTAGTCGTAACTTGAACCACGCGCCACTGTCACTACTATTAATCCTCATTCTCCCTTTCGTAGACAAGATATTTGGATGGCGGTTCAACAGTCATGATCATCGATAATGAAGGGGGTGAAAACATTCGGGAAAGCCGATTCCTCTAGTAAGTATATGCTTCGATAAATAGAAAATGAAAACACAGTCGTTAGTACCAAATCCTCGGTGAGCTGCATATTGTGTTGAGTTCGTACTCTGTTCTATCCGCCTGAGCCTCCCCGGGGCTCATCTCCGTGGCTATCATTCTCGTTATAAAAATGACCGTGTTCTGGTTTCCCCTCGTGACGGTCCTCACGAATGACACTCTCTAATTCAATACCAATGTCCTCCTGGGTGCCTGTCAAGGTGCGAGGGTGGTCATCCGCAGTATTTTTCTGGTTTTCCGTCGGTGCTAGATGAACAAATTCATCGCCTCTCTCCCGCTGGCCTTCGAGGTCATTACTTAGAGAGCTCTGACCCCCAGAATGACTCCCAAAACGGAGTGAACCCGAGATCACACTTCCCTGCCATGAGTCATCTGGGCGGGCGTGACCGGCTGCAACACGACCTACGAGGAGTGTCGGGGCAATTCCCTATGTAATTGTTGTTAGATGCAAAGATAGAGAGAAATATATAAACATACTCTTGAAATTCCAGCGAATACGTCAAAGTACCCCAATTTATTGTCATTACGAGCAAAGAATGCTGTGCATAAAATCAAGGATACCGAATAAAGAGCCGACGACTCGACCAAGACCTCAAGGACATGGCGGTAAGCTCTAAGTCCACCTCCTGTTTCACCTGCTGCTCGTGCAACAGTGACAATACGGTAGATGATCAATAAGGTGCACCACAATGTTGTAGCAAGGACGCAGGATGAATAGGGTGTGAAAAACCGAGGGTAATGGAGCGGAGCAACATATAGTTGGTATGTAGCAATCATTTTGAACACTGCAACGAGCTTTGAGTAAATTGGTGAAATAAAATATCTGCATCTTACCAATTGCAGAAATAAGAAGAAGAACAGGGAGTAGAATAGCCAGCCACCGTCGTCCCCAGACTATCCAACAACGCCAAATCTACAATTAGGATAACAGTAAGCTGCATCAAAAATTAGCACTGAGTCGTTACACGCACTATGGTGGAGTCTGCAAGGATAGTACAGATGGCAGTCATGACACCTTCACCAACTGTTATTATTATGGCAGGATCGTAAGAAGTCGTAATATTTGTCCAGAAACTCTGCCCATTGTTGACAAATTGAGAGTGCATGTTTGACCAACTGACCGCAAAGGTGACTGTGGTAACAATATGGAGGAGTATTATAATGACGACCATAGCTCGTCTGATATGCTGGGCCTTGTTCATAACTACGGTAGGATTCAACTCAGTTTGTATAATATAGTAGACAACCTATCCCTTACAGATATTCCACAGTGTCACGGCGAAGATTCCAGTGTATATACCTGGGTGCAGCTGCAATTAGATACTTCTACCTGGACAAAAAACAAGCACACCTTGCAATAGAGATTTGAGTATGGGCACATTCAAGTCCACATCGAGTGATTCGAATATAAAGGCCTTCTGGGCATCGGTAACTGATGGAATATTGGTCTGAATGGCCATCAAGAAGTTTGGGTAAAGGTGGAATGACTCGTGAAAGATGATGAATACCGCATCCCTTCTTATAGTGTACTGCGTACCAGCGAAATCCCTTTGCGGGTTAACGAGATGATCAAAGCTGAATCACTGCTCAGCAAAGGGAAAGATGGGTCTTTATTCTTAGCGTTATTGATACCTAAGAGCGCTCAGTGACTTGATTACGAGAAGAACAGCTGTTAGAATATATCACACATCTTTGTCGCGATGAACAAAGGTGGGTTAGTAAGTCACTCAGCGCAGGCGGAACTCAATCTTCATATCATGTCGCAAGGGGGGGAATACAATCGCCCTAATTCTCTGATGAAGATACTGTCGTGATTGCCCATGACCATGGCGCACATCATCTGCTTCGACAAAGGATCAAAGTCAAGGTTGGCTTCAGGCGAGGTTACGGAACCGTCCTAAAATAGCCACGGGTCTCGCGGTGATATTTGATTCACCGAGCACAGGCACATTGATAGTCTCCATGCCCGAACTTTTGCCAAGTTCAAAGTTGCATCTTAATCCGTAATACTGAATAAATTTCGTCAGCAGATGTATCATAGAAGTACGTAAAAGCAGTACTTACTGCACTGCTCGATGAAATCGAGGAATATATACCTCCTCCGCCTCAAAGATGGATGGAATTCAGTTCTTTCTCGTCGTTTTGATCCTTGGCCTCTTGCTGGAAAGATATTCACATGAAGCTCCAACTCTATAGGATTCGGAGTATTTGGTGAGAAAGAAAACGTGCCGGGGAGGCCAGGAAGGCCCTGCAGAACGGCCTTTTACGTGAGGGTGCCTTACTTTGACTTTCCCTAGGATGACGGGTCTGTGCGAGTAGCACTATATGCACTACACGACGGAACTGAGACCAGTTCGAAGAGCGTTTCTGTTGAGATATCCGCCATTCAGTCGCGCGACAATAACGATAGTCATCGTCAAGTTTGTAGCATGACTTTGAGGCAGGTCGTCAGATTGAAACTCGAGACGAAAGCATGGCACGCATACTCCAATCGCTTTGAGGATGGAAGGCAGTGAGCCATCCCTGTCCAAGAAATGAGATCAATGGTCGCAGGGAGAGCGAAATAGACACACGTACCTGGTTCGTTCAGCATTTTTATACACTGAAGCAAAGAAATCGATCCACTCAATAACAGTCTTCTACCTAACCAGGGAAAGGGCCAGCGGCCGGTGGGGATATTGTCAGATATTGTACCGCACAAGAATATTCAACCGCTCTTTTGCGACCCGGTTTACCTAGAGGTCGATAGGTCTGCGTACATGCATCAGGTGTGCTCTTCCCAATGGTATGACAACTTACTGTCAACCATTGTGTTGCCCTCGGTAGCACATTGGCGAGATGCTTGAAAACATTGGGCGAAGAGAACGGGCTTTCGGCGTCCAAGACACTTTAGCGTAACCACCGCCTTTTTGCGTTGTTTGGATAGCGACCCGCACCAGCTGGAAAGGATCAACGCACCACCACAACCCCTCGACGAAGTACAGACGAATGTCTCGCCTGTAATGGTTCGAGCTCGTCAGATCGATTAGTGGTTCCGCGATCATTCCTCTACGACCATGAGCCGATCGTGCGACTATTTCGAGATGATATACCATTGGTTGACGAGCTCCGGTTCATAACGACTGCTTTGGATACTGAGGACGATCGTTGGCGAGGCACGAAAGTCCTGTACGTGGCACAACAAACCATGAGCGCATTTCGGAAGATGAAGAGAAATACTAGTGCACAATATGCTCGAAGCTCCATCGTATTTCTTGACGGCCTCAGGAATATAAGCCAATACTTCAGCGCATGCTCTGCAAATCCGAACTCGGCTCGGGTACATTTTGATTTTTGCTATACGGTCGTCATGATACGAACATATATGACAAGAAAAGACGTGATTCCATTAAATTTACAACGGTATCGCTACTGTATACAGATATTCTTAGCGTATCTGAAAGCTCGAGAACAAATCAAAGACGTACCGTAATCCTCATCCCCGAACCGAAACTTTATCCCGATCTGTATAGCAGATGCATGAATATAACGACCGCCTTTTAGATACACCGATAGACATACGATCAGTCAGGCTATGAACACCAAACAATGCCTGTTTGATAAAACGTGCAAGACCACAGAGTTATCACGCCAGCGACCAGCCGTCACCTAATGGCAGGTGGAATACGATGACTGCGTCCTGACAGAGGTCAGTGAGCACCGATACCACCAAATAGATATGCACACTAGCTCTGTACATGAACATGAGGATCGTACGACCGCGATCGGAGGCATTTGCGCTAGCCTGGGGGAAGAGACTAGCTCTTAACGGACTGGTTCCCCAATCAGTTGACCATCCCCCTGGACAGAGCTCTTCGGGGCTCCACTCCAACGCTTGTTCTAACATTCGTTTTTGCCACGGATATTGGTCGCATGACGCCTGCAGCTGTTGTTAGGTACCACGAATCTACAACGCAGAACTCAAATGATGGCGCACCAACCACATTACTTGTTCTTCGCTCAAAAGCATGTTGGGAGGCTTGTAGATGATTATAGAAGGGCGTCAATGGTAGGGTATACAAGTTGATGGAACAACGGGGATGTGGTGAAGGTCCTCACGCTCATGAGTCACAGGAAGTCGTAACTTCGTCAATCACCGCTACAATAGGTCCTCATTTGCCGGCGGCCCTTAAGTGGTTCACTGGAACCACGTAGACCTGGTGATAATGCGCTAGAACTTGGAATCAATATTCCAGCTGATGGAACAGGATAGTATCGTCATTACCCGAAATTCAGAGAGCATATTATTCGTCAATCACCTTGACCATTGTTCGTCTCTCTACGGTGACGGCAGATCTTGCATGCCCATCCCAGGCGCGAATTCCTGGCCTGGGTATCAGCCTCGTCTCCTTTGAAAGAAATCACACAGACTTCAGAGAAAACGTTAAGTCCGAGACTCTAGCCATTCTCCTACAACAAAGGGCTGGCAATGAGGCCGCAAATACAGTGAATCTGACTCACGGATTCACAGCTGATGTCCTGAGACTAGTATAGACATGGAACGACCATGAGCGCATTGCGAAAATGAGAAGTAGATTACGCACCGTGGTGTTCAATGCACCATTCAATTCTTTGCACAACCTCGCATCCATGGAGTATGTTCCTACGGCATAGTAGCGCTGTGCTGCGCATTCAGATACCCATCGAGTCCTCTGTGCACGCCGATGATTAAGACACGGACGGTGATGGTAGTGGTCGGAGATCAAAGAAGTCAGATGCCAGCGGCTTTCCGGAAGTCGCGTGCAAGTCGCGTGCGGAGATGACGAGGGCGGATGACAGCGGCAGCCGATCCGTATTCGTAACTTGAACACTTACGTGCGACTGTCGCTATTCCCCATTCTCAGCCCTCGTAGACAAAATATCTGGGTGGCGGTTCAACGGTCGTGCTCACCGAAGGAAGTTGAAATATTGGAGAAAGCCGATTCCTCTAGTACATTTTGAACGTAGTTTACATGCTTCAATAAATAGAAAAGGAAAACTCGATCGTCGATACCATCAAACGCTCGGCAAGTCATATATTGTGCTGGGCTTGTACTCTGGTCTATCCAGCTGAACCTCCCGGAGCTCGTCTCCATGGCTGTCATTCTCATTACAAAATATGATCGTCTGCTGGCATCCCCACGTGTACCTCCGTGCGGTCCTCACCAACGGCATTCTCTAAGTCAATACCAATATTCTCCTGGGAGCCTGTTAAGGTGCGATGGCGGTCACCCGCAGTATCTTTCTGGTTGTCTGTCAGTGCTGGATGAACATATTCATCGCCTCTCTCCTGCTGGGCTTCGAGGTCACTCCTCAGAGAGCTCTGACCCTCAACATGACTCCCGAAACGGAGTGAGCCCGAGATCACACTTCCCTGCCATGAGTCATCTGGGCGGGCATGACCTGCTGCAACACGACCTACGAGGAGTGTCGGGGCAATCCCCTATGTAATTGTTGTTAGACGCAAAGATGGAGAGAAATATGTAAACATACTCTTGAAATTGTAGCGAAGGTGTCAAAGTACCCCAGTTTAACGTCTTTACGAGCAAAGAATGCTGTGCATAAAATCAAGGATACCGAATAAAGAGCTGACGACTCGATCAAGACCTCGAGGACATGGCGATAAGCTCTGAGTCCACCTCCTGCCAATCCTGCTCCATCTCCTGCTCGTGCAACAGTGACAATGCGGTAGATAATTAATAAGGTGCACCACAATGTTGTAGCAAGGACACAGGACGAATAGGGTGTGAAAAACCGAGGGTAATGAAGCGGAGCAATATATAGTTCGTATGTAGCAATCATTCTGAACGCTGCAACAAGCCTTGAGTAAATTGGCAAGATAGAAGATTTGCATGATCTTACCAATTGCAGAAATAAGAAGAAGAACAGGGGGTAGAATAGACAGCCACCGTCGTCCCCAGACTATCCAACAACGCCAGATCTACAATTGGGACAACAGTAAGCTGCATCAAAAATTAGCACTCATTTGTTACACGCACCATGGTAGAGTCTGCAAGAATAGTGCAGATGGCAGCCATGATACCATTACCAACTGTTGCTATTATGGGGGGATCATAAGAAGTAAAATAATTTGTCAAGAAACTCTGTCCGTTGTCAACAAATTGAGAGTGCGTGCCCGACCAAAGGACCACAAAAGTGACCGTGGTAATAATATGGAGCAGTATTATGATGATGACCATGGCTCGTCCGATATGCCGGACCTTGCTCATAACTAGGATGGCATTCGACTCAGTTTATATAATATAGGACCACCCTTCCCTTACAGATATTCCACAGTGTCACGGCGAAGATTCCAGTGTATATACCTGGGTGCAGCTGCAATTAGATACTTCTACCTGGACAAAAAACAAGCACACCTTGCAATAGAGATTCGAGTATGGGCACATTCAAGTCCACATCGAGTATTTCGAATATAAGAGCTTTCGTGGCATCGCTAACATCTGACGGAGTATTGGTCTGAATGGCCATCACGAAGTCTAGGGCAGGGGATAAAGACGGGTGAAAGATCATGAATACCACATCCCTTCTTATAGTGTACTGCGTACCAGCCAAATCCCTTTGCGGGATAACGAGATAACCAATGGTCACGCTGAATCACCGCCTCAACAAAGGGAAATAGGCCTCTATTCTTAGCGCCACTGATACCTACAGCGCCCAGTGACTTTATTATGAGAACAGGTGTTAGACTATATTGGGCGTAACCCAGTGAAGGAAATTCACCGAAGCGGTGTAACATATACTCCACATCATGCCGCAAGGGGGGAATACACCGCCCTGATTCTCTGATGAAGGTATTGTCGTGATACGCTCATGATCCCGGATTTGACAAAGGATGAAAGTCAAGGTCGACTTATGGTAAGATCGCGCAATCGTCCTAGAATAGCCACGGGTCTCGCAGTGATATCTGATTTACGGAGCACAGGCACATTGATGGTCGTCGCATCGTGATACTGAGTAAAATTCATGAGTAGATGTAACATAGAAGCACGCAAACGCAGTACATACTGCACTGCTCGATGACTCGAGGAATATATACCTCCTCCGCCTCAAAGATGGAAGGAATTTAGTTCTTTCTCATCTTTTTGATCCTTGGCCGCTTGCTGGAAGGATATTCACACGAGCTCCAACTCTATAGGATTCGGAGTATTCGGCGAGAAAGAAAACATGCTGGGGAGGCCAGGAAGGCCCTGCGGAAAGGCCTTTTACGTGAGGGTGCCTTACTTTGACTTTCCCTAGGATGGCGGGTCTGTGCGAGTAGCACTATATGCACTGCACGACAGAACGGAGACCAGTTAGCGTCGATACCATCAAATTCTCGGTAAGCCATATATATAATATTGTGTTGGGCTCGTACTCTGGTCTATCCAGCTGAACCTCCCGGAGCTCATCTCCACGGCTTTCATTCTCATTACAAAAAATGATCATCTACTGGCTTCCCCACGTGTATCTCCATGCGATCCTCACGAACGACACCCTCTAAGTCAATAATGATATCCTCCTGGGTACCTGTCAAGGTGCGAAGGTGGTCATCCGCAGTATCTTTCTGGTCGTCTGTTGGATGAACAAATTCATCACCTCTCTTCCGCTGGGCTTCGAGGTCATTCAAGGAGTCACTCAGAGAGCTCTGACCCCCAGCATGACTCCCGAAACGGAGTGAACCCGAGATCACGCTTCCCTGCCACGAGTCATCTGGGCGGGCATGACCTGCCGCGACACGCCCTATGATGAGCGTCGGGGCAATTCCCTATATAATTGTTGTGAGATGCAAAAATGGAAAGAAGCATATAAACATACCCTTGCAATTCCAGCTAGGGCATCGAAGTAAATGATTGCATTAACATTGCGAGCAAAGAAGGCTGTGCATAAGATCAAGGATATCGAATAAAGAGCTGATGATTCGATCAAGACCTCGAGGACATGGCGGTAAGCTCCGATTCCACATCCTGCTTCACCTCCTGCTCGTGCAACAGTGACAATACGGTAGACGATCAATAAGGTGCACCACAATGTTGTAGCAAGGACACAAGATGAATAGGGTGTGAAATATCGCGTGTATTCATCCGAAGCAACATACAGTTGGTATGTAGCAATCATTTTGAGCACTGCAACGAGTTTTGAGTAATCGGTAAACTAGAAACTGCATGACCTTACCGGTTGCAGAAATAAGAAGAAGAACAGAGGGTAGAATGGACAGCCACCGCCGTCCCCAGACTATCCAACAACGCCAAATCTACAATTGGGATAACAGTAAGCTGCGTCGAAAATTAGCACTGTTCCACGCACTATGGTGGTATCTGCAAGGATAGTACAGATGGCAGCCATGATACCTTCACCAAGTGTTATTATTATGGTAGAATCGTAAGCCGCTAAATATTTTGTCCAGAAGCTCTGTCCATGATCGACAAATCGAGAGTGTATGTCCGACCAATTGACCGCAAAGTTGACCGTGGTAACAATATGGAGGAGGATTATAATGACAACCATGACTCGTCCAATGTGCTGGGACTTGTTCGTAACTACGGTGCCATAGGACTCAGTTTATATGATGTAGTAGACAGCGCTTCCCTTACAAATATTCCACAGCGTCACAGCAACAATTCCGGTGTATATGCCTGTCCAGTCATGATTAGATATCTATACATAGACAAATAGGCATACCTTGCAATAGAGAGTCGAGTATCGTTCCATTCAGGTCAGCATCAAGCGATTGGAATATACGGGCTTTCAGGGCATCAGGAACATCTGGCGGAATATTGGTCTGAATGGCCATCGCGAAGTCTGGGTCAAGGAAGAATGACAGGTGGAAGATCATGAATACCCATCCCTTCTTATAGTGTACTGCGTACCAGCCAAATCCCTTTGCGGGATAACGAGATGATCAAGGGTCATGCTGAATCACTGCCTCAGCCAAAGGAAAGATAGGCCTCTATTCTTAGCGTCATTGATACCTAACAGCGCTCAGTAACTTGATTACGAGAACAGGTGTTAGAATATTTCGAGCGTAACCCAGCGCAGGAAATCCACTGAAACGGTGTAACGTATACTCCACATCACGCCGCAAGGGGGGAAATACATCGCCCTGATTCTCTGATGAAGGCACTGTCGTGATACACTCATGATGCCGGTCATCATCTGCTTTGACAAAGGATCAAAGTCAAGGTTGACTTGTGGCGAGCTTACGCATGTGTCCTAGAATAGCCACAGGTCTCGTGGTGATATCTGATTTACAGAGCACAGGCACATTGATGGTCGTCGCATCTTGAACCGTGATACTGAATAGAATTCATCAGTAGATGTAACACAGAAGCACGTAAACACAGTACATACTGCACTGCTCGATGACTCGAGGAATATATACCTCCTCCGCCTCAAAGATGGAAGGAATTCAGTTCTTTCTCGTCGTTTTGATCCTTGGCCGCTTGCTGGAAAGATATTCACATGAGCTCCAACTCTATAGGATTCGGAGTATTCGGCGAGAAAGAAAACATGCTGGGGAGGCCAGGAAGGCCCTGCGGAAAGGCCTTTTACGTGAGGGTGCCTTACTTTGGCTTTCCCTAGGATGACGAGTCTGTGCGAGGAGCACTATACGCACTGCACGACGGAACCGAGACCAGTTCGAAGAGTGTTTCTGCCGAGATATCCACCATCCAGTCACGCGACAATAACAATAGCTATCGTCAATTTGGTAGTATGACTTTGAGGCGGGTCGTCGAATTGGAACTCGAGACGGAAGAACGGCACGGAAGCTTCAATCATTTTTCGGATGGAAAGCAACGAGCCATCCCTGTCTAAGAGGTCAGATCGGGGGTCGCATGGAGAGCGAAATCGATACCCGAACACACCTGGTTCTATTTTCCGGATCGTCGTCCAGCATACATTTACTTCGCCGTCCCGCAAGGCTGGACCAACACGTAAACAACTAGAACGCAGTTCATTCAGTGCCTTCATAAACTGGAGTGAAGAAACCAACCCACCTAATGACAATCTTCGTTGTAACTAGGGAATGGGCCGGCCACCGAAGGGGATGTCATTGGACATTCGAATACTGTTTTGCGAGCGCTTTCATCTCGGGATGATTCTTAGACCTGCGTATATACACCAGGTGTGCTCTCTTCAGCAACTCTCCGACCCTAGAGCCTGCAGCCTGAAGTGCAACATTAATGCGCTGCCAGCCGTTAGACCCCTAAGCTTTTGAGGAGTCCGTTAGGGGGGATTTGTATTCCGTACGTGGTTGCGCACTGCACCGCTCTCGCCAAGCGATAGGTGTGAATTTTAGTGGTGTCGGAAGTCTTGTGAGCGTGCGATGTTGGAGGCGAGGTCGGCTTGATTTCTAGAACTCTGTTCATTCTAGGAGTGACGACGACGACCGATACATGGAGCTAAGGACGACACTGTTTGAGAAATCAGATATGTCCCGGAAAAGCAGGAGAAAACACCCACTATGGGCATCACCTGGAAGTTTATCCGACAGATATCCGCGTCGTAAAGAAAGGGAGAAGAGCGGTATCGGAACACAGTGTAACATGCCTGGTATGACAATTTACTGCCAACCCTTGTGTTGTCCCCAGTAACACATTGGTGAGGTGCTTGAAAGCATTGGGCAAAGGGAACGGACTTTCGGCGCCCAAGACTTCAGCGTGATCGCGGCATTTATGTGTAAATATTAGCATTCGGATAGCACCGCACACCAGCAGGAGACCACCACAACCCCTCAAAGAAATACGGACGAATATCTCGCCAGCGATATAATGCATCGGGCTTGTCAGATTGATTAGTTCCGCGATTATATCTCTGCGACCATGAGACATCGTGTGACCATTTTTGTTAAAAGAGCTCGAGACATGCCTTTGGTTAACGAGCTCCGATTCCTAGCAACTGCTTCGGGTACTGAGGACGACCGGTTGGTGAGGCAGGAAAGTCCTGTACGTGGCACAACAAACCATGAACGTAGTTCGGAAGATGCGAAAAATACTAGTTCACAATATACTTGAAGCTCGACTTTATTTCTTGGCGGTCTCAGTGATATGAGCGAAGCAATACTTCGGCGCACGCTCTGCAAGGGCGAACTCCGCTCGGGCACATGTTTGCGATGCTGTCGTTATGATACCAACATATATGACAAGAAAAGACAGGATTCCATTAAATTTACAACGGTATCGCTACTGTATACAGATATTCTTAGCATATCTGGAAGTTCGAGAACAAGTCAAAGACGTACCGTAATCCTCATTCTCGAACCAAAACATCATTCGAATCTGTATAGGCTTGCTGCCGTACAACCTAAATATCTCGGCGAGATGATGTCGATGTTGTATTGGCCTGACTGGATGATGGGAAACGTCACTGGAAAGAAAAGCCAGTTACTCACGATATAAAACTATCTCCCTCTCGTGTTATTCACATATTGTGGTCAACTTGAAGCACGATGGCGCACCACCTTCCCTCCCGGAAACAGAATCCAAGCGTTTACGGGCGCCAAACTGCGGTGCGAATACATGTGCTATTCTATTGGATGGTTTGAGCTTGGCGTAGACGTTCAACGTTCAGCGCTCAGCGCTCCAGCTTCAGCCCTCGGCCTGATGAATGCAAGTCAGCGACAAAACGACTTGAGATACGTCGACGTACATCAGCCCAGTGATCGCGAGCGTTGTTCAGGTCCAGCCCCGGCCACGGCGGCATTCTGTACCAATAAAGTCAGCGAGAAAAAAGCGCGAGATACAGTAAAAGTGTACCCAGATTTTCGGCGTCTTCTTGGTCAATCACGTCTTCGTTGTTGTTCATCAAGGATCTTTCAGCGTTTTGTCGAGATTTTAAGGAGGTAAAATGGCAGCAATGATAGAAGCACAGTGGACGGGGATATGGGATCATCATCAATCAGATTTCAGGGTAAAATGGGAGGAGGCATTTTCGGATTTCCGGCAAATTCAAATTCAAGACCGCCAAGATATACACATGATCCATAACGCGGTCCGGCTTCCGAGTCCTGCCTTGTCGTTCCTCGACGTTGGTCATGGAATTTCTGCGACCAGATCCTGAGCGCTCGCTGTACCTGCTCCCCCCTCTCATAGAGATAATAATTAGGATGATCCGCCTCAATCTTCTCAAAGGCCTCATAAAAGAGGTCATCGTTGAACCACATCTCGCCCCTGCTGAACTCGTGCAAAGGTGTAACACCCCCCCCAAACTTCCACAGCTGATCATTGGACTCCTGCCAGTAGTAATATTCGCGAGAACCGCCGGGTCCCGCTTCCAGCACACAGTTGGCTGAGACCGTATATGATGGATCTCAGAAGAGAGGTTGTGGTTTTTCAACATGAACTTGAGGATGGTCAGACCACGATTGAAGTAGTCTGGACCGGCCTGAGGGAAGAGGCCACACCTCGTCGGACACCTTCCCCAATCGGTTCACCATCCTCCCGGGCAGAACTCTTGGGGGTTCCACTCTAAGGCTTGTTCTTCGATTGACTTTTGAGGAATAGAGATCATCGATGACTCTGCGCATCTCTATGTCGAAGAAATAGCCCAGAGTCTGTCATAAGCACTGCGCTCTTTTGTGATGGCAGTGCGGCTTGGGACGACCCTGGGCTTCTACTTCCTCATTTCCTCTAACCATCACCGTCGCGGCTCACCCTGGCGACAACCAACGCACGGCATACCGCTAATGATGCGCTGAGTGGTCTCAATAGCATACTAAAGAAACACCTTGGGAGTACTGCCCGACAGGCAAAAAACTGTTGGTGGAAAAGATCGGAGAGATCATCCTCAATGTTGACGAGTAACAGATTTCCTGGCTAAAGCTGTAATAGGTGAAAGGGGGAGAAGGAGGGTCGGCCGCAAAGATTCTTGCACGCTCTCTATCCGCCCTTGTTAATTCGTTGCTCATTTCAGGTTGGCTATATCGTCATAATATACCGGATACCCGTATTTTATCCACTTCCGCGATCATGCGAGACATGCACCAGGTTTGTCTCACGGGCAATACAATCCCTTCCTTCCTACTACCATGTTTTTGCCCACTGCCCTCGCCGTCCTCGCAGCTACTGCCAGTGCACAGTACATCCCGATAATTGTAGATGACGAAAATAACCACCACTTCTCCCCCAAAGTAGGCGGCATCATCCTTGGCTGTACGTTCTCACAAGCTTCCGAGACTTTTTCCCTGACCCCCGTCGTCAGGTATCTTTGGCTTATTGTTCCTGGGGTGTTTTGGCGATGCAATTTGGAGGAAGCTCAAGCCTCGTCGACAGGCTCAACGGCAGCCTGATCCAGAGCAGCCTGCGCAGGATAGTATGCCAGCTGCCCCGTTGGCCGCTCCAGAGACGGACGGTAAAGATAAAGACAGCAAGGAAAGCGGTGATATCGATGGTATACAGGACAGCGTAGACACTGACAGTATAGTGAGCTCACCTCCATCTGGCGGGCAGATTCATGAATACTGATGATATCTCTAGTTCATGGTACCTGTCTGTCCCCCTCCTCCAGCATACACTCCAAATGTAAGCACGCGAATTTCTACACTCAGATAAAGATGTGAAGCTTATTACTCTCTGGCTGATAATCAGACGGATAAAGTATACAAACCTCTTGGTGGTGGTGAATGGTGACGTGCGGCGATGCTAATTCTCTGTATCTTATGAATTTTTATGATCAATACCTCTTTGCATTGACCATTATTCGCTCCGGCCGCCTGCAGCTTCAAGTTCGCGTCCAGCTTCATGTAGCACTTCAGAACTATATTCCCAATTTACACTGGGTACTCTGCTTAACTTAAGGGGCGACGGTCAGCCACGAACACGACCACAGGGTATTGTAGAACTCTCAAACGTTGGTTCATATTACTCACACCCACATGGTAGATAAACGTCTGCGCTTCTACACCCTGATTCCCGAATCCCAAGAGTGACTCATATTTCATGACGAGTAGCTTCTGCAGTCGGTTGCGTCAATATTCAGTAATAGATATCATCTCATCATTACACGGCATGGTACCTTCAGCCACGCCGAACGACAGGATATAGGAAACTGCGCTACGAAGTCCAATCCTTACTGTCATCTAGTCAACTCACAAGCCAAGCTGACAACTGGCAAACCCCACGACCAGACAACCCAGGCCGAGCAACCCACGCCATTATAGAACTTTAAAAACTCGAAATAAATACCGCCCTACCCCCCACCGCAGCTACTCAAACAGCGCGCCCTGCGGATTTGTTAGTGAAGAAGTTGCCTAGACGTGTGAAAACCTAAAAAAATGATGGCATTTCTACGGTGTATTAACTTGGCGAGTCCTTGGCATTCTTCATCACTTCTATCCATCCTAAGCGCTCCGAATATTATAAGCCAATAAGCAGAGTGCATCACTACGTAGTAACGACGAGGATGTATTGATGCCGGATGTTGGTAGGAATGGTACATATAAGGTAAGATACTACGGTTGACGCTAAGTGTAGAGTAGTGCAAAGTGTACGTAGGATAATGAAGAGAAATCCAAGAATTTTTGCGGTCGATGGCAAAAAATATTATGCGACAGGTCCATGATGATATGCCATGCCGATGGAGAAGAATATGCAACAGGGATAGTTAGGGTAGTAGCCGTCCTAGTTAACCATTCGCGCATAGCTATCCATGAGAGCGCTCCCATGAAGACGGCATCCGCTGAGGGACATAGGCGGGAGCTGGAAATGAGATGTTGGAGCGTCCGACAAACTCAGTGGTCGTAGTTGGAGAACGACGTTGGAAGGTCCGGCGGTAGCGCCACACTAGGGTGAACCCTAGAAGTAATAGAATGAAGAGGACTGTAGGCAAAGTGAATAACGATATTGGCAGAGAAAGATTCAATTGGGACGCACTAGTGCACCCTATGATGGCTGTGAGTACGGGCCGACTGAGATTGTAACCATCGTCGTCGCCAGCATTGGAGACACTGGTGATGTAAATGGGGGCCATGGCTGCGGGGAAAGCCTTGAGGACATCAAAGGAGAAATGGGAACAGCAGCTTACTCACTGGAAATATTGCTGAGGGTGGAATTCTCCGTGAGTCAAGAGCAGTGGGAAACAGTTACGTCCTTATATAAGGGTACGGCTCCGAGGTGTAGCTTGGCACAGATGACTATACAAAGGGATCACCGGAGGGTCGAAACAGTGGAAACAGGGTAGCTGCCGCATTTGCCGACTGGTCCGCACCTGGATGTCCCGGAGAGTGGTTTGTGTGAGCACCGACGCCACAGAGTCCGAAGACGAATCCTGCGGGGGAGGCGCCTATTGTCATGGAGGCACATCATCAAATGTGGGTCACAGGGTCCAAGTGGGGAGAAACGTTTACCCGTAAGGTTAGCTCGCGACGCTGAGGGAGATCCAGATTCTAGTAAAGGACTGGATGAAACGACGGTCGAGGACAAGGGAAAGGTGCGGCACCTCGTCGTCGCACAAGCCAGTGATAGCAATCTCGACCTCAGTGTGGGATCTTCTTGGCCAAAATGACGCATAATGCATTGATGCATCAATCTGCCAAGTCAGCGTCGCCATCTTCGGTCAAGCATCAGAGCGCGCCTACGTCTAATATGTCCGATGGCCGCACATTACATTGAAACATGAGAGAGACGTCGAACTGCCGCACACAGTGGTGGGACGCTGGGGCGACTCCAGGCACTATGCGGTTACCTTAAGTGGTGGAGTGGGTGAGAAAGGTGTTGTGCAACGTGGACTGGCCGCACTCATACTAGTGTCCGGCCCGGGTTGCCGATTCACCGAAAGCTTCGGTTATGAAAAAGTCAGATGCAAGATCATAACGGAAGTTGAAGACCACCGCGCATTTCCACAATATAAAACGTCAACATTGATAGGAAGTCTGAGGTAGCAGTTGGGACCTCAGAAGAGACTCTCCTTTGGTTGGTCGAGCAGTGAAATGAAAGGGAAATGTGTCACTTGCGACTAATAAACCCCCGTTTCACTGGTTGTCGACAATAAAATTTCTGCCTCCATTATCTACGAAAACCGAGATGACTCAGTTGACAACACAGTATCCATGAACAGCTTGCGTACCATTGTTGTACGCGCCAACTTGAACGCGCGCAATCTTGCGACCCATCAAGATGGGAAGGTTTCCCTCAATGACGAGTTTGATTGGGGGAGGTTCTGAGGGTATTATTCTGACTGCCTTGCCAATGAAAAGATCGACAACAAGCGAGCAGATGGAAGTCCGGGATAGAGCAAAGTCCAACTTCTTCCAAGCGGTATAGTCTGCTGACGCTTCAGCTTCGTATGAGAATATGTGGACTAGGAGATGCACAGAACAGCAATGCATGGTCGGGCAACTCTCGAAATGTCCGATCCACCAGTTGAAGATACTCAGCTCGATCGGTAAAATGATGCGACCTCGAAGGTGATAATCATCCATCTCGATAGTGATAGATCTCAGGCGTTGAATGGGTAAATACTCGGACCGATCTATAGAGATATCGTTACCACAGGGCGACCCCTGAGAAAGTCAGTACTTAATACCTGTCGGTGGTCTTCTAAATTGTGAGACGCGAAGAACTTCGAGGGACTGTGTTGTCAAGTCCATGAAACGCCGTGCCAGATCAAATTGAAGATCTTCGTGCAGGAACACATCAAGAACGCGTAGCCTGTCCAGATTCAGTGGGGAGAGTGTGGGAGACAAAACCATCTCTGGTATCTGTCTCATTTTACGGAAAGACATATCGGTGATGTGTGGCCTACAAGAAGCATCGAAATTAGCGCTAAACGGAGGGCGGTCGCTGCTATCGATTGTCGTCATGAGGCAGGAGAATTGGCGAAGGTTGGGCGAGTGGGATAGGAATGAATAGAAAGCCTGAGAATCGGGAAAATGTGTGTGCATCAGAGTAATGGATAGGAAGGAACGCGACGTCAAGGAATTGACGAATGCAGGATGTAAGGATTTCCACTCCATTCCAGAGAGCGTGATTGTATTCACATTATGGAGGACATGAAAAAGAGAAGGAAGACCCCATGAAGTCGCTAATGTGTGTTTTCGACCACGGCGAAGCTTGAATAGAATGGTGAGGGACGTAGTGGAAGAGTGAATGTGTGCCGAGAAGGCAAGGAATTCTTTGCACTCGATGTTTGACCGAATCGTAATCTCTCGGAACAAATGCTCTCGAGTTCGGTCGACGAAAATTCTGCTGACAAGACCACAGGATTTGAGAGTGCGCCGTGCAGTCGTTGTGTCCAGGTCATTATATATTATATCAATGATGGCGTTGATTAATTCTAGCGGAAGGGAGTGGATAGGAGGCATCATCTAGAGAGCAAACGTAATGAATCAGGGTTACGAGCATTATTCACCGTGAATGTAGTCACCTTGCTGGCGGTGGTAAGACGATAATCGATAACGGCTATCCGGACCGACACATCGGCTGCCTCCATTTGAATCTCACGGCATCCATGAGGATGAGAAAGAGCCCTGGAAAGAGATGCACGGCTATATGTTGTGTCGCTCTAGTCCCATTGGGTATCTGTCTTGAGTGTCAGATTGGCTTATGTCCATACTACAGAACTCGAGGTGACCACGTTTCACGTCATGCGTGGAACGGCAGGAAAGTTAACAAGGAGAAAACCTATACACCAAAAGCCCACTTCTCTTGCGGCCGATTCCGCCATCTTGATGAATCAGTGCGTGTAGACTGGGTCCGAGACCTTCTGATGGAGGGGACTCCAGACACTATACTGTTACCTTAAGTGAAGTGGATGAGAAAGGTGTCGTGCAACGTGGACTTACCGCAGATGCGGGCAGACTAGGGTCCGGTCCGGGTTGCCCATCCATCGAAAGCTTTGGTTATGAAAAATTCAGGTGTAAGATCATAACGGAAGTTGAAGGAAGACCACCGCGCATTCCACGATATAGGACGTCAACATTGATAGGAAATCTGAGGTAGCAGTTGTGACCTCAGAAGAGACTCTCCTTCGGTCGGTCGAGCATTGAAATAAAAGGGAATGTGTCACTTGTGACTAAAAAACCCTTTTCACTGGTGGTCGACAATAAAATTTCTGCCTCCATTATCTACAGAAACCGAGAAGAGTCAGTTGACAACACAGTATCTATGAACAGCTCGCGTACCATTGTCGTACACGCCAAGTTGAACGTGCGCAATCTTGCGGCCCATCAAGATAGGAAGGTTTTCCTCGATGACGACTTTGATTGGGGAAGTTTCCGGGGGTACGTTTCTTATTATCTTGCTAATGAAGAGATCGACAACAAGCGAGCGGATGGAAGTCCAATGTCCAACTTCTTCCAGGCAGTATAGTCCGCTGATGCCTCAACCTCGTATGAGGGTACGCGGACTAGAAAGTGCACAGAAGAACATTGCAGATCCGGGAAAGTTTCGAAATGTCCAATCCACCAGTAGAAGATACCTAGCTGAATAGGTAGACGACTAAGGTGATAATCCATCATCTTGATAGTGATAGACCTCAAGCGTGGAATAGGCAAATACTCGGATCGATCTGCAGGGATATAGTTAGCGGGGGATGGTTCGGGAGAAAGCAGGTACGTATTACATGGCGGTGGTCTGTTAAATCGTGAGACGTGAAGAGCTTCGAGGGACTGCGATGTCATGTCCATGAAGCGCCGTGCCAGATCAAAGTGGTGATCTTCCTCCAACAGGACGTCGAAAACGCGCAGCCTGTCAAGACTCATCGGAAAGAGACCAGGTGGTAAAATCGTATCTGCTATCTGATTCGTTTTATGGAGACAAAGTCCGGCGATGTGTGGTCGATGAGAATTATCAAAAGAAGCGCTAAACGGAGGGCGGTCGTTGCTATCGATGACCGTCATAAGGCAGGAGAATTCACGGAGGTTAGGTGAGTGAGATAGGAATGAATAGAAAGCATTAGAATCGGTAAAATGCACACGTATGAGAGTGATGGATATGAAGGAACGCAATGCCAGGGAATCAATGAATTTTCGGGACAACGATTTCCAGCGCATTCCGATGAGCTTGATTTTATTCACGCTATGAAGGACATCGATAATAGAAGGAAGATCCGTTAGAGTGGATGTTAGCCGACCCGGACCACGGCGAAACATCCATATAATGACTAGGGAAGTAGTGAACGAGCGCGCAAGTAACATTTGGCACTGGAGGTTAGACCGAATCTTGATCTCTCGGAACGGATGCTCTCGAGTTCTGTTGACGAAAATCCTGCTGACGAGACCACATGATTTGAGAGTGAGCCGCCGTGCACTCTTTGTGTCCGAGTCATTATATATCTTGTCGATGATGGCGTTAATTAGTTCCAGGGGAAGGGAGTAGATAGGAGACGTCATCTAGAGAGGCAGACATAACGAATCAGTGATACGAGTATTGTTCACCGTGAATGAAGTTACGTTACTGATGGTGGTAAGACGATAATCGATATCGGCTATCCGGTCCGATAAATCGGCTGCCTCCCCGTTCCCTTGTGGCATCCACGAGGATGACATCTAAAGGACGGATGGGCCCTGGAATGAGACGCACGGCTACATGTCGCGTCACTTTAGTCCCATGGGGTATCCACCTTGAGTATCAGAACGCGCTTATACTACCTAGACCTGGGAGCGGCTGCCGTTCTACATATGAGTGGCGATGAGCATTATGCTTGGAACGGCAGGCAAGTTAACGACAAGGAGAAAACTTACGCACTAAAAATCCACTTCTCTTGCGGCCGATTTTACCACCCTGATGGATCAGTGGCAAGCTGGGCTCTCGGTGTTAAGACTGTCGGACCGTATCATCCTCTGCCGACAAGAATCGTATACAGTCCACAAATAGTCCACGGAGATTGGGGGGAACGTCAACATAGATGAAATAAACCTGAATTATCATTACGAGGACCAAAGAGACTCAGAAAATACTCGAGTGCAAGCATAATGTGCGTTACTCAAGATGTGACTCCAAACCTGTCCTTAATTGGCAAGATAATTTCTGCCTCTATTATCTTGGAACACCAGGAGTAATCAGTCAGCGCAAACCAGCAGTAATAAACAGCTCGCATACCATCGTACGTGTCCGAAATTTGAACGTGGGCAACCTTCCGACTCATCAAGATTGGAAGATTCCGCTCGATAGCGATTTGGACAGAAATTGGGTTCGAGGGTTCTTCAACGACCGACGCCCTGCTGACCGAAACATCGATAACAAGCGAGCTTATGGAAGACCGGGATAGAACAGTATCAAGGTCCCGCCAAGCCGTGTAGTCAGCCTCCGCTCGAACGTTGTATGCGGACGCGTGGACTAAGAAGTGCACACAAGAACATTGCATGGCAGGGTAGCTCTCGAAGTGCCTGATCCACCATTCGAAAATACTCAGCTCGGTTGGTAAAGTGATACGACCAAGGTGATAGTCCATCATCTCGACTGTGATAGATTTCAAGTGTTGAACGGGAAGACACTCGGACCGGTCTGCAGGGATATCATTGTCATCAGCAGGTGATTATTCCGGAGAAAGCGAACACGTAATACCTTCTGGTGGTGTATCAAATTGTGAGACGCGAAGAACTTCGAGCGAGTGCGTGGTAAAGTCCATGAAGCGTCGTGCCAGATCAAAGTGGTGATCCTCCTCCAGCAACACGTCAAGAACGCGCAGCCTATCCAGATTCAGCGGAGACAGTGTGGGCGACAAAACCATCTCTGGTATCTGTCTCATTTTGCGGAGAGACAGACCGGTGATGTGTGGTCGACGAGAAGCATCGAAATTAGCGCTGAACGCAGGGCGGTCATTGTTGTCGATAGTCGTCATGAAGAAGGATATCTGACGAAGGTCGGGCGAGCGAGATAGGAATGAATAGAAAGCGTTGGAATTGGTGAAATGTGTGTGCATCAGGGTGATGGATTGGAAGGAATGTGTCGCAAGGGAATCAATGAATTTCCGGGACAATGATTTCCAGTCCATCCCGGAGAGTTTGATTTCATTCAGATTAGAAAGAATGCGAAGCAGTGTCGGACATTGTGCAATAGCCTTTTTTGGGATTTTGAGCGAATAAAATCGTCATAATTCCAAAATCGGAATAAGTACAATAAATGCCATTTTGATAAAAGAGTCCGGGAATTTAATGGGACGATGATATCACTTCGAGAACATAAAAGAGTAATAAAAGACCGACTATACCCCTCTAAGAAGGGGTCTTTAAATCGCTATTGAAACATTCCCAATTGGGCATTTAATCAATTGTTCCAGAGGGGACAAGGCCTTAAAAGACCCAATTTTAGGACATTGTTTTCAATGAGAGTGCACTTTTTTTGGTATTTTAATAGCGGCACCATCGCGCCGAAGGAGAATTATAAGATGAATTTTAATACATTTTAATGCCGGACGGACGATTTTGGGATGACAAAAGATTCGGCACTTTCCGAATTGAAATCTTGACTCGGTCTAGATTCAAGGTCATATTACTGAGTTAACAGTAAATTTGCATTCTGGATTATGTAAGCAGATAAGCGGAAATGAATTAAATAAGATGCTACAGCCTAGGTTCGAACCAGCGAACCACTAAAGTAATAATACACAAATACAAATACACATACAATATAACCAATACACTAAGAGGCCTTAGATATACTATTCCACCGGGTTATTATAATACGAACTTAGCTATGACTGGCAGACAACTTAGCTGTTGCCGTGTCAATTCTTTTCTCTTCGACTCACAGATTTAAGATAGTTACAGACTCGGTCACAATGATATCATATTGAGCAATACTACGAATGTATCTACAAGCGACTTATACTAACAAATGTTGGCTGTACTATACTCCAAATCCTCCTCAATGCTTTCATCCAAATCCACATTGTCCGCATTACTCTTGGCCATGGAATTCTCAATGTTCTGTTTATTACCGCCTCTAGTGTGAAGCTGACGGCCACCTGGGGCTTTTGGCGCAGTAGCAACACTATTGCTAGGCACTCTGACAGATGTTCCTGCACCACAACCTTTAGCACCACCTCGATTCGCCTTGCCTTGCCCAGGAGTAGTCTTCTTACTGCCTTGACCTCGGCCTCTGGCAGGCTTGGTGATGGTCTCTTGAGCGGGCGGACCCACAGAGACAACTGAGACCCTATTGCCAGGAGCCTGATCGACTTCGCTGTTCTGAATGGCAGTGGGACTAACGGCAGATCGTTCCTCGTCAGATACATCCACATATGTGGGTTCAGAAGAAACGGGGACAGCGGCATCTTTGGCCCGTGGCAGCAGCATCAGCATGGCCAATGGCATCAATGTCACTGACAAATTCTCCTCGTCAACAGAGGTGTTCACCTCGGTTTCACAATCGAGCTCTGGTTGCCACAGAGCATGCAGTATATCTTCTTCAACATCTGAATCATCCAACTCCTTTCCAGCATCAGCCATGAAGCCCAAGTGATGTTTCTTGGCTGAAAAGAGATTTTGGTTAAAGTACTCAAACATTTTGATGGTTGATTGGAACGTGAGAGTCAATTCAATCATCCGTATGTAAAACTCGCAGTCGTTCTCGTAGGGAATGTGAGTTTTATCGCCTTGTGTTGTAAAGCTAGTGTCGTGGGACAGTAAATATCGTGCCTAGACATGGATGTCAGTAAGCGCTGCTGGGTGATACCTGAGAGATGAGAGCTCACCACAGTAGCCACGCAAGCGATGGCACCAGCTGAGATAGAAGTTGCTTCCCAGAGGTCCCCATTGGTAGTCTTTGTGGTCTTATTGGATTGGAGTGATGACTGGCCGTATAAAGTGATGCTGAGAAGCTGGAATACATTAATGATATGCATACTGGTATAAGGAGACTGTTATCATACCTTGACCAAAGCTGGAGCTTGGAAAATATTGGACTGGGCCTTGCCCTCTTGGCCAATGGGATAGAGAATCTCGGGGCACTGAGCGTATCACTGCTTCTTCTTGTCATATCCTAAAAGGCGCAAGCAGAGCTCGTCGCCGACACGATTGTATTTGGAGCTGAAGGTGGTGTAAGGGACAGGGATATCGTTGAAGATATCAGTTGCTGAGTGTTTTCCAAAGTAAACGAGGTTTGCCCTTGCCAACTTTGCTGCTGCTTTCATCTGACATTGCATTAATATTTTACAACAACGAACTTCCAGAAATAAACGTACCATGTCTCTGATATCTTGATAATCGTACTCAAGCATTTCATGAAATTTTGCAGGAACACACTCATAAAGAGCCTCAACGATTCGTAGGAGAGAAATTCTTCCCTCCGCTTGGCACTTTTGGCTTTTGAAGGCAGTGAGTCCCATATCCTCCCTTTTCTTGTCATCCATCTGATTGAGGCGATCGAGTTCCTCATGAACACGAGCCAGTTCTTCAGTGGCTTTTTCCTGTGAATAACCAAAAACATGTTTCTTCTCCCAAAATAGGTTACAGAAGACAGTAAGAGACTTTGCACAGTGCTGAAGCTTCTTGATGTCTTCGACCGAGAGAAGGCTCTTTTCATCTTCTGCATCTGACACTGTCAGAGAGGATCCACCTTGAACGGAAGGAGTTGAGGGGTTGGGGCCTTGAGACGCCGGTTTAGAGCGAGCCGGTGCTGTCTGAGTCACCTTGAGGGACCTATTTTCCATAGCTAAGGCTTTATTTTTTAGCTCAAGAGCCTGTATGGCCTGATCATGAGACAGCAATATCAGTAAAGCTCGTTCTGATGCAATGAACACAGATTTGTAAGTCATACCTGAAGCAAGACCTCCATTGAGACATTCTGAGGAGCCGACGAGTTGCTGGAAGAGTCTGACATGGTAAGAAATGTGAATGAAAGGTGGGTGTTGCAAAAAAAGATGAGTTGATGAGGTGAGCAAAAAATTGTCAGAGAAATTGCAGGAACCTTAAATAAAAGGTGCCATAAAACATGTTATTGCGTAGGCTGATTTAAATAAGACACCCAGTTAAATAAGACACCTATTTAAATAAGACAGAAGAGCTTGCAGAAGGAAAAGGGTAAAAGATGTTACAAATATTACAGAACTCCCATTTACATCCGGCTGTACACTACCTGATGCGCAGAACGACAACCGGAAAAATAGAAAGATGAACCGGTTTACTTTCTCATAGCCTTTGCCTCAGCTGTGTCCTGCTGAATTGCCAGTAGTAAAGCAATAAGCCTATCAAAGTATGGGGCGAGGCCTTGGATGACACCCAGGATTATCATTTCTGCCAACTGCAAACAAAAAAGTAAGACTCTGACAAGCGAAAGAGATTGATTTCACTACCAATGAAGTGGTGGCAGGAGGAGTGGGATTCGGTGCAGGAACAGGAGCAAAAGGAGGAAGGACAGCAGCAGGAGCAGGAGAAAGGATGGGAGTAGGTGCTGGTGCTGGAGAAGGGCTAAATGGATGATTAGATAGATAACATTTATTGAAAGAACAGATAATTACGCAGCACTGGAGGCACCATGGTCCCTGCCAATGGGCAGGGCAGAAAGGAGATCGGTTTGATTGGCAGGGGGGGGGGAACTGTCTCTGCGGTGCAATTCGAACTGCAACTGAACTGAAGGGGCAGTCCGGGGGGGTGTGGAAGGTCCACCAGAGGGGCCGGGAGGAGCAATCCCAGCACGAAGAGCTGTGGGCGGGGAGTCGATACTCATCTCGGAGCCAGATGAATAGCCAGATGATGGTTGGCCTGGCGAAGACAGGCCCGAGCCAGTGTAGAGAGTAGAGCTGTGGGACGAAGCTGGAGAAGGCATTCTGTGGAAAAACCTCAGGTGCCGGGCAGAAAGGTTCAACTTTTTTAGGGCTTTAGCAGGTAGCCTTTTAGGATTATAAAGGTGGGGGGTTAAATGGTAGAGCAAAAAGTCAGGGTGTGAAAGATGCGACATTGAAGAAGACAAAAATCGGGGATGACAATGAAGTAAGCAATGACATCGCGTGAATATGCTTATCACATGACATTGCCTTTCTGATCCACGTGTTTAAAGTCACCATGCAATGTACGATCACCGCCGACGCCCAACTGAAGGATCAGATGCTCTAATATATTTACCTGTCTCCATTTGACTTTTACTGAGTTTCTACCCTTAGTGAAAGCATCATCAATCAGGAGAAGCATTACGGTTTAATGGTACTTACCCTTGAGTTACGAACTGATAGTACCCTCATTCACATGGCTGTTTTATTCAGAACTCTCAAACCCGATAATCGTGACAAACGATGAGCAACCAAACAACTTCGACGGCTTCTGATAACCACTGTGATCGTATTTAAACGTTAAGCTTCTGAGATCCTTGATTGTTCGTGAAATTTCGTCGAGCGCATCAACCGTAAGAGGATGAAATGAAATCTGAATTGAATGTAATGAGCACTTTTTGCCCTCAAAATTTACCCTATGTAAGAGATTCATCGAAACATATTTGGCATCAACCACGTCAACAACCAGGTGTTCTTGCCTCGCGGGCACCCTCTGTTTTCTCAGAATTGTGGCCCAGAATTTTGATCAACACCACTCCTCGTACGATTGGATAAATCAAGATTTGAAGAGAGTGACAACAGACCCTCGTTCTGACCGATATTCAGTAAGTACATCACTGAGATTTTGATTGTAGATGCGTACCGGTGACAACGCTACCAGAAGATTCTCTATAGCGTGGAATTTATCATTATTCAGTCGCTTAGATGAGGAATACTTGCACAGTGAGTGTTCAATGACAAATACATTGAACTTCATCTGCTGTTGTCGTGCTGCTGGTATTGCCTGCAAGAGGTATTCATAAACATATTGGAAAGATGATGTGACTTCCTCGTCACCCGAACAGGGTAGATTTAGAAGACGTAAGCCCTTGATACCTCCAGCATCGATTGTCTGAAGGACTACTGCCATTTCTGCAGGTGTTGGAGTTGTTGCTAAGCCAGCATTTGCGTAGTCCAAAGCTAACAAATACGCCTGTAAATTTCCAATCTTGGAAAAAATCTTCACCCAGCGATGTTCCTGGTTGGGGTCTTGGAATTTGGTGTTTCGGAAGTGGTCCCAGAGTTCAAGGAAGGGTGTTGGTTCCTCGGTGGTTAGGAACCAGTTGTATTGGGAATCAGAGGCTGCTTTCCAGTACTGTGACGCATTGGCCGATGTTCATTTGGCGCTGGGAGCTTTGCTGTAGACTTTTATATTGCAAAAATAGTGTTCTCCTTGGGGTTGCTGCGAGTCGTATCGAATGATATTCCAGGCATTTTCATCAGGAAAAAAAACAGGGTTATTGAGGTCCTGTATATATGCGGTGTGATGAATGATTCCTCGACAAACAAGTGCGCTGAAAAACCCAGCGCATGTACGCAAGTTATCTGGATCCCATGGGCCGCCAGGTCGTAACAACTGAAGATGGCTACTGGCTAGATCTCGAAAGATGCTCCGCCTATCCATGTCAACATTAACGTAGTCGATGAAGTTGCAAACAGCAGCAGTAAGCTCTGGTGTCTCATTGAAGGGCGGATGAGGCTCCGACACTCCATCCAGTAGAGGGTATAATAGTTCAAACATTAGCTGAAGTCGCTTTACATCACCGCGAGTTCCGACAGTAAGAGTATTTGAAGGTAGGGATTGGGAAAAAGATGGCAGTGATGACGGGCCTTGGAAAGAGCTCTCGGAAGAGACTGATGGTAGGACACCAGAGAAGGCTCCTGTGGATCCTGGTATTGCTGATCTTTCGGGGCAGAGGAAGAACGGTAATGATGACCCAAAATCTAATGCATTGCACCAAGGTGTTTTAGACTAAAACATGAAAGTGTATCAGTGGTCCTAGCCCATGAAAATGGATAAATACATACCAGAATTGATGTCAGTTTGGCTTGATCTGGTGCACCTGAGACACTGGCAATCTGTCATAACATTGTCCTCCTGGTACTGTCTTGGTTAATTATAATTGCCTTCTCAAGTTTTGCTTGCAGATCCGCCATTTTAGTTGGAGTTGATACATCAAACTTTCGAAGATCAAGCAAAGTGGCCTCCGCACCGAGCTGGTCAACAAAGAACTGCACGACCTGTGCACTCTTGTATGTCACCTCAGAGCCCAAACCTAGCCATTGCGACATCAGCTCTCGGCAGACATCAATAATAGCCTGGCTAGTTGGATCAACACGGGGAATCCGCGGCCGGAAATTGGCCATACAATCTGTGGGCCAGTCGTAAAGATACTCTGTCGCACAGATGCTTTGGCCTTGATTGATCGTTATTAGTGAAGAGACGTGGTGAAAAAGATTGCATAGAGGGTTGTAGAAGTCGTCATGAGATTCCCAAGCTTCCTTCAACAGCCGATCTACACAGCTCCTGTTACGATTTTTCCATTTTCTCTTATCTTATCAACGGCGCTAAAACACGGACATCGGACTGCATCTACATGCGGTCACCATGGACATAACAAACGACTTCAGACCCGGTACTACAGCGAGCGACTCTCGCACGCATACCGCACGACATTCATTGTTTCACGCATGGTTACAGAATGCTCGACACGTATCATCATCTAAATATAGTGTTCTGGACTTAGTATATAAGTAGCATGGATATCCTTTGTATATCCTTAGATTCGAACTAAAGTTTATCTTACCTTGCCAACTGCACAATTAGCACCGATTAGCATAGCGACTAAACGAGTGATTGTCCGAACACGAGACAGCTCATAGTCCTTACGTTAATAAGGTCATGTGTTAGGCTAGGCCTAACAATTAGTTCGAATCTTCCTTTCCTTCTCTCCAATGCTCAGCTGTGAGGAAGGACCACCCATGAACCCCGACGACACGTACACAATCACAATCGTATCAGCAATCGGGGGAGCAGCTTTACTCTCCCTTCTCGTAGGCCTCCTTGTTCTAGCATACGAGGAGCGCATCCGACGATTCCTCGGAATCCAACGTTACCCCACCCCCAGGACATACCAAGACTTCTCCAGGTATGTCACACCCTACAAGCAAAGATGGGCACCGCCGCAACAAGTTCGGCATGCCACGGGATTCGAGCCCGGACGGGAACACGCCCGACGACGCTCAGTCCCAGCTCCCGCCGCCTCCCCTCCCTCCTCGACCGAATTTCCTCCACGTAGGGAGGAACAATGAAACACGACTCCCGGGCCCAGCAACATCCCTAGGACGCCTACTCCGCCCAGCACCCCGGATGGCGACATCCACGACCAATTCGCCGCCGAAGCAATCCGGCACCTCCTCGCACCCCGACCACCACCCGCCTATGCCCGGGCAACGACACCAACCCTCGCTGAAGTCGCCCACTATGGTGAAGAACTATGAAGGCATTTTGCAGCCCCTTCCCCTCCCCCCTACGACGACATCTTTCCACGACGACCAGAGAGGATCTTGGTCGCCACGGCCCCATGACTGCGCACTCCTCCACGACACTTCGCACCCTTCCCCACCCACCCACGACCCCTTAACGCCCACGACCGGATCCCCGCCGGGGAATTTCCCCCCGATGACTCAAGCTCCGACGACGGCTCCAAGTTCTCCCTCCGGCTCTTCTTCGAGCATGGAGAAACCCTTCCTGACCCCTCGCCAGAGCGAGAGGTCGTTATTGAACTCCCCCACGATCGCCTCGACGACGATCCCCTCAACTCTACCGGAGGGGATTACGTCTGGCCCCTCCTCTCTGCCATTGATCGAGAGATCATTGGCCCGCAACGCTCCCAGGCATGGGGGCTTCGACAGAACAACATCGATCGTCGCTCTGGATTCCTTGGAGGTCCCCAGCGGGACACCATGGACGAGTACCTCGCTCGCCACCGAGGAGATGAGATTCCCTTCTTCGGGAACACCACTGCCGCCATGGCAGCAAGGATATTCGCCAACAGAGAGCAAACACTTTACCTGCCCTCAGCAGGGCCCCAGGTTTTCGGTCTACGAGATTGAACCCCCGACGAGCAAGCCACGCTCGACCGCCAGCTACTCGCACTGGCACAATCCCTCGGCGACCGTCCCGACCTCAACGATCCCAACCATGATGCCACCCTCGTTGGCACCGACCCCGGATCCGATCTTTGATTGGTTCCACTATGACTACAAGACCTTCGGAAGTCTCAACGAGTACACCCCGGAGCAGTACGAGAAGTACTCTCCACCTCCATACCCGCCACCAGGATGGCAACCCCATCTGCACCCCCTGTCCCCACCCCGTAACGCCTTCAGGTGAACAACAAGACCGCGAAGCGGCAGACTCCCGACTCGAGGCTATCGCCCGGGTCAGACCACCAGTTTCCTCATGGGAGGAGGAGACGCAATCCCCGAGGACGACGGAGCTGGTGGCTCCAAGCAGCCCCCCGTCCTCTCCCCAGCCGAACGATTGCAGAAGGCAATCGACCTCGCAGCAGAGAAAGCCCGGAGAGTCGAAGAACTCCGGCAACTAGTAGAAGAGGCTGAGCGTGACCATGACGCTCATGTCAACTACAATCGACTCCCCAACCTCCGCCAAGGAAAAGGGAAAGAACCACCCTGCGGAAGACCGCAGCTGCCTAACCCGCAGCGACCACTCTACGATAGGACCGACAGATTCTCGGTCCCTCGGCCGCCCCCACAATGGCAGCCACGTTCCCTGCCCCCGCACCCCATGGGATCCCTCGACGATGAACATCCCCTTCTCGGGATCAAACCCATACTACTCCCTCCGCCCGCCAAGTTCAAGGGCGACCACGATGATATTGAACGGTATATCAGCGACTGCCAGATATACTTCGAGACCTTCGCAATGTACTTCCCGTACGCTTCACAAAAGGTCCCGTTCGCCGCCTCCTATCTGGAGGGACCAGCAAAGAAGTGGTGGATCCATATCCGCCAGACCTTCTGGGGGACGCAAGCAGGAGAAGTCCCCCGATGATGTGCTCGGTAACGGCGAGTGGCAAAAGACTAGTGGGCGGAAATGAGCTCCAACCAACACTAAACCTCTCTACACTCTACACTATCACCAATGTATTGAATTCGGGTGTTTCGAGTACGATAGAAGCACTCTGCAGACTCGATAATCAAGGTAGGTTGTTCAAAAGACGTTTTATTCGTTACTAGTGAGCTTTACAAGTGTACTACTCGCACTAGTGGGGTGGGTAAGGCACAATTGAATGAATGTGACTTGGTTTTGAGCTACTGCACTCGCTGGGACTCCGACTGTTCGGACTATTGGCTCTCTTGGCCCTGTAATACTTCCTACAAGTGATCAACACTTGACTAGTTTGCACTCTAGCTTACTAGTGGCACTCTTGGCCTAAGAATAATACTTTAACTTTGAGAAACTGCAAGAACTAACTTTGGAGCACTCTTGGCCTTTGCAGGACACAATAGTAGACTCAAAGGGACTTCAATTCACTCAATACTATAGGTAACTTAGCGACTAGTAGCCGCTTCGTTCGAGGTTATGCACAAAAGCCTTTAATTGGGGGCACTAGATACTACTAGTCTGTCACAATCGCAGGGATGGCATCGCCTCTCGTTGCGAGTGACTATTCTACTACTTATATACTGTAAGGAACAGTACAAAGCGACACAAACAGCTACACTAGTGGGGTATTTTCGGTATGGATTTCTTGGCTAGTCATGAAATACTGCGAAAAAGCACGCAATAGTCGGTCTAGAAACTACTGCTGGACAACTAGTAAGCCACGGAGCTATGCTAGCAGTTTTATCTCGCATTCTTGACCCAGCAACGCGCCACTAGTGCCGAGGATAAACTACTAGCCACGCTTCCGCATCCGCAACGCAGTTGGCCGTGATCGAACGCGCAGCCTGGCTAGCCTCGTGTCCGATCGTAACAGATCTGATCGCACTAGTTGGATCTAGATGCAAGGTTAATCCGTTGCTAATTCATTTCTAAGTCCTGCTTCGAGATTGCTGTGCAACTAGTTAACCTGACTTAGGCGTTTATGCCCTGATCGGCCTGCTAGTGACCGGACTTCACGAGATCTGTGTATCCTGCTTCTTGTTTGGTGCGCTAGTCGCGTTACTTGTCTACTAGTGGCCTTATATTAATTAGTCCAGCTAGTATTCAAGTCACTAGTACGGCCGGCTGGTAGATTTAACCCACTAGTGGTATTGCATCTAAGTCCTGGCTTCACTAGTCGCATACTGCTGTAACTATCAGCTCGAAGCCTCAGCTATAGTCCTTTTACTATCACTAGTATCGGATAGATATGCAATTGTATTGTTACAAATTCGCAAAATCTAGGTGTGAACGCGTAGACGGCGTATCACCGATTCTGATGGCCCTCATGGGTCGAATACGTCACGCTCGTCTTCGAGCAATTCCGGGACCCAGCCATCCAGGACATCCATGAACAACGCATGTTCGCGCTGTGCATGGGAACCAAGCCAGCCACTCAGTACTTCCAGGAACTGGAGACTGAGGCCGATCAAGCAGGACGATGACATGAGGAAGACGCCCGCGGGCCAATGGTTCGCGCCATGCACACCGGGGTCCCCGACTCCTATACGAACGCCATTGCCAATTACGGGCGAGACGTTCCGGACACCTATCCAGAATGGAAGGCCCGGATCCTCGTCATGTACGAGGAGCGACAAAAGAAGATCGCATTCGATGCGACGCACGGAGGATCGGGACGCACAGGAGGGTATGCCCACAAACCCGCCACTACCGCCACCAGCTATGCCAAGATAGCAGCAGGTGCCACGACAAGTTCATCGACGGCCAAGCCGATGAGTAGCGGAGGCGACAAGGGCGGCCGCGACGCCATGACAGGCAAGTGGGTCAAAACGACAGGGATAACGTTTGGTGGACAAGGTCAGCCAATGGACATCAGTGAGATGAGGAGGAAGGGGATGTGTTTCCGGTGCGGTAAGCACGGGCACATGGGTCGGGATTGCCCCGACAAAGCCAAATTCACAGATATACGGTCGGTACAAGTTACCGAGCCGTTGAGTGAGGCGACGAAGATTGAAGAGGTGAAGGAGGAAAAAGCGGCAGCGACCTAGGGATCGATTCCCCTAGTGTCGCCAAGGACTTACTCACTGGTGTGCCCTCGTCTCTTGCTGGCCAGACTGATACTTTTTTACCTAGTACCTATGTTTTACATAACACACATTCGAATATACCCCGCCCCCCTGCTTCGGGGGCGGTACTTTTTACTTCTACCAGCACGACCCGACACTCAGTACCAGAATCGACAAACTGATATGCCCTTCTCAACATCGAAGGGCATGACACCGATGACAATGACGACAACACCGACACCGATACCGACACCCCCACCCTCAAGAGCAAGGAGGAGGTGTACAAAGCCAACGCCGATGCCCATCTCAAGAGCATAGGGGCTAAGCGTCGAACGAGTAGCCTACGCAGGGAAACCCAACCGGCGAAAGTCAACGACGATAAACCACCCACCACAGTGGTACCCATCGTAACGACGAGCATTGAGCCTCAATCGGATGGGACATGGGACAAGCTGAAACACGCCCCCTGTGAAGTCTCGTCACACAACAAGCAGGCGGCTCCCCCGTCGAAGAAAGCCGGAAACGGATTGCTTCGTCGGGAACCGGAGACTACTGCAACCCCAACCCAGAGGACGACATCCTCGACGACGCCTCAAGAGCGACCATTCCCCCTGCTGCGACCCGGAAAGGATGGAAAGGTGATGACATCGCAGAGCCCAGAGGCAGAAGGAGGAGCTGGACGTCCACGTTCGACGCTCTCAGCAACTCCCGCCATTCCTGCACGAGCCCTCGCCAATAAGGGCGGCGCCTCTGTCCAGACGAGCCCCTTACTTCAGCGCATCGGGCCCCACGACCAGCGACCGGGTCTGAACCTCTGCTCGCTGACATCCCCAGGCAACGACGGTGAACAGCGCCCACTGAAGAACGTCGGTGATGCCAACGCCATGACGAGCAAAGCCGCAGGGAAGGAATCAGCTAGCACCCAGGCTGTGAAAAGGGGGTCTCCGCCGGTAACTATGATAGAAGTTCCCGATGAAGAAGATGATACTTCGTTTCAGATCTGGCTTGCCAAAGAAACGACGCCGACGATAGAGGTTGTACTCAACCCGCGAGCCCCTCCCCAAGCTGAGGGTCGCATCTCTATCCCTCACGATGACGACTATCCGCGAGTTCCTCGCATCATCGACGAAACTCCCCAAGCCCCTCCCAAAGCTGAGGGTCGGTGGATGAAACTCTTCGCAGTAGACTGGACGCTCCAGGCCGTCTGCGAAGCATGAAACGACAACGCCGCCAGAGCCGCTCTCTTCATGTGGACACACAAAGACTGACTCGCCGAACTCACCAACGACCTCCTCGCTTCGCTACAGCTAGGAGGGGAGACAGCTTGTGAACAGCTGTATGAACTCCGCAAACCCGTACGTTACGTATGACGAACCCGATCCAGCAAAAGGGACCTCACGCTCAATGTCCAGCTGAACCCCGTCTTAGGCACCAAGACTCTCCTAACGAGAGGGTTGCTAGACAGTGGCTGCACCGGCAGCGTGATCAACCGAGCCTTCATACTCAAGCATGGGCTCGACACCGACAAGACCGCAGTACCCATCCCAGTTTACAACGCTGACGGTACCCGAAACTCGGCAGGCGATATTACAGAGTACATCGCTTTCCGAATGACGATTGGAGATCACAGCGAGCGCATCGACCTCGCCATAACAGATCTCGGCAAGACTGACTTATACCTCGGGTTTGATTGGCTTAAACGCCACAACCCTGTAGTCAACTGGAAGACAGGATCGATTGTATTCAGACGCTGCCACTGCGTCAACAACCCATTCCCACTCCCCGATCATGATGACCACGACCGGTGGGATGAAGAGCTCGAAGAGGGCGACAGTATCCTCGCAGTCAACATGGAGGAAGAACTAGTCATCTGCGCCGTCCACCACGCCAACGACCTCGCCATGGCAGCCAACACGGAGAAACCGAAGCTCACTTTTGAGCAGATGGTCCCTGAGCACTATCGCTCATACCGCGATCTGTTCCCGAAAGAGAACGACGACGAACTCCCAGAACGACGACCGTGGGACCACACTATAGAGCTAATCCCCAACGCCAAGTCAACACTAGACTGTAAGGTCTATCCGCTCAACTGCAATGAGCAAGAACAACTCAACAAGTTCCTCGATGAGAACCTCGAGTCAGGAAGGATCAAGCCTTCCAAATCCCCCTTCGCATCACCGTTCTTCTTCATCAAGAAGAAGGACGGCTCTCTACGTCCTGTACAGGACTATCGGAAATTGAACGAAATGACGATCAAAAACGATACCCCCTCCCGCTCATCTCTGACCTCATCGACAAACTTCAAGGGGCCAAGTACTTCACGAAGCTCGACGTACGTTGGGGATACAACAACGTCCGTATCAAGGAGGGCGATGAACAGAAGGCTGCGTTCCGCACAAACTGTGGCCTGTATGAACCAACGGTGATGTTCTTCGGACTCACCAACTCCTCCGCCACCTTCCAATGGATGATGAACGACATCCTGATCTTCACCAAGGATCTCGACAAACACCGACGCATTGTACGACAAGTACTGCAGAAGATGCGGGAACACAAGCTGTTCCTCAAAGCCGAGAAGTGCGAGTTCGAGGTGCTCGAGACTGAGTACCTCAGGGTCATCATCAGCGAAGGTTCCGTATGCATGGACCCCGTCAAGGTCGCAGGAATTGCCGAATGGCCCACCCCGATGAAAAAGAAGGAGCTCCAGTCATTCTTGGGGTTCACAAACTTCTATCGCAAGTTCATTAAGAACTACTCGAAGATCGTCCGCCCCCTCACCCAGCTCACGGGCAAGGCAGATTGGACATGGGGAACGGCCCAGAACCAGGCGTTCCAGCAGCTGAAGAAGCAAATGGCCGAGGACATCATTCTCGCAATCCCGAACGGAACCGGAAGGTTCAGAGTAGAAGCAGACGCGAGCAACGGAGCCATTGGCGCCATACTCAGTCAACAGCAAGACGGCAAATGGAGGCCCGTGGCCTTCATGTCAAAGGTGCTCACCGCCACGGAGCGCAACTACGAGATCTACAACAAGGAGCTGCTTGCAATCATGCTAGCTCTTTCCGAATGGCACCATTACCTCATGGGCGCAGTCAAAGACGTGGAAATATGGACGGATCACCAGAACCTCCAGTATTTCCGTAAACCGCAAAAGCTCAACCGCCGCCAAGCTCATTGGGTCACCGAACTCACTGAGTACCACTTCGTACTCCACCACAAGCCAGGCACGCAGAACGTCAAGGCCAACTTGTTATCCCAACGAAGCGATCACGATCAGGGTGAGGACGACAACGGAGACATCACGGTCCTCTCCCCCCACCACTTCAGGGCCATGATCATGCCCAGCGTCAGTGAGATGCACGAAAAGATCCAGCACGTCACTAAGCAAAAGGAGCTATGGGACGCTGGCATTGCTACCTCCCTCAAACATGAGCGAGGCATATCCGAAGAAGGAGGAGTCCTCCTCTACGACAAATGAATCTACGTCCCTCGACACTTGGGACTACGAGAAGAGATCATCTCTCAGTGCCATGACCACATCACGGCAGGACACCCCGGCATCGCCAAGACCAAGGAACTTGTATTACGCAAGTATTGGTGGCCGAAGATGGAGAAAGACGTCAAGGCATACATCGCCGGATGTGAGACTTGTCAACGCACCAAGTCAAGCAACCAGGCAAAGGCAGCACCCCTCCACCCGAACACGATCCTGACAGAGCCATGGACTCATATTTCCATCGACATGATCACCGGACTCCCCAAGTCAGGCAGACATGACGCCCTACTAGTCATCGTAGACAGATTCTCCAAGGGCATCATCCTTGTTCCTTGCAACGTCGAACTCTCAGCGGAAGGCTGGGCCCGCATTCTCCGCGACCACGTATACGCGCGTCACGGAATGCCGAAGGTGGTGATCTCCAACAGAGGTCCCCAATTCGTATCAAAGTTCATGACCGAACTTTACCGAATGCTTGACATCAAGCAGAACGCCTCCACGGCGTTCCACCCACAGACTGACGGCCAGACAGAGCGTGTCAACCAGGAGGTTGAGAAATATCTTCGGATCTTTATCAACCACCAGCAAACTGACTGGGCCGACTGGCTACCCCTAGCAGAGTTCGCCCATAACAATCGTGTACACTCCGCGACGGGCAAGTTGCCCTTCATGGTCATGTACGGACGAAATCCCCGGATTCTCCCCAACTCCCTGTCAGCCGCAGGCGCTGAAGTACCCGCCACCACCGACTTCCCACAGAAGATGACGACGATCCACAAAGAGGCTGAAGCTGCTCTTACCGAAGCAGCAGGACAGATGAAGAAAGCCTATGACAAACATAAGCGCAATGCCAATGCGTACGAAGTTGGAGACCGCATATGGTTGGATACTACCAACCTTCACCTCCCGCGACCGAAGAAGAAACTCGACAATAAAAGAGTTGGACCCTTCGAGATCCTCGAGACCGGCACCTCCTCGTACAAGCTGAAACTCCCACCACACTGGAAGATTCACCCGCGCTTCAACGAGAAGCTCCTGACGCCATACGTCGCACCGTCGTTCCCTAATCAGGAACTCCCACCACCAGACCTCATCGACGGCGAAGAACAATGGGAAGTCGAAGAAGTACTCGACTCCAAGACATGCAAAATCTGTGGACAATGAGGACAACCCTCGACCACAGTAGTCGACTACTTCATCAAGTGGAAAGGATACACCCGGGAACACAACTCGTGGACCACGGAGACAGACATGGGCAATGCAGAAGAAGTGATTGCCGAGTACGAGGCCAAAGTCGCAGCGCGCAGAAAGATGGCGCGCCTACACCTAGGCAAAATCATAACGAAATCCCTGAAATCCCCACTCGCAATGTTCATAGACCACGAACATCGTGAGGGACGATTCCGATATCTCGCGCAACTCGAAGATGGGACCCAGAAATGGACCACCGATCCCGACGTCACGAAATTCAAGACCTTCTTGGACGAGTATTGGGCAAGTCAAGGAAGCCCTACTGACTCTGAAGAAGTGATGACCTAGGCAGTCGGGACGCCTGCCTTAACGAGAGGGTAATGTTATGATTTTTCCATTTTCTCTTATCTTATCTCCAGCGCCTATCTTATCAATGGCGCTAAAACACGGACATCGGACCGCATCTACATGCGGTCACCACGGACATAACGAACGACTTCAGACCCGGTACTACGGCGAGCAACTCTCGCACGCATACCGCACGACATTCATTGTTTCACGCATGGTTACAGAACGCTCGACACGTATCATCATCTAAATATAGTGTTCTGGACTTAGTATATAAGTAGCACGGATATCCTTTGTATATCCTTAGATTCGAACTAAAGTTTATCTTACCTTGCCAACTGCACAATTAGCACCGATTAGCATAGCGACTAAACAAGTGATTGTCCAAACACGAGACAGCTCATAGTCCTTATGTTAATAAGGTCACGTGTTAGGCTAGGCCTAACAGCCCCATAGAGCCATCTTAGCTAGCTGCTCTTGCTGTCAGTAAACAATTTTTGTTCGAGTAGCAAAAGCACGTTGATGGCTACTGCTCATCCGATGAGATAAAAGCTTCTGAATCGGCTTGAAGCATGATCCTTCTTGCTCCGCAATGTGGAGCAAATCTTTGATGAAGGTAACATTGGAATCTTCGTCGAGGCAACAATTGATCAGGGTGCTAGCAGGAGCTTCTACCTTCGCAAGTATCGCTTCCAAATTTTGCTGATAAAAAACATGTATTGCTAATATACTATGAGCCAGTGCCAGAGGCTTGAGATACAAGCTTACAATCTTTAGCCACTACAGTTTGTTTCTCTGCCGCCTTTTGTCGTTTACAGGATGGAAGATCATGACACTGATCGTCTGGTTTGCGCTCTAGTAAAAATTAGTATGTTATTTAGCCGTTTGAAGAATCTGCTCACTTCGTTTCATCGCCAACGGATCCTTGTCTGCATTATTGTTCCGAGTCTGCAGAACGTACTCTGTTGGTGAGAGTCAATACGATGTCAAAGGTAGATGCATTCAAACCTACTTTGTTTACCCTGAGGGTCTGCAATATGAGGTCTTCCTCCTAAAGGTCGTTCCATCTTACAGAGAGCGCCAACATTAAGAGGAATTGTTTGACCCATCTCCTCAGCCAGCGTATAGAACACTTCCTCGACCTTTCCGATGTTGGTGTTGCCATAAGGAGCCGAATTGGCACAATCATTAGTATTCCATCGTTGAGCAATTTGCTGGGGTGTCATTGATTCGATGGAGACATCAGACTTTGATCCAATCTGAACGTCGTCCCCAGTCCATCCCGGACCTAGATCCCAAGGCTCTGCAGCCAAATGTACACCTTCTAGCTCCATGGAAAATGCGCTGAGGAGGAGGTCTTTGTCATAGCGTACAAAATAATGAGGGGGGAATTGCTGGATTATGCCATTGATCCATTGAAGAAGAGAGCGAATGCTGTGGTTGAAGTGATCTTTTGGTGCAAGAAAGCTACCACCGTCACTAACATATGTTGCTTGTTCGGTGTAGTTTCTTCCAAGAGATAATTGATGTATACTGAGGAAAGAATCAGTGCTGTATATTAGATATCATATTGAATAGATGACATACCCACTTCAGCACCACTCCATTGGTAACTTTAAAAGAGCTGTCTTTAAAGGATTGTGCTTCTGCGCCGCTTTAGCAGAATTCTCTGCAAGATCCTCATCTTCGTCCTCATCGTCATTGGGACTAAGATTCTCCGCATCTTTGGCCTTTCTAGCCTGCTGATATGCCGTCTATGCATTCACACCTAGATTTTGCGAATTTATAACAATACAATTGCATATCTATCCGATACTAGTGATAGTAAAAGGACTATAGCTGAGGCTTCGAGCTGATAGTCACAGCAGTATGCGACTAGTGAAGCCAGGACTTAGATGCGATACCACTAGTGGGTCAAATCTACCAGCCGGCTGTACTAGTGACTTGAATACTAGCCGGACTACTTAATATAAGGCCACTAGTAGACGAGTAACGCGACTAGCGCACCAAACAAGGAGCAGAATACACAGATCTCGTGAAGTTCAGACCGATCGGGGCAGAAACACCTAAGTCAGGTTAACTAGTCACGCAGCAATCTCGAAGCAGGACTTAGAAATGAATTAGCAACGGATTAACGTTACACCCAGATCCGACTAGTGCGATCAGATCTATTACGATTGGTACTAGTATAGCCCGGCTGCGCTTTCGATCACGGCTGACTACGGTTGCGAGCATGAGTCTGTGGCTAGTCGTTCATCTCCAGCACTAGTGGCGCGTTGCTGGGTCAAGAACGCGAGATTAAACCGCTAGCTGAGCTCCGTGGCTCACTAGTCGTCCAATAGCAATTTCTAGACCGACTATTGCGTGTTTATGCGCGATATTTCGGGCCTAGCCAAGAAATCAGTACCAAAAATACCCCACTAGTATAGCTGTTTGTGTCGCTTTGTACCGTTCCTTACAGTATATAAGTAGTAGAATAGTCACTCGCAACGGGAGGCGATGCCATCCCTGCGATTGTGACAGACTAGTAGTATCTAGTGCCCCCAATTAAAGGCTTTTGTGCATAACCTCGAACGAAGCGGCTACTAGTCGCTAAGTTACCTATAGTATTGAGTGAATTGAAGTCCCTTTGAGTCTACTATTGTGTCCTGCAAAGGCCAAGAGTGCTCCAAAGTTAGTTCTTGCAGTTTCTCAAAGTTAAAGTATTATTCTTAGGCCAAGAGTGCCACTAGTAAGCTAGAGTGCAAACTAGTCAAGTGTTGATCACTTGTAGGAAGTATTACAGGGCCAAGAGAGCCAATAGTCCGAACAGTCAGAGTCCCAGCGAGCGCAGTAGCTCAAAACCAAGTCACATTCATTCAATTGTGTCTTACCCACCCCACTAGTGCAAGTAGTACGCTTGTAAAACTCACTAGTAATGAATAAAACGTCTTTTTGAACAACCTACCTTGATTATCGAGTCTGCAGAGTGCTTCTATCGTACTCAAAACACCCAAATTCAATACATTGGTGATAGTGTAGAGTGTAGAGAGGTTTAGTGTTGGTTGGAGCTCATTTCCGCCCACTAGTCTTTTGCCACTCACCGTTACCGAGCACATCACTGCACCCTCCAAACTCACGAGAAATCTATTTGTATGAGGACGGCTGATTTGGAGACCACGACCCCACTCATGTTCCTCAGTTCTTTGAGGAAAAATTCTGTCATTTTCCTGCTATTCCTCGTCGACCCCTGGTTTCTGATTTATACCACCCTTACTATCAGTGGCTCAATACAATTTGGTACGATGTCGCTGACAGCGACATCGTATTCTCCTTAGGATACCTGTCGCACATAGGTTTACTTCACCCTTTTATCCATAAGTGGTTCCAGCAAGCATGGGACTACATCAAAGGGTGATGTTCTCGGATACAGAATACCAAAATGTTTTCTGACGAATTCCGAGTATTCCTCAGTATCAGGTGCACTCGTCTGGAAGCCTTGGTCAACCGAACTGAGTCAGTGATGGCAGACGCTATGAGCATTCGTGTCCAGGTGACGGCAATGCAGTGATACTGGCTGGAGCTCGTTGCTGGGCTGGACTACATGCAGATTCATCAGCCGGTGATGAATGGAAAAGTTCAACGTGATGAAACTTTTGACTTCAATTGTCTCATTGGTGTATTTACCCTCAGTCTAGACGTTGCCGAACAGCACATGAAAGCTGGCATACCGGTCTACCTTGTCAGACCAATCGAGCAGTTCACAAATCAAATCATACTGAAAGCGGAACAACCAACTGTTTTCAGTGTAAACAAAACTCTTCCCCAGCCCTCGTTTCCTGTAGTATTCAGTGGAGACCCATCTCATCCCAAAAAATTCGATGGCATGCATCGTTTCATGCGAATCTTTCATATGTATCGCAATCCTTTCAATTTTTCTACTGTGTCTTCTCCTACCCCTTCTGCCATTCCCTCGACGTCTGCGTCTCCTTCTCCTTCCATCCCCCCTTCAACCTCAGGCGCTCCAGTTCATAACCAGAGATCCAAGGCCTGAGCATCTGGACCTCTGGGCAAGGGATCACCACAAAGAAGCAAGGCTCGTAAGGAAAATTTTCTACATTGTAGTTTCAAAGGCTCACATATCTGTCTTTGGTCAGAAAATCTGCAAAGTACAAGAGATAAATTTGCAGACTTGTCTGGGAGATACACTCCACCAACTATACCTGTGTGGGCTGGTGCCAATGCAAAAATTGATAAGGACTCAGAATGTTCTCAGCAGCACGAAGCTCGAGCTCGACACATCCAGAGCCGACATGATGCTAACGGCGAGAAGAAGGACTACAACATCAATATGGGATATGCCTTCCCCGATCCCGCACTATTTGTGTACGCTTCTGCTACTCGGCAAAGCACCTACTTCCATCAGTGGGAGCATTATCAAGACGCCCTCATTTATCGCGTTGCTTCATCGACCTCAAATGCTATGCCCATCCATCCGCAAGTGTGGAGAGAGCTACTTGCTATGCCCTTCAAGAAAGAGCATACTAAAACCATCAAAGCTCATGACACCATGTTAGATATGATGGGAACTGCCCTTCAGATGTCCAGACCAGATGTACGAAGCCCAACAACACATACAGATGAGCCATTTGATGTCAAGCGGGGTCATTACCTTGTTTGGGAGCTTTGCGAACTCAACTTCCGGCTGGAGCTTCTAGCAATTGATACGCATCTTACACGCTCCCTAGTTTCTGACGATACCGACTTCCAGCTCAAACATCAGAACATGATACTAAAGCTGTTTCCAGGAGAATCACTCGTCCCATTGCCATCACATTCCATCACTTCTTCGGTCAGCCTTCACTCGACAAATTGGAAGGAACGATGTATTGCCCTTGAAGCTTTCAGAAAAATTATGTTGGAATGGGAGGTACTGCTGGTGTTTGAGGCCAAGGGTCTTTTAGATCCATCGGGTGATGAAGCGTCTTTGAAGGTTGAGAAGGCCTTGGTACAGCATTATGCTCAGACATTCTTTGACCGCTTTGGTCAGCCTCCAGTACTGCCTTGTATGCCTCATCAGAGTGCACTGGTTAATCAGCCGGAGGAGCAGGAAGGAGAAAAATAAACCATTGATATTATTCTTGAGGTATGCAACTTTTTTTCTGGTGCTGAACAACTCTTTCTAACTTATCACCGAAGCTTGTATCTTGTTATTTAATAAAAACTTGTTTAACAGTATGAGCGGCGGCAAAGCTTTTATGATGTCAGGTCCAGTTTTGAGTAGATTTTCCTCTTGCAATGTCGTCATAGCAACTCGAAGATAACCACACTAATGTTTTCAGACTATTCTCGAGAGTGAGCCTGTGGCGGTGGCAAAGCAGCCACTTCCTTATTCTCCTTCCTCACCGCTACTAAGGGACAGCTGTACTCTGCTTTCTCCTACACGTTTCTCTTCTCCCTGGGTGAGGACTCCCATTTGTATCCCGCCTCTATTGTCGATGACTTTTCCTGACAGTCTCCCAGAGCGATACCAATCTTCAAACATGCAGAGTAAAGAGAAAACCTGCCCTCATTGTGGAGATACTTTCAAAGTTCAAGGCTTTACAACCCATACGATAGCTTGTTCCAGGAAGAAAGAGGACCGCAAGCACAGGATTGCATATGAGAGACAACACCAAGGCCAAATGCCAGGTCGGTAATCCAATATGGACCAGAAGGTCTCGGATACTGACGCTTCCTAGGGCGACAGTCTCGTAATCCCCCTTCCGACGAAGCGACAATATCTTCTTTGGTAGACTCCTTTGAATGATTTCGTGATCATAGAAACATCGGAATAGGTAAGTCGTTTATGCTTTCTGCCACAGCATGTCTGGCTAGCTGATGCTGCTTAATTTCAGACAATCAAGTCATTCTAGAGGAAGATAGGACTAGGACTCCGACTCCACCTATCCCAGCCGCCTCCGACCAACCAAGACCTGACGTCACTTATATCTGCACTGAGTATCACCTGTCCAGCGGGCGAGACTCAAGAGAAGAATTGCTGGAAGAGTATCAAGCTTGCGAAGAGAAGTCCAAAGTTGACTTTGACGATTCGCCCTGGCATCCATTCGAATCCAAAATTGACTTTGAGCTGGCGGAGTTCATTCTACAGGCTGCTTTAAATGAAGGTGAAATTGACGGCCTTCTGAAGAATATAGTACAACGAGGAGGAGAGCTACCTTCATTCTGAAACCACCGAGAGTTAATCGCCTTGTGGGAGAAAGCAGCCGATCTTCGCACCCGGGTTCGTAATTTCCCTATCTGATCCAGGCTTGAAATTTAACCTTTGACGTAGTTTACGAAGATGACTTTCAGTGTGCCATTGAGAAAGCAAAATTACGAGTTTGATGTATATCACTGAGATCTGTGGTCCTGGACTTTGGACATTCTTCAAGATCCTGTCCTTGCTCCCCACCTTATCTGGGATGCTCAACGACTTTTTAAATGCAAAGGTCACACATCCGAACAATTCTATACTGAGCCTTGGACCGGTAATATCTTTTGGGAGGTGCAGGCTTGTATTTTATCTTGTCTATATTTAAATCACAAGATATTGATTGAAGGAATAGTCGGCTCTTCCAGTTAATGGAAAACCTATATGCTACATCATTTATGCAGACAAGACATGGCTTTCTTCATTCGGCATGGTTCAGGGTTATCCTGTCATCGTTAGACTAGGAAACCTGCCAGCTCATATTCGTAATGGACAAGGTGTTGGAGGTGGACGTGTTATTGGATGGTTACCTATCGTATGTTTTAATATTAAGACCGACGACCTTACTCAAATCGTTTTTGCTAGGTGCCCAAAGAGTCTCAGCATCGCGATAAGACGTACTATGCTGATTTCAAGAGGGCTGTATGGCATAAAGCATTCGAGATCATTCTCTCGTCCATCAAGGATAGGTCAAAAATCGGGGCTTGGGTGCAATCCTCCGATCCAGATGTTGTGCCCTGGTATCTCTTTCCTACCATCATGATTTTATCTGCAGATTATGAAGAGCAGTAAGCCGTTCCTTTATGTGTCTTTCAAGGATTAATATTTCTAACAGATGTATGATGGCTTTAACTCGGGGGTCCAGATGCAAATTTCCCTGTAATATATGTCTTGTTCCCGAAGGACATCTGCTCGAGATGGAGGAGACATATAGACTTCGAACTACGTCTTGGGCCCAAGACATATTCAAGCAGGCTAAAGAAATATCTGGTGCTACAGATCGAAACGAATTCCTCAAGTTGTTCGGTCTCCGGTTTATAGAAGTAGGTTTTTCGTTCCAGTTTAACGTCCATGTATTAATTCTGGACTTAGAACATCTTTTGGAGCATTGAACATTGCGATGTCTATCGGGCTCTATCATTTGATCGATTGCATGCTTTCAATAACGGTCTTTTCACAGACCACTTACTGGAAGAAATTATTGGAAGAATTGAGAAGTTGAAGCATTCGCATTCCTTTGCCCAACAAGCAGATGAACAGTATGTCTACCTGATTGCCATGAAATTTTTCCTTTAATACTAAACCTTAAACCAAGATTGAGCGCTTTCCCTCCTTGGAAGGATTTGTATCGTTTCAAACAGGAATTCATGCATCTTAAATTTACGGATGGACGGAAATATGAGATGCTTTCAAAGGTATCTCCAGATTTAAAATCTTGTCCCTATTAGCTAATCCTCATCCATAGCAACTAATTTTCGTCACTCATAACATCCTCACTAGAGAAAGAGACCCTATTGGATATATTCTTCTCCGCGCTTTACGAGTGTACATGGAGTTGGATATGTATGCCAGCTTTTCTCTTCATACATCTAGCTCTCTCCAAGCTGGACGAGCGAGGCTGCCAATACTGGCTGCCCTAATTAAGGTATGTCTAGAGCTCCACTTTCAGTACTTTAGCTCATTGTATGCCAGGAATACAAGAAAGCTTCTCGAGAAGAATACGAGATGATCAAGCAAGCTGTGTTGGATGCTGGAAAACAACCACCCAAGAAGTTGTCGTTCAAGACCTGGGATTTTCCCAAAGTCCACTCGCACAAACATCTCTTCGATGATATTGAAGCCAAAGGTGTCACGCTTAACTACAATACGAAGCCGAATGAAAGCATGCACAGATCATTCAAAGAATCTTATCAACAACGCACCAATTTCAAGGACTTTGAAAAACAGGTCAACATTCAACCTCTCTTGCAATTTGTTAAATTGGCTGACATCACATTTACTCAGATTCTTCAGATCGATCAATGGTATAATGCTATGTCATTCATTCATCAACAGATTGATGTGCAGCAAGAACGGCTGGCCACCTCTGCAGAGGAAAAGGAACCAGATGAAAATGACAACTCCAACCAGCCGGAGAGAGAGATGGAAACTGTCAACAGTCAACCGGACTACATTTCAGTTGCCTCAGTGCATGGCAATTGAGGAAAGGGAGGAGGCAGACTAACAATTACAGAGGTAGAAGCAAAAGCTGTGGATAATCGCGACTTTTCTAAATTTCGGCAATGCCTATCAAAATACATGGCGAATCATTTCAAGAGTCATCCAGAGGAGCTTCCTTTGATTAACGGGGCTGCAGTAGCATTTGAGGGCTTCACACCTAAAGATCGGGTACCTCGTTTTTCTTCTTAAATTGTCTGGCATGTCTCACACCAGTTATCACAGATATCATTATATGGAATGCTAAAGTCATACTATCCTAGTCTTGCTGACTGGCAGCTCGCCATAGATTTCCTGCGATGTTTGCCCAGCTTCAACCATCAGCCTCGTTATGACTCTGTTCTCGTTGACACCATCGATGGCCCCCTGTTTGCACAGCTAGTTATGGTATTCGAATGCACTGTACGTGAGAAGACATTTCCCCTCATGTTGGTTTGGCCATTCGATCAACCCACGGAAGGACATAGCACACAAAAGGATCAGGATCTAGGATTTTATCGTGTCAGAACCCACATGAAAAAGAGCGAACCCCGTCTAGTTTCCATATATTCGGTCCTACGGGGTGCCCTACTGATTGAAGATTCTGATTTCAATCCCGAAGATGAAGATGTGAAGGAATACCTTGTGGTTGATGTGGTTGATGCAGATATGTTTCTGAGGATGCAGTCTCTCTCTTATGTAGGAAAATTGGCCATTCAATGATGCTATTGGCTGGAGAGTAGGTCTGGACTTCCTTCGCCAATAACCTATCTGACATCCTCACTTAGATTAGGCAGTAGGCTCATCTACAGCTTGGTTTGACAGTCAACTTGAGGCGGCGGCGGCTCAAGGTCAGTCTGCTCATTGATCCCTGTACCTACCTACCTAAACCTGGGATACAATCAGTTCACGTCCGATAAGTACAGTTTCCGATTGTGAGATATGTTTCTGTGATAGAGAATTGGATGCTGATTCTCGTTTGTGCAGTCCTTGCAGTGGTACAAGTCATCATCCCACCATTGCCGCCACCACCATCGCTACTACCATCGTCGTCGCCGTCTCTGTTGTTGTCTCCATCATCACACCGTCATCCGCGACATGTCCATTTCTCAAGATTGGAGCACGGTTCTCTGAGTTGAATAAGTTCCTTGCCGACATGTTGAGTCGCACCAAGTTGAAGAAATTTTCATACATCTCTCCAGCGCCCCTACCCGACACATTCACAGATCTTTTGCTGCTGCAAAAGGGCCTCTGCAAAGTGGTCCTTATGGCTCCCGGTGCACTGTCACCAGGAGTTGGGCAATGGCTTGCTTCTCTGGACGAGCTTAAAGTCCTGCAATTGGATCTTTCTAGGAGGGGTGTCGTTGCAGTGGAAGGGTTTTTTGACGAGCTATCGCCATGTTCAGGGGTTTCAACGCCCAGTTCTGTCATGACCACAGACAGTGGTGTGTTTTCGGGAGAAGAACTTGACTTTCCGGACCATTGAAAATCTGTGCTCCGGCTGACTGGGGAATCATGATCCAAAGGATCTTTTGCAACAGTCTGGCAGTTGCGACTGACCGGAGAGGTTTCAAACATTGCAGTATTTTTGAGGCACTTGTGTAACGCCCTTACTCAGCTCGACCTCATTATCGAAGATCCTCCAGATATGGCCGACTGGCAGGACTTGTTGGTCCTCGTTTCAGAGCGATTCGGTACAACCTTGCAGTCATTGCGTATTTCGAGCAGTGGTAGACGCTGAGCCACGGATGTGCGAGGTCTTGTCCACGAGACATGAGCGCATCAATAAGTTAGTGTCTCCCTCATAAGGGGTCCGAGTGAAAAGGATGGAGGCGGGAAAATAGAGATATAATCCTCCCAAGGCGGTTTGGTTTGTGGAATGGGGAGGGGATGCACGCCTCCACCTAGATGGGCAGGTGTAATACCAATTTCTTCCACTACAGAGATAGCTCCCGAGATATTGAGCGACGACATCTTCCGCAGCATGCTTTTGGGAGTTTGGTGCCTTGGCATCTCGTTATAAAGTTCAGGTGGTAGAACGAGAAGGGTACGTTCTGATAGTCGCGCCGAGCGCAGAGAAGGGTGGAGTAAGAGTCGTGCGAGAAGCTACCCTTACCAAACTCGACGTGAACGGCCATTTTGATTGTGAAAAGAGGAGCGATGGGATCACGGTGTTTGGATCCGTGGAGGCGCACGACGAATGGGAAGATCGTTGGTGTAATCTTCCTCGACATAGCGGCAGAGCATCCAGTGCCATCGGTCTGCATATCATTGGGGCGCATGAAACGAGGGCAGTCGGTTGCATGCATTCCTTCGGGGGCGATTCAAGGGTGGCAGTCGGATATGGGACAGATAGCAAAGGCGACTAGTCCATGATGCAGTCTCATGAAGTTCCTTCCAGAAGCGCTCTGGACCGTGAGTTTGAACATTGAAATTGATATACAATCAATTGCAACTATCCAGGTGAGAAATTTGAGAGAGACGGATGAATTGGAAGAAATGGATACTGACCATCGTTCAGCGCTGCAGAAGCATCTACTCACAACTTGCCAGGCCCTTCACGACAACCTGAAGCTCAGTATTCCAGCAGAGGATACTAGATGCGTCGATCCTCCAAAGGATGCGTCGTGTAACGACAAGCAGTGCCAAAGGTCGTGCCGCCGTAGAATGTGAGCTGGACAGTGCGAGTGAACTGTGTATCTGTTAGAGAGAGTCAAGCTGACAAAGAGCTATGTCAGACTCATAGCGCCTGAGGCCTTTCTTCTCGATGAGCTGTTGGGCGATGATGGCGCCAGTGCCAAAGAGGATGGCTGCAGCACTGTACCGGGCAAGCATTGGCTGACGAATGAGGAGCGCACTGTCACCGACTTAGTGGATAGTCGCAGAGAGTCAGAAGAGGACAGACTTGTATGCGTGAAAGAGAGAGGCCATCAAGATAAAAAGCAAGCAGGGAATAGAGCCGGTATTTCTCTGCCGCCCTGGATTTGTCCTTCGCGTCAACCACCGCATCAAGCCTCTGTTGCACTCTGTCTTGCTGCATCTCAGAGTCGACATCCCTACCGTCACATGCCATATGCATCATCCCCAAGCTTCGTTTAAGCATGATACACTCTCATTGCCATCGAACAGACGTTGACTCGCCAGGTGAAACAGTAGACTCTGCGATCCAAGCATTACCCACGACAGTAGACCAGTCTGTGGAAGCCGTCGTGTCCACCCTAGAGGATGCAGTAGATGCCACGGTGCCGACTTCCTCCAAATCAGTCAAGGCCCTCATCGAGGAACCTACACCCATTGACAAAACCCCCTCCATTCGCTCGAGTTCTATATGTTCCGGCTTGGCAAACATCCATCTCTCTGACGTTGTTTCCATGGCATGGAAAGTGGTCGTATTCTTCCCAGAGCACTCGAGGAATGATATCAACTCACAGTCGGACGCATTGAAGCCTTCCACGGGAGATCCAAGAGGCGAGCACCATAGCTGGTGCGTTAGAAGACCCAGTCACCGCATCTAAAATATTCAGTGTCAAGTTTTCATGGGCCAACGTATCTATGTACCGCTCTTGAACCAGCGTTGTTGTTTGTGCCTGCGTTGGTCAGGAGCCATTGACTTTCAACATTTTTACCTTTCTTCTTTCATCCACTCTGCCATCTTCATCACCTCTCACTCTCTACTCTACTCTACATCCAGCTAGCTGAAGCAACAATGTAAGTATTCCTAAGCTTCTTCACTTCACTCTTCATTGCTCTATCAGTTCCAACAGCCTTTCCTACAACCATTCAACTGTAAGTACTCTTGAGCAAAATTTTGTCCTTGATTTTCACTGACCTACATATCTTTATAGATGAACGTCAGAATTTTTACCATGGATGCGACGGAGACGGTGTTTTATCTGTATCGCGAGGACGAGGTTAGAGATCTACATGTGGCGTTGGAACATACCATTGGGGACATTTGTAGGGCGTCTCGCGAGGTAAATGGTGGTGGTTGGGTGAATCCACAATTTGACTGTGTTGTGTTGTAAGTTCCATTTCGACCTTTAACGTTGAAAAACTTACGAACCCATTTGCAGTGAGTTAGCTGTCGAAGGCGCCGCTCTCAACATCGGCGCAATCTTCGTCGGGCATCGTCGATACCTGGGCATCCTGCGATACTCCCAGAGCACCGGCACTGCAGAATTCATGCCCTGTCGCTCAACTGACCGTGTAATTCATCATGTGCGGGGAACCATCATCTTCGAGGATATGTCGGCCATCGGGATTCAGTATGTCAGCGACTGGTACATGTTTTCTCTCATTCGTGTCCACGAAATAATAAAAGTTTGCAGGATCTCGCCTTAAGATTTGATTTCAGCCAATCTTTGGCAATATACCATCTGTACATATACCCTATATACGTAGTATATACTCACGCAGTTTATTTCTTGACCTACGATACACGAAACTATCTTGATCTTAAAATTTCACCCATGAGAAAAAAATTCAACTCAATATCTTATCTTATCATTTTTATCAGATAATCTACATATCAAGGACTTTTAAATCTTATCTCATCTTATCGTTGGCCCTTAAAAATCGATCCATATTTTAAGGGTCATGCCAAATCTCCGACAAGAGCAGGAAAGTCCATCCTGGTGGTCATGGTATGCGCCAGACGGTGATACGCTGTCTATGCGTTCACACCTAGATTTTGCGAATTTGTAACAATACAATTGCATATCTATCCTATACTAGTGATAGTAAAAGGACTATAGCTGAGGCTTCGCGCTGATAGTTACAGCAGTATGCGACTAGTGAAGCCAGGACTTAGATGCAATACCACTAGTGGGTTAAATCTACCAGCCGGCCATACTAGTGATTTGAATACTAGCTGGACTAATTAATATAAGGCCACTAGTAGACAAGTAATGCGACTAGCGCACCAAACAAGAAGCAGAATACACAGATCTCGTGAAGTTCAGACCGATCGGGGCAGAAACACCTAAGTCAGGTTAACTAGTCACGCAGCAATCTCGAAGCAGGACTTAGAAATGAATTAGCAACGGATTAACGTTACACCCAGATCCGACTAGTGCGATCAGATCTATTACGATCGGTACTAGTATAGCCCGGCTGCGCTTTCGATCACGGCCGACTACGGTTGCGAGCACGAGTCTGTGGCTAGTAGTTTATCCTCGGCACTAGTGGCGCGTTGCTGGGTCAAGAATGCGAAGTAAAACCGCTAGCATAGCTCCGTGGCTCACTAGCCGACCAGCAGCAGTTTCTAGACCGACTATTGCGTGTTTAGGTGCGATATTTCGGGCCTAGCCAAGAAATCAGTACCAAAAATACCCCACTAGTGTAGCTGTTTGCATCGCTTTGTACCTTTCTTTACAGTATATAAGTAGTAGAATAGCCACTCGCAACGGGAGGCGATGCCATCCCTGCGATTGTGACAGACTAGTAGTATCTAGTGCCCCCAATTAAAGGCTTTTGTGCATAACCTCGAACGAAGCGGCTACTAGTCGCTAAGTTACCTATAGTATTGAGTGAATTGAAGTCCCTTTGAGTCTACTATTGTGTCCTGCAAAGGCCAAGAGTGCTCCAAAGTTAGTTCTTGCAGTTTCTCAAAGTTAAAGTATTATTCTTAGGCCAAGAGTGCCACTAGTAAGCCAAGAGTGCAAACTAGTCAAGTGTTGATCACTTGTAGGAAGTATTACAGGGCCAAGAGAGCCAATAGTCCGAACAGTCGGAGTCCCAGCGAGCGCAGTAGCTCAAAACCAAGTCACATTCATTCAATTGTGTCTTACCCACCCCACTAGTGCGAGTAGTACACTTGTAAAGCTCACTAGTAACGAATAAAACGTCTTTTGAACAACCTACCTTGATTATCGAGTCTGCAGAGTGCTTCTATCGTACTCGAAACACCCGAATTCAATACATTGGTGATAGTGTAGAGTGTAGAGAGGTTTAGTGTTGGTTGGAGCTCATTTCCGCCCACTAGTCTTTTGCCACTCGCTGTTACCGAGCACATCAACGGTGGTTAACGGTCCATATAATGGTAAGGGTTGTCGGGGAGGATGAAACGTGTCGCGAGGAACGACATAGCGCAAGGAAGTCTTTGCACTGACGATTCGAGCTGATTGTGATATCTCGCAGGAGATGTTGCCTAGTTCTGGGAATGAAGAGTTTACAGGCGAGACTGCAGGACTTGAGGACGCTTCGTGAACGACCTGCTTGGTCATTATGGAGTTCGTCGATAATGGCATCGATTAATTCTGGGGGTAGAGAATATATTGGGGACGCCATTTCCTGGGAAGACTTGTAAGATGCTCCGCCGTCGTGTGAGCGTAATCGTTTTCCTTGATGGTAGGGGAGAACTTGATCACGGCTATCCGGACCGCCCTCGCCTGCCGAGGTCCCTTGTTATGTTTCCCGATGAGCTGGAAATGCCAATCGGAGGTATGACAAACATGCCGAAAAGCAGTAAAACATCCGTGGTTGTCTTTAAGAGCGCGGCGAGAGGTCCCGAAAACACAGACGCAATAGGTGTGAAGTTTGTTTATAAGGACGTCCAGCTGAAATTCGGGACAACAGAATAGCATGACTGCTGATATGTGCATGTCCATGAGTAGACCTCGCTCTATGTTCCTTGTGTCAGTTGGTATATATTCGTTTCATTGCCTGCTCACCGACCAGAAAAGAATTCGTCTGCAGAGCGTAGTTAATACGAGCAATGAATATGACAAACAACCTCACTTTGGCCCGTAAAATCAAGAAACGATATAAGATGAAAGTATTAGAGATGCGGGCAAAGGCTGAACCTTGGCCGTGCAATCTGTGAGAATCTCGCATCAGAGGGTTACACCGAGCCACCGGCACATACATAGGCATTCTACACATCGAATTTCGACGAGGTAAACACACCGTCCAGGGATTCGAAAACCTTGACTCCGTCAATTTCATTGCCATTTTGTCATAGACCACAGACGAGGGACCTAGGGTCGTTGGCGTACCATCTGTTCCTGTGCAAAATATATCCGGCAGTAGCTTGTCTTAACCTAAGGGCGGTATGTATCCTTCTCATCTGTTGGCGCGAAAAATCGTTGATCAGTACCTATGCAATGTTTTCCAAGAGAGGTCGAGAGATGCTGACCTTCATCGCCGGCTCGCAGTCAAACGGGGTTGCGGCCCAAACGTGCTTATGTAGTACATATGACCATGGATACTGAGTATGCAGTGCTTCCACCACGCAAGTATCAGAAAGAGCCACATGGAAGACATTCAATTGCTTACAATTTAGAAATGAATCATTGATAATAGGTGAGAACGTCGGCATCTCACGCGCACGCGTCATTAATTGACTTCAAGAGGGTCTTGATGAACTGCCGTAAGTCGTCGGCCACAGAGAAAAGATCCGTGAATCAAAGGACCGTCTTACCTGTGACCATTTAGAATCTAGATTATTAGACCTACGGTAATAAATTCCCTTTGGATGGGGGTGCCTGCGTAGGTCCCCGAAGTACCAACTTGTCGACTGGGCATCGGTGTTGAACGAGCGTCTTATTCGTCTTCCTGTCCCCTTCGGAAGAAGTACAGAGCGTTCTGATATGTTTATTAATATAGTAACTAATAGATTTTACCCACCGCACTCTTTTTTAACAATAGAAACTGCGTCATTCTACTAATTCTCGTTCTGTCAGCGTCGGAGGATATCTTCCATTTTGAATAACAGCACCCTACCTCATCTTTCTAGCTGATTTCGATTCTGTGGAAATCTCCCGTCATGGTTTAGTAGTTTCTTAAGCATTCAGGCAGAAACAGGAACTTGAAGCATTTCCATTGACCGGCGAACGATTTGGAACGAGGGAAAGTGCGTGCGCTTACGTATTTCGACGCATCAGGAAACACGGGCAAACAACGCCTTCTTGTCTCTAATTATACCCGTAACCCGACGGCCGCAAGGCGCCGCGCGCGTCCTCTCCTCAGGCATACAAGTCACAACTGATTATATTTCATCATTAGATCGGTATCATTTTTTTTCTAAATGGGAAATGATTTTCGCACAGTTATACTGGAAATGACTGATCAATGATGATGGCCATCCGCGGCCAGCCAGCCACTGCTATAATCGACTCCCGTGACAGTCTAGATTTCAGACCTTCTGTTAGAACTCACACCTGGGGCGTTTTCGATGCAGAACCGAGAGCCTGAACACTCAGGTTCTTGAAGTCGTGTAAGTATTTTCTTTGATTTTCTCTCTCCACAATAAGCTCACGTACTCAAGGATACCTTCACTTGTATGCTAATAGCGCGGGGCGTAAACGCTCTCACGATGTATGTGAGATTCTACCAGTAGACTAGCCCAGACAGAGTGCTCTCCAGCTTTTCATCGACATCGATGCCACCTATATAATCACCACACTTATAGGCGACACTGCAGCTTCTCTTGATCGGTATCTTCAATGTGCATGCGCAACATTGAACATTTCTGAATCAAACATGGCGATGCCTGAACGCTTTCCCCATATTTCTGTTGACCGAGTTATCTAGAATGCTTGTATCGTGCCTCCACATCCAGAACAAGCTAACAACTGCGTAAGCGCTCATCCTCATCCAGGTCCCTATTCCTCTATAGGTCTTGTTTATTCTGATACCTTAATCATCGGAGCGATAACCGCGTGTTCCTAACATTCCCGTCGGTGACCGGAAGCCCGCCTGGGAACCGACACGCACATTTGCCTCAGTGTGAAGACCGCCGAGTATGTTCGTGGACCATTCTGTTCTTCGTGGCTTGTTCACAGTTTGCAGATCATAATTTACGATTCTGGCAGAAGTCGACTCGACTGAGTAGTTATGATGTTCATTCGCCTCTGATACTGTTAGCGAGTCATCGACCCATGAAACAGTTTCGTGCTTAATGCAGAGGTGCGGGAATCATTTCACAGCTCTGTACCTTTTTACGTGACTCGATAGCATGCCTCTAGCACGAACGGCTCCTAATTAATTCATCTGCAATACAATTACCCCGGATCATCGCGTCTCGTCGTGACCTGCTTGAGGCATTTTCACGGGAACCACATCGTCTATGAGGTCTAGAGAGGTACGACGGCATTGTTTTTCTCATGTTTAGTAACGAATATCTGCATGTGCCTAGCGCTGGCGTCATGCACATCACGTCCCAATAGATTCTGTATGAAGCACTCACCCGAGTCTCGGCGTTCGTACTCATTTCAACGCAGATATAAAGTGACTGCAAAGGGCTGTCTTGCTCTCCAGGTCGACATGGCTCCTTCCCTCTTTTCTCTGCTCGTCCTGACTCTCGGTCTCCCTAGCTCTCGTGGCCAACGACAGGGAACTATTGGTCCTGTCGGTGACCTCGTTGTTTCTAATGGACTCGTCAATCCCGACGGGTTTGAACGCCTTGCTGCGTTGGCGAACTCGCAGATAGATGGCTCGCTCATCACAGGGAATAAGGTTGGCCTCTCAGCAATCCGTCCACAACGACATTTACAAACGTTCTGTTTAGGGAGATGTATTCCAGATCAATGTCGTCAACCAACTTGACAACGACACGATTCTGCAGAGCACGTCTATTGTACGACGGTTCGCTTTTACACAATTTCTGCATCTCATGATTTACTCCAGCACTGGCACGGTCTCTTCCAAAAGGGTACTGGGTGGGCTGATGGACCTCCGGGCGTAAACCAGGCGAGTATAGTGATTGGTAGCACTGATCACTGTTACTAATCTGAACTAGTGCCCTATCGTGAAAGGCGACTCGTTTCTCTACACTTTTGATTCTACCGACCAAGCTGGAACGTTCTGGTACCACTCTCATTTGTGTACGGAATTTCTTTATTAGACCTGCTCGGGAAGATGACGCCAGTTACTCTAGCTACTCAATACTGTGACGGGCTTCGTGGGCCTTTAGTCATCTACGACCCCAACGATCCACATGCTGATCTGTATGATGTCGATGATGGTATGTTGACACACTTTCTTGCTGGTATTATAGCATGACTCCGCCGCAGATAGTACTAGTATCCTGACGCTGTCGGACTGGTATCATACACCTGCCAAACAATTGACCTTTCCGTAATCTTATTTCTCACCTATATCAAGCGGACATGACGGCTAACTGCAAAATTTTAGCTCTCCTGACGCTATACTTATCAACGGCATAGGACGGTAAGAACTACTTCATGTTCAGAGTTACACAGGCGACCTTAACGGATGTCTTAGGTGGAGCCAGGACCCAACACATGATTTAGCCGTGGTGAACGTCACGAAGGGGACACGGTACGCGTTCTCTGTCTGTATTTCAATGTCTCTCTGATGAATACAATGTAGGTATCGCATTCGGATGCTCAACGTCGGATGTGACGCGGCATATACTGTCTCTATCGACAGCCACTTGATGTGATTACCAGTCTTTTGTTTCTCTCGATGGTTCTTTTAATTACCTCTGATGGTCAGGACAATTATTGAAGTCGATGGGGTAAACCACGTTCCGTACACCGTGGATGAAATCCAGATCTTTGCCGGTTTGTTCTATCTTCGTCGTGTTATGAAAATGGCGACCAGCTGATAAATTTTCCTCTTTAGGTCAGCGATACTCGTTTGTGGTCAGTCTCTGCTTCTTTCGGAAGCATTCAAGAGTTATTGATATATGTCCTAGTTGAACGCGGACCAGGACATCGGTAACTACTGTAAATCTATCTTCTGTCGCCGTTATAAAGCATTCCTTGACGCCATCTTCCTAAGGGATCCGTGCCAATCCTAGTGTTGGTACATTGGGTTTCGAAGGTGGTATCAACTCTGCCATCCTCCGATACAACGGTGCCCCTGATGCAGAACCCGGTAATGTGTCTTTCACCAGTGTATTGAAAATGAATGAGACACAGCTGGTGGTACGTCCTTTAAATTTGTGTAACGCTCCCACCGAAACTGATGGATCTCGTCTGAAAGCCCCTCGAGAACCCAGGAGCCGTAAGTTTAATGCACTTTCACTGATTCTTGTACCCGGTCTGAACCATCTGTAGCCCGGATCCCCTGTAGCCGGAGGTGTCGACGTCGCGAAGAACCTGGCGTTCGCTTTTGTATGACCTCTCTGACCTCAATCTGGCCTTCTTCTTTTACTTACTGCCATACAGACAAGCTCTGCGACATTCACAGTTAACGGCTTCACATTTGTTCCCCCGACAACTCCAGTTCTTTTGCAACTTTTGAGTGGTGCACAGAATGCAAATGACCTCCTTCCCGAGGGTTCTGTCTACCCTCTTCCGTTGAATGCTACAGTCGAAATTTCAATGCCGGGCGGCGTCATCGGCGGAGGGGTAGGTTCCTTTCATACTTTATGCTCTTCTCATTTGATGTTCATCTCATTAATATCAGCATCCATTCCATTTGCACGGCGTATGTTCCCCTTCAGTTCTTGCGGCTGTACATTCTCAAGAATTTTTATCTTTAGCACACCTTCGATGTCATCCGAAGTGCTGGTAGCACCGTGTACAACTATGAGAATCCAGTGAGACGGGACGTCGTGAACATCGGTACCACGGGCGACAATGTTACGATCCGGTTCACTACCGATAATCCTGGACCGTGGTTCCTTCACTGGTCTGTGACCTTTCACCGCTCTATGTTCATAATGAACTTACATCTCTCTGTAGCCACATTGATTGGCACTTGCAGGCGTACGTCTTCCTACCCGTCATGCTTGCTGACTTTGCTAATGGCTAATCTCATAGTGGATTTGCCATTGTTTTTGCTGAAGCCGTGGAGCAATGGAACTCCACCATTGACCCTACCGGTATGCTCGCCTTTTTCCTCATCCGCGGGCGTCGTTTTGACTTCCCAACCACGCAGATCAATGGGACCAACTCTGCCCCATTTACAACGCTACACTCCCTGAAGATCTTTAAGATGCTGGTGACAAGTCTTGTATCTGAATTTATTGTTTTCTCGAACCTCTTTCTGTTGTAGCTCCATTGCTCTCCACTCTGATATAATTAAATATTTCTTATTGATCTTGGAAACCTTTTGCTCTGACTCCGCTGTGCTGTGTGAACCCGGCTGTGAAGTGGAACGGACACAATAGTTCACTGACTCACGCCACGAAGCTTCCAGTACAAATGCTCTGAACCAGAAACGTATAATGGCCGCCTCTGGCACAAGAAGACCTTCATGTCCGGGGTTGAGTGGCCATCAATTCTGACTAAACATCCTGATGTTCCTCAGTCCTAGAAAATGGCCCCAAGCTATCCATATTTCGGAACAGACACCGTTATAAAACTCTCGCCGCCTACGGATGCTACTGATGTTCACTGTGTGGACACTGCCATGTAATGGTACCTACCGTCTACTTGGCCCAGGGAAGCACCTTACCCGAGGTCAAATATATCGGTACACATACTTGGAGGTCCACGCAAGACACGGATGATACAGGCGGCAGGCGGTGGATGAGGTAGGCGCATTGAAAGAGCGGAACATCCCCCTGCGTATTTGCCCGCTTCGAGGCTGGACATCGTTTTACCCAAAGCAGAGTCGATGTTACATAATGTACAAAAGAATTCACGCTAACAGAACACTTGGATAGGTAATGGTGTCAAGAAGAATAGCGTACAGGATACAAGATGTCTTTTAGCAAGTATATATGATCCTCACTCTTTGACGAAGGACATCCAGCCGATTTCTGTATTGCGGAACGAGCTGCACCTCAGACAGATTAATCTGCTCGAGGAAGACCGGTCGGGGCCGGTTATTATCTCGGTTCTCTTCATGAGTCACCCCGTGCCCTCCATCACCAGCATCTCTTCGACACCGTGACTCAAGAAAGTCAAGGACGACTGGGTCAGGGAAGAGTTGACGATCCCCTTGGAGCTGAAGATTTCGGAGGTTTGGTAGAATGACAACCTTCCCTGGCTGGATACTGAGACCCTGGAAAAATTCCCTGCCGCGTCGACCATCGATTCCCAACGCGTGGACATATGGCACGGTTTCGAAAAATTCGAGAACTCGTTGAATGCCGTCGGGGCTCTCCATTGCGTCCCGGATTATGAGTGTCGTAAGAGAGTTCGGAAACTGATGGGAGAAAGGAAAAACGGGAGTCTTATCGCGCCGAAAATGAATATCTAAAGTGGACAACGAAGGTAGGACGAGAAGGTTATTCTGGATAACCTTAGTAGTCATCTCGAGGCCTGTATCCGATCGTGGTTCAGAAATGCGCAGGGATGTGACTGTAGGAAGAGTGGTCTGAGGGAGTTCCGAAGGGTTGAAGATGACCTGACTTCGGTTTGTGATCTCCAATGACTTCAGAGCCGTGAGCCTCTTGAGGCGGTCCCAATGAGCTCTACGAAGGGAGTCACAGACGTAGGTTTCAATGCTGCTCCAAGAGAGAGGAAAAGAGTCCCAAGTTTCATCCCCCCGAATGACGGCCCACCGAAGGGAACGTGTTTTCTGGAAGGTTTTAACCGTCCCGGTCATTATATTCCGGTTTATGGGACGAACCACGACGAGCAGTTTCTGGAGCCGATTAAAATAAGTGCCGGACAGTGCTTGCAGGCATGGTCGCTGTATACAAGCAGCGAACTTTCTCCACCGCGGCGCACTGAGATCCAGTAAAGCAAATGCAGGATGATCAGACAAAGGGGTGTCTGGCGAAAGTAACGTCACGAACAGGTCCATGTTCTTGGATCTCTCGAGAAAAAGGGCAACTTTGGTCATGATAGCCCTCATATTGAGTGCTTCATACTTTCGGAAGTCGAGTGTAATGCATGTCCACAAGTCTGGAAGTGAAAGAGAGATACCTCTCCATGTCATGGAGACGTGAGATATTGTCCATGGTGGGAAACGAGGATCAAGGGAATCATAGCGAGCTTGGTGTGGTCCTGAGATTATTTCTTCCCAATCAGGTACACAATAGTGGAAGATTTCTCTGAGAACGTCCTGCGGCATTGAACGTATGGGATGAAGAAGGGTTTTGGCGTCGTCAAAGTCAGATTCGGCGACTTGCCGTTTCTGAATAAGGGAATCGAGCATCTGGCGCGCTTCAATAATTTGCTGGTCCACATTTGCTAGAGTAGAGGGTACTTCATCGACTAATGAACGCAATGCCGTTTTTTCGGCTTCGAGAAGCGGGTCATTGCAACGTAAGAGATCTTTGACTCGGTCGCGTGATAGCAGCGATGGAGAGGCTTTTAAGGGAGGAAAATTAACATCGTGTGGTACGGAGATATCATTACACATACAAGTATGAGTCGATTCCGAGCGCAGTGACATCTATGTAACATAATGAAAGTCAGAACGGAGGTAGGCAATGTTTGAAAATAGACCCAACGAACGTTGTTTGGTTTTGATAAAATGCCCCTTTTCCACCAGTAAAAAACGGCCGACGGCTGAATAGGTGAAAAGATCTGAACGAAAGAAATTGTCTTGATGAAAGATATGGGAAAAGGGCGACGAATTTCAATTTCGGCCGGGACAAATATAAGCACGTGGTCGTGATTTGTCACCAACGCGACGTTGACGCGTCTTGGCAGACGCGTCCTGTGCATTGAGGTAGCCTGTGTATTCTACACAATGTATGTCTACTGTAATAAACACATACCATGCAGTAATATTACAGCAGTGCCTTTACTCTCGCCTCGCTCTCCCATACATCTACCACAGATCTAACAATCGCGTCTTCTATTCCCGAGCAAGAATCACGATGGTCCGCCCAAGTTACCGAGTCATATACGCACTCGCATCCCGAACAGACCATCCTGTCCTCCTGCTTCTGTACCCAAGGTCCTGCGTCATCCTCGCGCGATGGAGAAGAGACAGCAAACATCTTGATGATGGCAAATGTAGGATCCTTGTTCGTGCGGGACGGCGTCAACAGGAATGTCTCTTTCTGAGATTTCGTAAGGAATTTGGGATTTGGTTCCAGGAGCGAAGGGGTAGGTGGCCCAAGGACACCATTGATCCTAGGATTTCTGTAAATATCGCATCCCATTTGAGAGGGACATGCCTTACATGGATCGTCCGAAAGCTTGTTGGAACGGAAGAATCTCGTGGATAGCTATGATCATCTGGAACGGATAGAAGAAATGCCACTTGCATCCCCCGGGGCCGTACATTCCACAAAGGCAAGGACGCGACGTGTGCCTGGTCATTGGCTTTTGGCTTGAATTTTGTGGTGATTCCTCGTAGGGTATCGGTCGTGTCGAGGTAAGAGGTGGAAGGGGCGCTGGAACCTCCTTGATAATCCGGGTCCTTGCTTGCGAGAACTTTGTCACTGTGCGATTCTTCAGTCTGTCCATGGAGAGAGTGCGGAGGGGTGGCGGCGATGAAGAGGGAGAGTCAACTTGCTTTAAACAAGAAAACCCCTCGGGCCATCAAATTGTGACCTGTAATTAGAACATTGATGGCAATCCGAACAATGACGTCCGTGTATGTTGTTATTGGGCAAAGGACGAGTGGCGTCGTAACAACGATACCAGTTAAGTATGCAAGCTTCAAAATATATTCAACATGTCCAGAAGGTATAGGGAAACATTATGATATCAATACAGCAAAAAAATATCCTCGAAACTACGACAATCCTAGAAAATTTCTGTGTATGAGAAGCACATCCGAAAACACCAACAAGATCACGTACCAATGACTCCACATGCGGCTCTTTCTCCAGAGTTACCAGTCGTTAATGAAACATTCGTACCGCCCCTTCCTAGGTCGTCCGTCCCCGTGTGTACGACAATGGAACGTCTGCGCAATCAAATAAGCGCTCCTCCAGCAGCCTCATATAAGAAGACTTACCCGACAATGCTCAATGGTCCGTTGAGCGAAATGATCGTATCAGTGATATTCAACACCGCTACGCCATAGGCATCGGACTGGATATTCCCAAGATCGCCTACATGCCTCGCGGTCTTAGGATCGGTGGGAGCACCGTGCGTGGTATTATATGGGTTGTAATGGGCTCCTGCAGACGTGCAGCCGTCTGTGAGGTTCCCGGAGGTGCTACAAATCGGTTAGAAGGGCGAGGGGAATAGGGTGCAGGACGTACTGTACATGGAAGCCTCGTAATGCAGAAGGATCGAGGCCTTGAATGTGCCCTGTTACATGAACGGGCCCATCAGAGCTGGATTGCTGGAATATGACGGTTCCGTTGACTGAATCCGGTCCGCTTAGGACGACGACGGCCTATATGTATTTGTGGTCAGCATCAGAAGGGAGGAGCGGACCGCTCTAAGTACCTCTGAGACATAGGAATCCCAAGACCAGACAGGAAGGGCGACAGCAAGTGCAAGGAGTAGTGACTTGAACATCATGGCAGGAGAAGAGAATGTGGGGTAAGTTATTCGGAAGCTTCATATTTGGAATCTGTATTTAAATGCCTCGTGCGTGAGAATTGCGGCCATGAAGAGTCGTGATCGAAGGAAGGCAGCGTATCGGTGTTTCGATGGTGTACAGCCATACTTTTTTGCACAGGATATGGGGTACGCGCCCACGGCATCGTCGGGGAGGCGCGTACTAAGATACCACTGCTTTCTACTCGACGCGCATATCGTTAACCAGTACAAAGAAAAGAAAGCCGTGTTAGATATTATAAAACTGCTGGTATATTTATAGGCGGATACGTACCTGAACCGTCCCCCGCAGAGTGGAAGAACGCCACTTACATCAATCGAATCTATCTTGGGCTTCTCGTTTCAAATATAAATTCTTCTTAGTCGCTTTGGGACCAAAGCTTGCAAACCTGGTGAGAGGAATACGCAACATGAGGACGAAGACCTACGATGAGAGGTATACCTTCTGGTCGACGTACAATTTCTAAGTCCTGCCATTGGATCACCGGAAAGGATTTGCATCGAGTCAATCACTGGGTCGGCTGATAAACAGATGACCCTTGCATCGACCCTTTGCTCATTGTAAGGGACCGGTCACAGGTCTAAAAGACGGCATTGATGTCATTCGCTGGACATATCGACGTAAGCAAAGTTGAAAATCTTACCAGGCAGTGCTCGAAACCTCCTTGTTCGACTTCACCACTGCGTCGCCGAGGAATCCGATACTGTAAATACGAGCAGAAGACATGAACAGGCGACTGGCTTTGTCTGCTCATCGCATCTTAAATCGGAAGCGGTCGAATCAAACACCAGGTTTGGCGCTAGCGTCCGCTACCCATAGAAGAACAAGAAGTTCATGGCACGAGAAGTTTCATTTGAATGGAAGGTGAAAGGAATTGCATCGACACGTCCCATTCATAGCGAAGGCATGAGAGATGTGCTCCCGCCGATTTGCACTCTTTAGGAAAAGATTTAAGAGCCTGCATGTGGTCCTGTTCAGAGTCTCTGAGATAGCAACCGAAAAGTGAAACTCCAGAGAATCGAGGAAAGAGGGGGGAGTAGTAGTCGCATTGAAACAACCCATGAAACATGAAACAGCGCATAGATGATCGGTAGTTCGGACCGCCCAAGATGCTGCCAAACAAACAAACGAAGACTTGGTTCCGTGACCATTTTCTCTTTTCTTTCTTACCACCATCTTCCTTGCACAACGACCGGGTCTTGGTCTTCTCCTACGTCCCTCGGTTTGCTATCCTCCCTCTCGTCGTGCCCATTGTCCTCGAAGATGTTGGCTGATTGGCTGTCGACGGAGAGGGCAGCGCGTCGTGAAGATAGGCCTTGGAGGTGAGGTCCTTGTCCCCGCCTTGTGCTCCTTTGAAGCTCTGTAGTCTATCGGCGCCGCGCATCTTCTCAATGGAGGTGCAGCACATACTGCTAGAGTGTGGGGACCACGCCAAGAATGTGTATGTCGCCCCTTTACAAGGACGACACTGCCAGCACCACTTGCTTCGTCAGTCGCCGACACGAGATCTCGTCGCGAGGTTGCCGTTGCCAGTCACAAGCCTCGGTAGTTCTCAATAATGCGACATTCTCAGCTGCCTCTGCTACATTACGTACCTTGGCCTCGTCGGTACTCGAGGGACACCACTTCCCGCCCACAGCTTAGCTTGCATACCCAGGGAATCTCCTTGTACGTGCCCGGGCGCGGAACGGTGGCTCTCTGGGTTGATGGTCTGGCCCACCTTCTCAAGCTTGTGGGATAGCGGGAGTGGGACGTTGCTTTTGTGTGCTGGTTAGGCGTACGAGGACGCTTGGCTCCATTGTTTTCAGTGGTCAATTTTTTAATTTCCGACTCTTCGCGAGTTTCTGTTGCGCATGGGGGGTGCGATTTGTGCGTTTCTTACTTTCCAATGGTTTTTCTGCAACTCATTGTCGAACTTTTCTTGAAGAATGTGTTAGTATCCTCCAACATGATGTTGGTTACTTGAAGGTCCGTATCTCTAAATCGCCCTTTCTCTTGTATTCTAACTTTCTGATCAGAAGATTGGGTTAGGGCTATGTACCTTCATCGAAGTACAAACGGATCATGTACTCTATGACTATCAATTTGATTCTCTTTACTGCCGTACGATTGGTTGGGAATACCACTTCACCTTCGAACAATATGGGAAAGCAACGCTTTCGTAAATCTCATTTGTCAATTTGAGTTCGCATAAGTGACCTTTTCTGCTGGTTGCTGGCTGGCCCCCAAGTAAGTCCATCATTTTGCCGACCGTTGATTCCATCCCTAATAATCGCGTGTAGGTAGATATCTGCGAGCTTCTCAGATTCCTAGTCTCGTCAGAGCACGGCCAGTGGGCCAGGAGAGACTTGAGCCGGGATAGAACTCGGAATCGCCACTGCCTCTTTCTTTTTACCAACAGGGTTTGACCTTTAGGTCGTCGGTATATTGCAACATATTGCGCTGATCCCAGCATGTTTCTGTCGCGCAGATATCCGCGCTATTTGCAATTTGTATCTCTAGATCGCCTTTTCTTTCCTATTCCGACTCTGTGATCAGGTGGCTAGGATAACGATACATACCTTCATCGAAGTACAATTCAAATTTGGCCTTGGAGGGTAGAAGCGACGTCTTTCGGTTACTTGCTGTGTTCATGTAGGTCCCTCCTTTCGCTGACCATTGAGTCCCTTACTAACATTCACATGTAGACGACTCGTGCTTCGGCTTCAGGTGCCAATAATTTACGTTGAGGTTGAAGAGAGTGTTGTCCCCCTCCAGACATCCATGTAGCGTAAGTATGTATAGGTATCGGAAGCGAACGTTGTTGGTCTCGTTCAGGACCGTGAAATTGCAGAGTCGGGACATGACTCGGGAAAAGCAAGGACTGTTGCCGAACAAATGGCATTGCTTCTTGTCTCATTGTAAGTTGGCTATCTGCCCTTGGGTCGTCTCCCGGTACGCTGTCCCTGCTCACTGTCCTCGAAGATGTTGGCCGAAAGGCAGTCGACGGAGGGGGCTGCGCCCCCGAAGGGCGTGTCCATACTCAATATGGTCATCACCTGCGCGCGCTTTGGAAGTTCTACATTCTTTCAGTGTTGTCCGTTTCCTCAAAAGATATGCAGATATATGATGCTGCATTTGGGTATTTGCACAGTATCCACCGATCTGTCACTGCCCTGTGTGGACGACGTGGCCGGCATCCGTTTGCTTTGTCGAGTGTCGGACATGGGTGCCCTAACGAGCTGCTTCGCCTTCGCTTAGTACGTTAACGTCGTGTGGCGTCTTGCACCTACGTATATGCATACCTGATTGCAGAATGGGTATTTTACGGATCGACAGTTCGAGCCAACGTCACCAAACCTATGGCGCTGCGACGGCTTCGTCGCTTCGTACAGTGATTTCTTATTGTAGTTGCTTTCTGACTCTTTGTAGGTTCTCCTTGGACTGGCGCATTACTTGCTACAGCTCATCATTCTGACTTCATCAGTTCGTGTTGCTTCCTTTACTGATGCCAACATGCAATCTTCATCGCGGTTTGAGTGGCGCAGCATGTCGAAGGTAAATGTTTCCTATCCTTTCGCTGGTACCAAACCGGGGTTGATACTCGGCTAAGGTTCGCGTGAAGAGATTACGAATTTTAAGGCAATGATGTACTGACTTAGCAATCCCTTCCGCTTTCTTGTTGGCATTCATGTGGACAGTGCCCATCACATCGCTAGCTCGCTGATGTTCACATGCAGATGCCTCAGGTACCGCGATGCTTTTGAAGTCGGCTTGCTCCGATATCTCTCCGGATATTGCTGCAGCGTCAACTGAATGCCCTATCGAGCTCAACTCGGCGGGGACCGTGACTGCCAAGCCACCAAAAAATGATCATCTCATGACGAGGGATAGTACCTGTTTCTCGAACGCATAAGTACCGGGCTCTTTGCTTTTATGACCCGCTGCTCACTGACCGTTAGTTTATACCACGATGATTGGTTTCATGAACGAGTGCTTCTTGATCATCCTCATCGCCTACCCGATCCTGTTCCTCGTCAACCTCTACCTTCATGTTGCGCATATCACGCCGACCCTGCTCCTAGGGCTCACGGTCGCGTCGACCCTGGCCGTCTCAGCAGCTGTGGAGTTGGTTCTTGTGCTGTGGGGCTGTACAGAGGAAGAAGAGGCGTCATGCGATTCAGAGAAGGAGGCGCTGAGCTCAGAGGACAAGCCGATGTGAGTATAATTCGTGTATATTTATTTCCTTCGCTGAATATCACTTATAGACCTGAGCTTTGAAAGGTGCTAGGTGCCTATATGAATGCTAAGTGCTAACACTAAACACCACACAAACACCTAGTCAATTGTGGTTCGAAGGGAGGTATGATGTACCAAGTTACGACGCTTTGTACTGTAGTTATAAGTTCCAGGTAGCAATAAAATAGATTTGTTTTAAAGATATATTGCTAAATCACTTCTAAGTCCGGTGTGCTACGAAACACAAACTCAAACTATCTCAGAATGACTGCCTGGTGCAGTTTCTGAACTCGTGCTGGCTGCCTGGTGCAGTTTCAAGACTGATACAATGCGCCTGGTTGCGACTTTAAAACACTCTGACTGTTCTGAACTGTTTCTCTGGACTTGTCTTTCTGAATCTAGCTTGTACTGTTCGCTTTCTTAACTGTTCTTGCACACACAAAGTGACCAGGTCACCACAATTCTATTCCAGGTGAGTCAACGACTTGAAGCTCTTAACCAATTAAACCCGTACTATTCGCCTGGTAGCGTTCCGGGGGTCAGAAACCTGATTCCCCGTTAGTTACATGACCTGTCTTTATACTACTCTACTTATCTATGATTTCCAATCCTTTTCTGACTGACTAAGATACTTGCTGACCCAACCAGGCGGGTATGAACTATCTGCCTGACAGATATGAGCTCATCGCCGGCTACCAGGTTGATCAATCGTATTAGATCAATCGTTCTATGATCGGATACGTCCGCCGGAATGCCGGGTGCTTACTCGATGTGAGTCACACAGCCTGGGCTCTTGATCTACCGGGTAGAATACCTGATCTTCGACCTAAGCATTAGAACAGCTTGGTTCTAAGTTCCCTGGTAGGTTCTTCCTTACAATGTAGCACTTGCTTCGCGTTTCTTACTGGTGTTTTACAATGTAATCTTTTTATATGTGGTAAAACTTTTAATTTACACGCGTTTTTACAGGGTGTACACCTAGCAGGCGTATCAGCTTGTATGAGAGTTCCGCCGTCGAGTCGGAACCATCGTTGTTTGTTTTCTGGTCCTTGGGTACTGCATTTACATATCAGTCTATTTTGTTCCGCGGAGGGATAATTATTATTTGATCCCGAAATGTTCGGTCCGCCTCATCCGAGCATCAACCGCATCACTCTGCCTAACGGGTTGAAGACATAGCATGTACTAGATAAGTAATTCATTATTGTACTGCTCTGCTGCCTGCGGAGTCGTGTGAAATTCACGCATAGGATTTGCACAGGAGGCTCGGAGTCTGAAAGTGAGACTTAAATTCTCCTTCCCCTAATCCCCCCAATCTCTCCCCAAACTTCTCCTGGACAAAGGCTCTGCCTATTCGAAACCGATGTCAGCTGTTCTCCCTCAAGAGATTGCCGATAACATTATCGACCTAGTTTACGGCCGGTACCTTCCGAATTTCACGAAGGAATGGCAGCCCGAGCTTTTCGCGTGTTCTTTGGTGTGCAAATCATGGACTCCCCGTACCCGATATTACCTCTTCAGAGAGATCGTCGTCGTTTCCATGAATCAGCCTTCGTTCATGCAGCTCATCTCTGACCCAGAATTGTGCACTTTCGCCCCTTATCCTCGTAGTGTGTGCATCAATGACAGCTTGATGCCCCCAGCCAAAGTAGACTGGTTTGTCCGTGAAGTGCTCCCTGCAATTTCCATGTTTCCCAACATCGAGACGATGCATATCGCGTATGGCAGTGGTTTCCTCCTTACAAAGTCAGAGGAAGAATGGGAAGCTGTGCTCAAGTCAGTCTCGAGTCTGGCCAATGTCGTGGATCTGAGACTGGAAGAATGCCAGTTCAGAACATACAATCATTTTGCCAGCCTGCTTTCTTCCTTCAGAGCACTAGAGACAGTGACTTTGGATAGATGCGAGATCTTCAAGATTGACCCGGAATTCTGTTCAACAATTATCCCGCCTCCTTCGCTGCACACAGTAACCTTTATTGCCCGTGCCAGACAGCCCATTCGGTTGTTTCTCTCATGGTTACGCAAACACTCTATTTCTTTATGGTTATTTTCGACAAAAATGTATATGCCACTGTGGAATGATTCCCTCACTTTGGCGCAACTGTTGAGAACGGCTGGAGCGTCGCTCAAAACAGTGAGCATCACGTTGCCTCGTTTTCCCATGGAAATTAAGGGTGAGTGGTCACCGGCATTCCATTATACGATTTATCTCTGAGCCATCGAAGACCTAGATGAATTTAGCCGTATCGTCGACTTGAGTGAGAACAGAAATCTCAGAGTTCTCATTGTCGATTTTATGGATTCCAAACTGTGTACGAGGAACGAAACGGCACAGCAGGTCTCTCAGATATTGTCCGGCGTTACCTCTGAGAAGATAGAAAAGATCACAGTCGATGTCCCCCTTCGTTCGGTCAATGACCTTGGTACTTGGGATGGGAGTTTGATCTACGGCACCGGAAACTACCCTAGATATAAAAGACTCGAGCATGCAGACTTGGAAGATGTTTTTAAGGAGCGAGTAATAGAAAAGATGGCAAGTGAACTGAAGCACTTGGAGGCGCTCATTAAAATACGCGTTTATACAACCTAGGTACTAGGGTTACACATACAATTATCCGTTTCCAGTTTTACGATGATTACTGTAATCCTCCTCATGCTGCGAAACGAAATTCTGAGGATTTGGTATCATTGGAGCTCGTACTGAGAAAGTAGCTATACCGTGCCTTACTATAGAACACCCTGCTCCTGCCGTTTATGGGTATTGCACTAGGGAAACACGACAAGTCTGCCGACGTTCCGCTATGCTATGTGTATCTATACATATCTCCTAGACCTATAATCACAGAAAATGCATAACGCCATTTGATTAAAGAGTATTCAGTGATCGAATCACCATCCGAAGCGTGCTTCCACAAATGAAGTGGAGGGCCAGGCATGTCCGAGTCCTGTGGTGGTGGTGGGGGGGTGGGGGACGACACGAAACCGGCAGATTCCCTCCACTTGTACCAGTTCATAAAGAAGCCGATGATGGCCGCGTGAGGATTACAGACAGAACGGACAGGCCAGTGTAATTCTTGTCCATGATATTTGAAGTCTAGATGCGGTCAAAGTTTTGCGGGAATGATGTACCGTGCGACACGTGGCCTGCCGGATTCAACACCCGCGCCGCATATGGGCAGGGTTGGAGGTATTGAGAACTGGGAACAAAAGAACGTGAACTTGTTGCTGGGATTGACAGTGATTCACTGGTTGAGGTGCCAGTGCAGAAGGTCATCGGGTATTTGCAAAACTGCTAATCCTGAGGGGTCGATGTGACTACAGAGCGAGAAAAACCAAGATGATGCGTCGAGCACATACTTACCTGTAGTGCCCATATATGAAAACCAACAAAATGTGTGCTTGCTCTGCCCATTGGGATAAGCCTAGGAAGAGAATCATAAGTAAAACCAAAGACTGAGCAGTGAGCACAAGCGCGATAGCTTACTGGCAAAAGTAGATGTAAGCTGCAGAGCAAGAAGCGAGTCAAGAAATAACAGAACTCTTATCTTGAACAGAATGGCTCAGGGAGGTATGCCGCATCAATAATGAGCATCAACAATATGACTGGATAGGGTGAATGGTACAGGCCGACGACAAACCGACCTGAAGCAATGTTATTCGCGATCCAAGGGGTAATCACGAAGTTGTAAGTAAGATAATATGCTGCTTAACATCAGGAAGCTTACGTTTTGGTACAGCAGAGACATGCCGCTGGCTAAATGCTCGCATTCACCCGACCTACAGCATCTATAGATTCCGAGAAGCCACTGAAAACCATATCTTCAGACCCGGAAATGTTGTAGAAATTCAATTGTCAATTGTCGCGGTGTCCATGAACGTGTCCATGAAGAAGATGAAGTTATAGTTCAGAAGTACTCAATCATTGCTCGACACTCATAGACGAAGGCTTTACTAAAGTCAAGGACGTCAATTTTGTATGCACACACCTACTGACAGAAATTTACAGGAGAGAGAGCGAACGAAGCACAACAAGAATCTGAAGGAGAAAGCGGAGGAGAGAGAACGTCAAAGCAAAAGATAGACACCAGTCAACAGGCCATTGGAGTGTAAAGTCGGTTACTGATTAGTGCTGAGTAGCGACATATTTAGTTGCTGAGCTTACAACAGAGTAGCGTATCCGATTGCGACGAGGGATGCCCAAAATGGTGGGAAGGCGGAATAAGATTGCATGCGTTTTTCAGTGAGAATCTTGCTTTCTCCTTTTTCCTGTGGGTTGAGCTCGTAAAATGCATCGCATATTCCAACATCCGGATGCCGCGCTGGGGCCGCCTCCCATCGAACATACCCGCTCTGACTTCTGCGACCTCTGCCTCTCTGAATCACATGTTTTACCCTCGGCTCTCATAGAGGCGCCATGCAATTTTTGCTCATGGTGAGTTCGAGACGACCGAGAGAGCAGTGATCAGTGCACGCAAACACCACAGCACACGGGGGTCCGAGAATCTAACCAAGTCAACGGTGCCCTAGAGGTAATCCTATCGAAAATCTCCAATCTCACTGAAAAATGGTTGTGCCACCCAAGTGCCACCGGGAGACATCTCCGCGGGAATCCCACCTTCCCACTGCCTTATGGTATACTCGGTAGCGATATGATCCAAAATTTGTAGAAGAGTCAAGACATAAAAGACGAACAAAAGCAGTGAAAGCGGAAGACAGAGGGACAAATGGAATCACGGACCGAAAGGGCATCAATGCTCAGTTGAATCATGCCGAGAGCTGCCGAGTTGAGATGACGTACACACGGATAAACCATGAAAATGCACTGCCACCCAAACCCTCAGGACCGCATAAGACCGAGACCAGTATACACAGGACTCGGAACTGGTCATGGCTGTGATTGTAGATCACAATCTCGAACGATAGATTTTTGTCTGTCAGCGCCTTCAACTTTTGAGTGATCAATTCCTTCAACTCGGCCGCTAAATCGTCCCTGCCGAATACAACCGAGAACTTCCTGAGAAGATGATGGCGAGGATCAATTCTCCGAAGACAGCGGGGACAGTGAGAGGCTTTCTGAAGAAGGTGCCGATTCCGATTCCGATGCATCTGTAGAATCGGGCTACCTCGACGTCGAAGACACAGGGTTTGCTGACTTGTAGCCCAGTTACATATCAATGCAATCACTAGGGCCGTTTAACAGTCAGCCTGTGTGAGTCAGACCGCATCTTAATGAGCTTACAGTAACATTCCACGAGCTAAAAATGATTTTATGCGGATAATAATTCCGCCGGATCGTGGTCGCCGCCTCGGAAACTTTTTTGCTAATCTACCGATGGCCGACTCTCACGTTCCGGATCAGTTACGAGTACTGCTCACCACTAAATCCTCACAGCACGGCGAGGTCGCTCTTCTGGGGTCGTGATGCTTGCGGGTGACCTCACGGAGGCGCAGCGTTTAGGGCCGCCCTCCACGGAATCCGAATGATTATGATGCAAAACCCTACAAACGAGCTCCAGATTTACTTAGGGTTTCAAGCTCAATTTTGCTACAAGAGCGAAATTCGATTCGCTTTGCTGCCTTATCCCGGAATTCAACGGTTCTTCTTTCTCATCCTTACACCATGTTACCCTTTTCTCTGGGTTGGAATAGTCTTCTTGCGCTTTGCTTTTCTGTCCTTGGGGCCTCTTCGTCGGTGATAAACACGACGGTTGCACTGGCCTGTGCCCACAATTTTCCTTTGTGCTCTTTTCGGGCCCACTAATTTTTGACTCTAGACGGAACATTCACAGGGTTACAGGACGACGATGCTGGAATTGTCTACTTTCGCGGAATAGCGTTTGCGGAACCTCCTGTGAACGATTTGAGGTGGAGGGCACCGGTGTTCTCTCCTTCTAATCATCTGGGAAACGTAAACGCTACTGACGTGTGTGCCCTTCGTCGCTGCGCGTAGATGAGACTAACGTAAATCGACAGTTTGGCGATATATGCATCGAAACGGCCACGTCTACCGTTCCCAGCGGTGCCTCTGAGGACTGTTTGTTCATCAATGTACAATTTACATGTCTACATCGTCTCCACCTCTAATCCACCCTCTCCCCATAGGTCAACGTCCCCATTGGGACTGATTCAACTGACAAACTGCCGGTTTTGATCTATTTTCATGGTACGCTGTTGTTTCATTCTTTTCCCGGGTCTTCCTGACACTTTGTGAGGCGGCGGATTCGACAGTGGAAATGCGATTTGGTATCCGCCAAATGCATTATTTCAATCTTCAACTGAACCATTCATATATGCTTCATCGCAGTATCGCCTGGGACAGTTTGGGTTTTTAGGTTTGTTCTGTCTGGCTCTTACTAAAGACGTTCGACGTGCTCATTCTCATCAAGGCGGCTCGCAGTTAATGGCTAATGGCGACCTGAACACAGGACTTCTTGATCAAGTACATCAAATCTTCCAAGAGTACAACACTCCCTGACGATTCCTCACAGCGGGCTGCTCTTCAATGGCTCCAGAAATACATTTCCAACTTTGGCGGCGATCCTGAGTAGGTTTTTCTCACTCACTTCTTCTCCTAATCATGTTGTACCAATGGGATTCTCGTCAAGGCGTGTGACGATTTGGGGCGAATCAGCAGGCGCGGCGTCTACGATGTTCCAGGTAGACAACCACGAGGACTTCCTTCTCGCGTCCGCTAATCATCAGTTCTTAGATTGTCGCGAACGGAGGTGACACAGAAGGTCTTTTTGTAGCAGCTATGGGAGACAGTCCTTCCCTGAGTTTCACCCCTGCATACGATAGTGAATATGTCGAAGGGATCTTTACAGATTTCGTCGCAAACGTGTAAGTTTTTTTTACTTCACCACATCCCTAGATGCTCATTGTTTTCGTAGTGGCTGTGGCAAAGACGAGGACCCTATGGCATGTCTCCGCGAAGCTGATGTGAACGATCTGGCAGCAGCCGGCAATAAGGTTCTCGCAACAAAGCTCGCGACTGTTACTCCCTTTGGTCCTATCCTGGATGGTTCGTTTATATCGAAAAGGGCCGTCGATGCTTTCCAAGATGGGACCTTTGCACAAATTCCTCTCTTCTTTGGGTTAGTCTGCTACTTTCTTCTACCACACTTTCATCCATAACATGTGTTCAGCTCCAATACCAACGAAGGCGCCGGTTGGTCCGCCAATATCGCAGAGCCATGGGCGAATACCACTTCCTCGAATGCAACTGAAGACACCGTGTACTACTTTTTTAAAGGCCAGTATGATACCTTGACAAACGAAAGCTTCGTCAAAGCTCTGGAGCTCTACCCGCTCGCGGACTATGGCAATTCGTATGACTTGCAGGGTCAACAGATGTATGGGGAGACGCGATACATCTGTACGGCCATCTTAATTAACGAAGCCGCCCGTAAATCCGGACTCGACGCGTTCCAATACCGGTGAGTTGCTTGTCTATGTGCCACTGCTCAAACTTTGGATGAAACTGGAACGAATAGCTACGACAACCCACATCTGGGTTCGAACCATGCTGCCGACCTCGCAGCGTTCTTCCCTTCTTCATTACCTTCGCCTTTAGCGAATGCAGATGATTTAGCACTCTTGGAAGCTATGCGTGGGTATTGGACATCGTTTGCCACGGGCGGCACCCCCATCGCACGGGGTGCACCAGAATGGAGTGTATGTCAGCCTCAGAGTGGCCTGGGTTAACTTGTTCGAACGTTTTCTAATGTGAACTTTTGTAGGGTACGGGGAACCCGCGCATGCTGCTTCATCCTGGTGGTATACAGCTCGAGAATGTTACGGATGCGTTGTCTGCCAGGTGCAGTTTCTGGCATGACCTGAAGGAGGAGCTCAATATTTGATGCAGCCGACAGATTTCGTTCAGAGTCCTGTTTCAAGTTTGTAACCAGATTGTCTGCGGTCTTTTCATAGCCTGTACATTTCATGGATTCCTTTCTGTAGTACGGACGTCGTTAAGTTTCTGTTCAGGAGCATCGACGACTAATAAAATCAACTTCCTATCATGTGTGTATGTAGTAACACAACTTATGGGTTCAGCAATTTGGCATAATATGTGTTCGACGCTCATTTCGAGCCCTTAAGATCACGAGAAATTAAGGCCCACGCAGCATGTAAAAATCACGCCGTGGAATGGTTATATCTACTACAAAATAGTAATAGTAATGTACCGTGTTCACGGGTGCGAGCTTTCCGGATTTTTCTTTTCCGAGATAGAATAATAGGAAAACCGTACCGGAATTCGAGCATGATCGGTAGTTCGGACCGTTCAAGGAAGAGTCCCAAGGCTGCTGCCAAACAAGCAAACGAAAATTTGGTTCTGCGGCCTTTTTCTCTTTTCTTTCTTACCACCATCTTCCTTGCACAACGACCGGGTCTTGGCCTTCTCCTACGTACCTCGGTACACTATCTATGCTCTCGTCGTGCCCATTGTCCTCGAAGATGTTGGCTGAAGGGCTGTCAACGGAGAGGGCGGTGCGTCGTGAAGGTAGGCCTTGGAGGTGAGGTCCTCGTCCTCGCCTTGTGCTCCTTTGTAGCTCTGTTGTCTATCGACGCCGCGCATCTTCTCAATAGAGGTGCAGACACAAACTTTTCGAAGGTGGATAACCGCCTCTAGAATGTGCATGTCGATCCCGACATCCCCAGACACCTTCTGCTTCGTCCGTCCTGACACGGGATCTCTTCGCGAGTCTTTCACCTCTGGTCATGGACCTACGTGGCAGTTCTCGAGAATGCGATACTCCCAGCTGCCTCTGTTACGTTTAGTATGTTGGCTTCGTCGGTACTCGCGGCAGCGAGAGACATCACCTCGCATCCACAGCCTGGCTTGTATACCCAGATTATCTCGTATGCGCATGCCCAGGCGCAGAACGGTGGTTTTCTGGGTCGATGGTCTAGCCACCTCAACAAGCTTGTGGGATAGCGGGGTGGGACGTTGCTTTTGTGTGCTGGTTAGGCGTACGAGGATGATTGGCTCCATCGCTTCTGGTGGTCAATTTTTTGCTTTGCGACTCCTTGCGAGTTTTTGTTCCGCCGACGGGATTACTGGTGTGTTTCTAACATTCAAAGAGCTTTTCTGGAGCTCATTGGCATATCTCTTTTTCAAGAGCGAACTGGTATGCCCCAGCGGATCAGACGGGTTCCGTCATATTGTTGCCGCCGGTTTTCGCGCATATATCCATGTTTTTGCAGGTTCGTGTCTCTCGATTGCATTTTCTTTCATATACTGATATCTGGTTAGTGGTAGTGCTATGTACCTCGTCGAAGCTGTGTATTCCATGTCCGTCAAATTGAATTTCTTTCTTTTCTGTCAGGCAACCTCAGTCGGCAGTGTGCTACATGCTGGGAACCGTTAGCGATCTCCCCCGTTAATATTACACTTGCACGGTTGTTGGCCTCGGTGGCGAAATTTAATCTCATGATTCCGGTCACCTTGTTTCTCCCATATACAAGTATCGACTCTTTGCGAAGGCTTTGAGCCAGTGCTTGCGGAGATTGATCTTAAGTAACGCAAACCTTGATGACTCGAAGCGAGGAGTTTAAACTTCGACACTGGTTGATATAATTACCCACTGTTCTTCGATTCGGAACACGCGGACTCAAGAAACTTAACAAGATGCAACAAGAGGTACTTAGTCTCCGCCCGGACTATATGATGTGCTCTAATGGAATACCAACTTCTAGATTAAAGAACACCCTTGGCAGTTTTCCGACGAAGAGATGGCAGCCATTTGAAATCCTTGGGGTCTCGCACCGGGCGGAGGACGCTGGTCTGCCGAATGGTCGGATTCTCGGGCGAAGTATGGTCTCCTGCCACGTTACAGTCCCTATTCCTATGACCACAGAAATACCGTTTGCATGCTTCGCGGTCTCTATGGCCTTGAGCAACCGATTCCGCTCTTCTGGGATGTCGGCGCCGCTCCGCTGGGCAATTTTGTTATCCACGAGAAGGAGACAAACACGTACTACTACTGGAATGAGCGTAACGATAACTTGTACGAGTTCGAGCCTAGGGACTTTGAGACCCTCTTAGATTTCCTTGAGGCCGATTTTTGGAAGAAGGAGGACCTTGGATTGAAGCTCGTCAAGTACGACGACGACCTGGCGGATATCACAGATGAACTTATCGAGGAGCAGACGAAGTTGAGGAAGGACTCTGAACGATTGGTTGCGATAAAGAAGAGGTTGAACAACAGTAGCGGCTCTGGTCAATAATAACTTACATTTTGACGCCCGATTTATAAGAGGGTTTTCTTATCGTCGAGTTACTGGTCCACTATGAGCCTGGCTCTGCCGTTTTCCTGATGGAGATTCTACGCAGACCTGTTGGTGCTCTGGTACGGCGACAACACCATCGAAGCAAAGGGAGAAGCGAGTCATTTGGGGATAACCAGGTGCATCCATGAAGTCGCGATGGTGGACAATCGACATCATGCTGTCGTCAAGGTCCGGGCCGGATTTGCCAACCTCCTTAGGTGGTCTTTGAGGTACCTTCGATGAATGAACATTCTGTTGCCTCGGTGAAAGTAGTATCATAACGATGAAGATAAAGTAATGATCTCTAGCAGGTATACGGTTAACACGGTGGGTCCGTCTCGCTGGGTCCAAGAGGGAGAATGCGGGAAAGCTAGTGGTAGTCGCGGTTGTAGCTACGAACAAGGCGAAGAAGTACGGAAGTACTGCCCGAATATGCACGTGATCACGGATGAACCGGACCGTGTCAACGCTCCCAACGGTGGCATAATGAGAGAGCTCTGTAAATAACTCATATGTGCGTGTCATGAGATCAACGGCCATCAAACGAGATATAGAGATGGGGAAAAAGTAATGAAGTTGAGACAATAGTTCGGCATCGTACCGTTACCAGGAGATCTTCGTTGTTTATGACCATCCAAAGCGCCTTTCCTCTAACGGGTCTCTCCACCACACGAATTCAATCTCGAGCGAAGGGTTCTTGTCGACCAGCGTTCTCAACTTGTGAGCAATCCATTCCTTCGCCGCCTTGACATCCAGATGCACATCACTGGTGAGCATGGTGAACTTCTTGAGATTCTTGTAGTTTTCCCGGCTGAGAATCTCCGTGAAGGAAGTCCAATCAAGGGCGTCCAGGGCGTCCACGGAGTTCATCCAGAACGACACGGCTATTTCGTTGATGGATGAAGACGAGAGTTTTCGAAGCATATCAGGAATATGCCAAACGAGACTCGATCTACATGCTAGGACAATACGGAAGGCAATGGATTCAAGGTTCGAGCTGCGGCAAAGGATATCCTCATCTAGTTGGGAGAACAAGCAAATATCAGCGTTTAATTCGGTCGTGATAGTTATTAGACGTACGTGTAGTCACGGCGTTCATGGTCAAACTTACACTCAAATGTTTGAGTGACGAACCCGCGTAGGGGACGATTTCAAGAATGGAACTGGGTCCACTACCAATAGTGAATATCAATGACGATAGAGAAGCAGGGAGTTGTGCGAGAGAGGATTGAGGCGTTACTTCCAACGGCGGGCCTTCCACAAGCTGGACGCGATTCAAATGCGCAGACTCTAGCGCTCCGCATGAGGACAAAAAAAGGATGATATTGTCAAAAGTATGAAAAATGCATTTATTGAGATCCAAATGCGTGATACTGGTGAATCTCGACAAGGCAGAGAGGACTTTTGAGAAATCCTCCTCCGACATGAAGTCGAACGTGGCGTTGTGGATATGCAGCCATTTGATGTTGGAAAATAGGGAGGGGTTAACGGTATGAAGAGTCTGGTGCAGCAAAAGGTCTCCTAAATCATTGTCCGGGGTCTCTATGAGGGTTAACCTTCGGATGGAGCCGAGGAATGAACAGTTTGGACAGGTGATGAGGCGCATGAAGGACGGGTGATTGTCGGAGGAAAGCGTGATAGCTTTGAATAGATGGTAGCGGCTGCGCGGCAACCAGGCTCTACAAACCAGCGAACACGACGATAAAAGTGAGCGGGTCATATGATGATACCTATATGCGGACGCAACATAGTCAATAATCGTGTCAATAAGCTCAGCGGCAAGGCTGCCTTGAGTATCAGGTGATGGCATGAAGAGTGACGAAAGTTGTTGGACACGAGAAGGACGAAGCTGGTGAGGAAACAGGCGATGAAATTTTCAATACCCGAAGTGCAATTTGAAAACGCCAAATAGCCGGCCCTAATCTTACACGTGATCTGGCGCGTGCAACCTGAACATTAACTTTGACGGTCCTATGATAGTTATCAATCCTGATAATGCTCTCCGACATCTCTGACTCCGCGGCATACCTAGGCAGACACACGGAGTAAAGTGTTTTTACCTCATTACCTGTTTCATTACGGGACGACTATGCTTGACATTTGCTTGACACGACCGAGAAAGGAATTGTGTTTGCAAGGAACTGTCTTTGCAATAGCAATTCATCCTAACATGCTTAATTTCCTCGTCCAATTCAGATATTGTCTTTGTTCCTCCGAAACGCTGACAATGCACCCGCCAAAAGTTGTCTTTTTTGCTACACTTCAAGCAAATCACATCAATGGTGCCACGGTAGCGGCACTTCATAGGTATATAAGACGGCTGCCTGAATTTTGGCTTCCACAGACTACGCAATGTCTTCCCGCTCCTCGCGCAAGAGACGCTTCCGATTCGAGGACTTCCCGGTGGAGCTTATCCTCGAAATTCTCTCGCACCTCAGAGTCGCCAGCATCAAGCAACTCAGCATCACCTCGTCTAAATTTCGCTTCATATGCTTCCCCGTCATCTTCGAAGACCTATCCTTCTATTCCTACAAAACTCCACGTAATTTTCTGACCGCTATGCGCCGCTGGCGAGCCATTCCCTGTGTCCGAAAGCTATCCTTTAATGACGTCGACTCCAAAGATATATCGCCTGCGCTATTGCAATGGTGCGCCCTAGCGCAGAAACTCAAGATAACTATATCCAATCCGACTCTATACGTGCCACTTTTGTCCGGACTTGGGGAGCTCAGAGTCTTCCAACTTGACGGGGTTACTTTCCAGTACTTCACAGACCTTTTCAAGGTTCTTCAAAGCCTGTCAGCCTCGGTTAAAGAACTGAGGTTTGATAATGTCGAGTTCGCATCCCAGTCATATACCAACCCGATTCCCTACGCTGGCAAGAGGATTAGAGTGGAAAGACTTTGCGTCAGCACCCCTCTAGTCCTAGAGCTCCTACTTCGGGACGAGTCTCCAGTCGATTTTTCGAATTTGAAGGTGGCAGAAACGAAAAATGTAGGGTCGCATAGCATCAACAAACTTGGCCGTCGCAGCCCTCGTCTTGTCAGGCTGGTCATCGGCGATCCTCCCTTGGAATCCAATAATGGTGCGCATCTTCTCCTCCTTTCCATGTAATCTCGTTTATTCCAACTTCGAACAGAATCCCTTGAGCTCACAACGGTCAAACAATTGAATCTCTCGTTTCACCACTTGCAGCCGGGACTCACACCCCTTCGCGACCTCTTCAAACCTTCGAAGACCGATTTGGAAGAGCTTACCGTAAAGCTTCCTGTTGAATTCGTCACAAGGGAGACTCGCGAGCAATGGGAGTCATTGGCAGTAGCGCTGTCGCGGCGACCTAGGTTGAGGGCAGTGCATATTGTGCTATGGACAAGGTGGGATAGAAGGTATGATGCTCAATTGCTCCTCCGTGAGCTTCATCGGGCGGTCGAGCCGCGGCGCCATAGAATATTGGAGATTCTAGCCAATAATCGTTTCCAAGTCACGGTGGAGGGTGCTCACTGGTTCGGGTACTAGATACTTTCAACTATCGATACTGCCAATTAAATTTGTTTTTGACAACAACGTAGCCTTGTAAAGTTCAAATGGTGCACGGCCGAGAGCCCACCGCTTGTGTCTTTATGAGCTGAATAACAGCGACAAGGAAGACGATTATCCAGTTGACTTTAATAGGAATAGCGAGCTAAGGATAATGAGAACGCAAATGTTGGTATAGATGGACGGGAAAAGAAGAGGGGAGATCGAAATAGTTCGTGTGTTATAGATAGAACGATTAATATCCGTAAAATAAGAAATATCCTAAAACTACGAAGAAGAGTATGATATCTTCGGACGTGTAGCGCGCTAGTAAGGGCGATGTATTGTCAGTCCCTAGACATTACTCACAAAGAAGACTTACTCTCAGGTCGTGACAAGAACGGGCGCAGATTGGACTGCCTCTCCGTTAGGGTTGTGTACTGTTACTGTAACTTCGGGTACCTAAACAATCCGAGTCACACATGAGTATAGGCGTCGCTGGCAGCACTAGCAACTTACGACGTATCGACGGTGAACTGGCCCAACACGAATGAAGAAGCATAAGCGACGATGAAAGGCCACCACTGGACGAGTTTGGACATCTTTGGTTTAAGAGGCGGAGGAAGGAGTTGGAAGTTGGAAAGACAAGAGAGAAGAGTTGTAATCTGACCCAATGATTAGTGGCAGGTGAAGGACGCGCTTTTAAAGACTGTAGATTCCGTCAGGTGGATGAACCAAAGGAAAAATGTGGCGTATGCAAGGCAGCAGTTTCCATGACTGCCAGCTTCCCCTAACATGCCCGTTTCATCGGCAATGCAAAGTTATCTGGCCCTGTAGGGTGAAGTCAGAGGTTCAGAGGAAGAGATAAGCTGAGGCCGAGCGCAGCACACGGTTGCAGCGAGGCTCGGCGACGAAACTGCAATGATCGTGTCTTTATATGGGCATGAACATTCGGTTGAGGCTCAGACACCTTTTAGTGTCTCTTTCGCTCCATTTCACGGTAAGATTCGTATCGGAGTCAGAGAAAGAGCTGCGGCAAAGAGTCACGAGAGACTAGATCTTCTGAGTAAGCATTGTTTGTTTCCATTTCATACTCCTTAAAGCGAACCCTATTTTGACGGAGAGTTCCCAGTCCTGGCTGCTATTTCTCCCAGGGAACCGTTGTCCTCATCGTAGATGAATATGCTCATCTGGTTCTAAGATATGTATATCATCGCATACAAAAGACGGCAACGTACAAAGACGGCATGTCAACCAAGGGTGCATGCGGGATGTGTAGTGACGATGCGATAGTAGTGCATTCTTGAAGGCCGGATAACGTTAGCTCGGAGAAACATACGTCCAAGGAATGCATCTAGAGCGAAAGAGCACATGCTCAAATTGCCGACGGCCATCGTATACAATCTACCAATTGTATAGCCAACAGCATGGGCGCAATGACCGGGGCACAAGCTTGGTGATCTCGCCTTGACAAGGTGGAATAACAAGTCTATACAATGTACGGTCAGCATGCTAGATCCTTCGCCAGAATCAAAGTCTCAATTACTCGACAGTGACGGCCCATCCTGTCACGTACTTCACCGGGCGAAATCCTTGCATGGCGGCAGGGTCCAGAAGTTTTGACTCCAGCAGATGTTCGGACTCGAAGGGGAACATTAGTCAAATGTCCGCGTGAATTAGCCTCATGGAAACAGAGAAGGCAAGAGTTTCATCGTTATCAAGATGACAACAACAGAAGGAGCAATAAATAGTAGAATATAAAAAAGACAGACGTCGATTAGACGGTCTGGAAAAGGAATACGAACAAGGACAATGCAAGCGCAGCATGTATCCATGTTTCAACACGAGAACGACATGAAGAGTTGACCGACGGAGTGGTGGAAGCCGGCGTGGCAGCTGTTGATGTCGACTCGGAAGCGGAAGCCAATACTGCTTTCGTCATTGATGAGGTTGAGGCCGTAAACGTCGTGGTAGGGGCAATATTATGTCTATGTACCGAATAAATAAGATCAGACGCTGGCCATGAATGAAAACTTACTGGGCTTCAGTGTTATTTGGCTCGAATGAGCACGAACCTCCGAGTAACGTTTCCGGATTGTAAAGAGGAAGGCTATCCAAAAAGGCCCATTGGTTCGACATGCAATCGGTCGTGAATCCCAAGGGAAGTGTATTTTTGTTGAGCAGTGAATACACCTTAAGCACGCTCATTTGCGCGAGATCCTGCAACGACAATGAGCTCATTGAGATGTGCAGTCTAGATTAGATGCTTACCTCGGCGAGATTAGTCTTCGCGTAATTATCAGGGACGCAGGTATCCTTGGATACGGCTTCAGCCCACGATCCACTCCCGCTGGCAGCATTTATGCCCAGCGCTCCCGAGGCAGCATGCGTAGACTGCACATTACGAATCAGCGTAGTTCTGTTAAAGAGATTTAAAGCGCACCTCGTGTATCCAAGTTCGCTGGCTACACACTCCAAAGAAGTGTATCTCCCCACTGCTTGTGTACGTATAAGCATGCGCGCTGCTACCCGGCATTACCATCACTGTTCCAACATGTCTCCTCAGACCCACAGGAACACGAGCAAGAGCATCGGTGGCATCGTCCAGTGTGATGTTGGCATTGCTGCAACGGCATATGGTATACGGCGAACCACAGTCAGCAAAGGTGACGTTGACAGCGGCCATTGAGGCTGTGCATTCCTTGTCGCTGCCGGTGTACCGTACGCACGAAGAAGGGATAGAAGAGAGGGAGACAGTGGTGCTTGGAGGTCGGATGAGGTTAGGGATATCGAACTTGAGACCAGATGCTTGAGCTGTGAGGTTCAAGTCGCGTTGGTGTACCGCGCCGTTCGCAAAGCTGGAACATATCACGAAGGAAAGCAGGAGTGCATCGACGGGTAGCATTGGGGGGATTCAACGTGCCAAGGAGGTCGATGGGCTGGCGAGCAGACATTGTCGTTTATTATTGACAGGATGAAACAAAGTGATCAATGGTCGCCAGTGAGAATGATTAACATGTGGTCGTGGTTGCTGCCTGCCGTGTGATTTTGAAATGATCCCGGGTTTTAGGCGTGGACGTAAACCCTTAAAACCTGTAAGTATTGGATATGTGGTTCGTTTTATCGCATGTTTGAACAATGACTTACTATCCAAAACTAGAGTTCGGCCGCCGGCACCCAGAGTCAGCAGGCTCTCATGGAAAGCCACATCGAGGCTGTCGTTGACAGAATTTCACAGAACCAGCTAAGAGGAGGCTGACTATAACTCTTGATGTCATGTTGTTGCATTTCCTTCGAACTGATATAACCGACAGAAGGTCTTTGCTGGAGATGCAAGGCGGTGAGTCTTTGGTTCCATTGCGGAAGCCATGATCTACGAACCTTTAGTGATATATAAGGTCTATGTCTGCGTTTTCTTCAGTCATCGCGAGCCATATATCGGGAATCTACCCGACAAACTCTTCTCCATAAGAGGGCCTTGTTCAAAGCTTCTCTGTTCTGGGGCGTATTTCTCGCTTGTGACGAGCTCTTTGGCTAGGGATGTCAGAGAAACGCGGTGAAAATTGTCTTTGGGGCCCCTCACGCCTCCAGGAAAGATGTCCAGAAGGCCAATTAGTCAACGCGTCGGTAAGGAGAATGTGAAGTTGCTGCATCGGCGAAATGTTGATTCTGACCGGACCCTTGTCTTTGAAACATTACGTCGCTTATTCGCTGGACGCGGTGCTGGGGCTGGCGTGGTTCGGTTACTGAGTGTACCGGTCGCACTACGAGGCTGTTTTCGTGAGGACACAGACATGGTGAGGTGCGAGTCCAAGGCCTAGGAAATTTCCCTCTCCAGTATCGGCGATGTCATAGAACTTTCCACTTCGGAGTTGAACTTGAAACAGACGGCCCAAACGGTCCGAGTGCCCAACCGCAAACGGTTTCTACCTCTTGACAAACCGTTACCGAGTCGACGAATACCAGTGCTAAATTGACTGCAGAGAGCCGGATCGAAGTGACAAAACCAGTGCAAACGAGAGGGGAAGTATTGACCCACTATGTTGGAGGACCCCCAGTGATAAGGAGGCCATGTCACCATCCGTACAAAGGAAAAGAACTGTGTCGTATTTTGACGAAATCAAAATTCGGAACTACTTCCAACTCGCTGAGAAATGGGGATGGCCACCAGGCTGAAGAACACTAAGCAGAGCGCTTGCCGAGTCTTGGCATCAGAAACTTGAGTGTCCGGACCATGACCATATCAGTCTTGATCTGTACGCAGACGTCCGGACAAAAACACCAGCTTTCCTCAGAACAGGCGGTGGAATCTTGTCGTGGTACTCGCTAGGCAAAGGGATGTGACAAAAGGCTGAACGAAACCTGGCCTAGAGCACAGGTGGATGCGGAGGGCCAGACTACGTCGCCCTCCATTGGACGTGGAAGAGCGAGGAGAACTATTTTCAATGGATAGGGCCCAAGTACAACAACAAGGGGCAGTGCGTAAAAAATTAGGACGAAAAAATACATGAAATATAGGCGAGCCGCAACAATGGGGGAGTCAGAGGGAGAAACAGCTGATTCCACCGTTTCTAGAACCCTCGAAAACGGGTGAAGAGACGATTGGGCCAGTCGGGGCCGCCCGCCGCCATTTATGTGGGTGATTAGTTTTTTTTTGGCCGGGAGGGTTAGCAACTGAGCGAGAGGTCGGCGACGATGGTGGCATTGGGGGGAGGGGGGAGAAATAGACATCATTGTTTTCTTCAATATCATCGAGAATGCGCTGATGCGGGCGAGGAGACAAAGGTGCTGAACGGGATAGTCGTTAAGCGAGAGTGGGTGCTTTCTTGCAGGGGGTGGGAGAAATATCAACGACGATGGTGCAATGGAGAAAATAGCCAGCACTATTACTTTCACCACCTTCAGAAGCTGAGGTGTACTGAATATGATGGCAAGAGGGAGAATTGTGGATCGAGGAGGACACAATGCTGGGATGGAAATGGTGTGGACATCACACGAGACAGCGAGCTCGTGGGGGATAACAGACAACGGAATCATCTTCGGAGGCCTCAAAAACAAGAGCGCACCAAAGATGCAGCCAGTCGGCGCCCTCGTTGAGCAAGAAGGCGATAATGTTCGTAGGATGGGGATGATGGCGGTCGTCGTCGGGCAGGATATCGGGACCGTGGTCTCAAGCCATTGGCGCCATCGTCTTCAGTGACCTAGAAAACGGGGGTTTGCTCAGGACGGGGTTAGTGGAGGTGGCCGTTCAGTGAGGGGAATCAATGTTGCGGGTAGGGGTGAATCGGCCATTGTCGGGCAGCATGGCACCACCGTAGGCTTAGACTGTTAGCGCCATCGTCTCCAGGACCATCGAAGATGGGGATTCAGTCAAGACGGAGCTAGTCGAGGCAGTCGTTGAACGTTGAACAAGGGAGGGACTGGTGAATTGTTGAGGGTGATGTTTTGGAAGTAGAACATCATTGGTGGCGTCAATGACGGAAATCGTAACAGTATCATTGGCAAAACGTTTGTCACATTCAGCGAGGGACGTTCTTAGAAGGGGAAGCCTGAGGGGCAGATAGCGAACAGAGTCGTGTAGCAAGCGAGAAAATGCGCTGTCCGGATGTTCGGTCCGACATTTCCGAGTTCTATTCCTCAGCGACCACAATGTTCCTGCACTTGTTCCCGTCTATTACCTATGCAAACCGTTCGTTATGGTTTATTATATGCTTAAGTTATCTCACAAATTTTTACGCATCAAATGATGCGTGTCTACGCTCAATATTGGCAGATTACCGTGAAATGGTGAATGGAAAGCCTTGTACGTACAGGGCGCTATCTCTGTCCAAGCGATGGCTCTTGAAAGGGTGAAATAGTTCAGGGTAAAAACAAGTTCAGTGCTCGCAATTTTTTTTATCAAGCCTCGCCGGCTTCTGAAAGAATACAGCTGGTGAGAGCATCCTGTATCCTGCGCACCGGTTATTGCTGCGCAAAAATACGACCTCCCTATGTATTTTGGGGGGAGATCCTGATTAAAGTCACCTGGGAGCGAAGAAGTCTCCTAGAAGCTATATCCGTTAGCGAAAATGATGGAGAAAGCTTACAGTGGTCGGGTTCGAGGACCGAGGGTCCTATAATTCAAGAGCTGAATATTCATATTTCGGGCTGTCTTTATGGAACTAGTCACCGCGAAATCGATTGAGGTCGCGTTTTGACAACACGGTGTAAGGTTCAGCATTTTCAAGGCAAGATGGAAGGAAAGCGACATCCAGAACAGGCAATGAACGCTTCGGACATCGGGAAAATTCGGACTTTCGGCAATCACCGAACTCACCCCAACTAATTTTTTCCTTGTTCTTTACCTCCATCTCCTTCGACCAATGTCCTTGTTTTTTCTTTCCCGAACTCGCGAGCCTCATCTAGTGGTACGCACCGAAGCACTTTTCGAACGACCGTTGTCCTGGCGCGCGTTTTCTCGTGGCAGCATTCGTCATGCGAATTGGTCTCTTTGCCTGCAGTAAGCTCTTCTTTGATTTCGTTATATATATGTGGTATTGATGTCGTGCATATTTCTCTCCAAGGTCCCCCCGAACGCGTCCTGTGCTGTCAAGGATGACGAGCCTGCGCCACACCCCTAACCTTACCACTTGGGAAATAGACTGATGACGTCGATCGCGTCATCACACTCCAGGGATCGACGTCGACAGTGGTATATAAAGGCCGGCATCGTGTTTAAGATCCCCATCATGTCTTTACCTCCCGCCCCAAAGGATATTAGCGCCCACCCGCAGAAGGGCAGCGTCGTTGACCCCGTCGACAAGGCCGCCAAGGAAGCCGACGTGGACAGAAAGGTATGCTTGGTGCTAGGCGGGACGCTGTATATGCTGACCTTGCGAATAGATCAGGCTATATGCTACTGTCCAGGCTCTGCGACAATCACGACTGCCAACGAACAAACAGGTCGACTCATGGATCGACTACGCGCTCGATAATCCACCCGTGAACACTTCGACGCTGTCAAAGGATGGCCAGAAGCTCGTCGCGGACATCCAAGAAATCCTCAGAACGCTGCGCAGTATGATACAGGAGAAGAACGGCGACGAGCTCATTCAAGACTGGATATGGCAGACGAGGGAAGTAGACATGTCGAACGTGAGTCCTGGGAACGTTAAAGGCGTTGAAAAGGAGAAGGCAAAAGAGGACGCTGATACCGGTATGTGGTGAACACCCTGTTTTTACTTAGCTGAGCTTGACACGGCCTCACAGCTACGCGCCACGTGCGCACGCTCGTCAACCTCGTCTTAACCAACTCCGAGTTCCGGAAACTGATCAAGGATTTCAGCGTCGTCGGCCGAGATCTCGCAGCCAAAGTCATCGCTCCCAGCCCGGAGCAGCTCAAAGGTGTCGATGAGGGTGCTCCAGAAGGCCATTTTGTTCCCGACGAAGAGAGGCTCGAAACGCGACTTCCCGGGGTGAATGGGCAGCCAGACGCCATTGATCCTGGGGAGGTCAAAAGGTCAGTTGACGCCGAGGTCAGCGTGAGCGATGAGGAAGGGAAAAAGGTCTCAGGTATCATGGGAAAAGTTAAGGTTTGTGGTACTCAACCTCAGTGCGTCGTTGTATACTCACGATACGTCCAGAATGGTCTATCGAATGCGATCCCTCAGCAGCACAAGGATCGTGTGAACGATAAGCTGTCCGGAGGCAAGCAGTTTTTGACTGAGGAGTATTTCCCCAAGGAAAGGCGGGAGCAGTGGATTTGGAGGGCAAAGAAGGTATTATTTTGTTGGTTATCATTTCACTCGCGTTTTGACGTCCTTCGCGTAGGTCGTAGTCGAGTGTCAAAAGCATAACGATTATCAAGAGTCCTTGGGCTGGTTGCTGGACTATGCTGAGGAGTATGCAGGCCATGGGCGAGACGTCATAAACGGCGCTAAGAGCGAGGCAGGAGGGGCTGTGAAGAATGTAATTACGTCCCTTGCTTTCTTTTCCCCCCTTTTTATACCAGTTTCAGAGCAAGCTTCAATCGTCACTCACCCAACTGCGCACTATCCTGGAGCGTTTCGCCAATGGCCTATCGTTGGACCTTATCCTCGACCCTTTCTACGCGCTCGCCGACGATGCTCAGCGTGATCCTGAACTACGCGCGTGGTTCAGAGAGGGTACTGAGTGGCTGCGGAGTGTACTACTGAAACCTGGATATATTCTCGAACCTCAGGCCGGGTCTAACGGACGCAAATGGACGGATCGCGGCAAGGTTTTTTATGGATCAGACGGCAAGTACACAGAGCACTTCGATAGGCTTTTCAACGGCGCCGGTACTTGGCTGAATGGGATTGGAGAAGATCCTACGAATCGGAAATTTGCCGGTGGATGGACCCGACTCATGAAGGATCTTCTATTTGCCGAGGATGGCGCGTTGACGTTCAAAAGTGAACTTTGGGGCGATATTCGTAAGACAGTGATACCGATGTTGGTCGAGAAGGTTTGGTTCTCCCGTTACTCCCAATAATCTTTCTGACTGATCTATCCCAGGTTGGCTACGTCCCCATTCCGAGAATCGAGTATACGGACGATTCTGTTGATATCGTCATCGAGAACCTTACCCTTAGCGGTCGTAATCTGTTCCCTAACATCGTGTCGATTGAGGCGCACAACTATATGTCCTTTTCTCCGTATGGCGCCATTCAAGATGGTACCGAGGAAAGTCGGTGAGTCTTCATTATTATGTCTTCACACTTTGGCTTAATATTCTATGTAGACATGAGATCAAGTTGACACTTGGTCAAATACAGGCAGATTTACGAGACGTGGCTTTCTACTTCAACAAGAAGTCAGGAATACCCAAGGGCAAGGATTCTGGGCTTGCAGATATTGTACTAGGCGGCCAGGGTTTGACTGTAGGTCTCATCGGCACGTTTAGCACACTTCAGTATACTAACTACTCCTAGGCTACTGTTCATCTCGCGTCCTCACCTAAATCGGATTCAACGTCGATCTTCACCATCAAGAAGGTTATTGCGAAGGTGGATTCGCTCAAGTTTTCTGTACGCGATTCCAAGCATGATTTTCTGTACAAGGCGGTCAAGCCGCTTGCCATGGGCATAGTGAAGAAGCAGATCGAGAAGGTTGTTGGGGATGCCATTCGAACGGGCTTCGAGTATGTTGACGGAGTATTGGTCAGTGTCAGGCAAGAAGAACAAGAGGATGGCAAAGGGAAGGTTGATGCGATCCAGGAGGTATGTCAGTTCTTCTGCGGTTGTGCGTGGTATTGACGGACGCCATAGGTTTTCAAGAAGAGGAAAGATGAAGCCAAGTCGGCTTCGAGCGCGTCGTCGTCGCAGTTCAAGGTCGTTGCGAATAAGCGTGACTCTATGCTGGCGTCGCAGGGTAACCCTTCTGGATGGATAAAGAAGACGGCTGAGCGCCAGGAGATGGTTTCCCAAGGTGAAGGATGGCGAAGCGATGCGTACAACATCGTTGATTGACTTCGTCTTTGTGTGTAAATTATCGCAGATGTGGGTTGGAATACGCAATGTAGTTTTGTTTTTCATATGGTTACCCCTCATTTTGACTTGTGTACATAGGTCCATACATTTACGCTAATGACTTTGTGGATCTCATTTGTCTGTGCGGAGACCATGTTCATGCGAGTACGGGTGCAGGGAGGACCTCCATGAGCAAGATCATTTGAAATTCCATCGAACATCATGGACATCGGCTACGAAGGATCCAATGCCTGTATTCTTCCCAGTCCTTGCTGGAAATCCGATGTTTTATCTGATGTCGTGGTCGATCTGTTACGCACTGAGGTCCGCATTCTCAGATTCCAATGGTTCCAGCAGGACGATACACTATCCTGGATATATCACAGATGGTTGGCCCCTCGAACAACGTCTCATGCGGCGTTAATCTACAGGATAAATTTGCTGAGCTCGGGAAACGGAAAGAGCAGTCTCGCCACCATGAAGACCATTCCACGCGGTACTGACAGAGGGAAATGACGCTCAGGGCTGGTTTGAAGAGGGTTGACCTCATGCTCATTCCGCTCTGCATCCACGCATCGTATGGGACAATTGCTGTACGGCATCTGTAGATTGTCCGACAATGAGGAGTAGCATATCTGGGTGAGTCGCGCAAGTCACTTTCTTTGTTTTCTCAAACGAATTGTTGAAAGATCCTAGAACGAGTGTGTGCATTCCCTCGTTGATGCCGAGAAGTTTTTCTCGTAATAAGGAGTAGCGGCGCGCCTGTAGGTCGAGGTCGAGCCGCCATCAACGGATATCCCGTTTTGTTTACGAAACGCCGTGTCGGAGATTTGGCACGACCCTTAAAATATGGATCGATTTTTAAGGGCCGACGATAAGATGAGATAAGATTTAAAAGTCTTTGATATGTAGATTATCCGATAAAAATGATAAGATAAGATATTGAGTTGAATTTTTTTCTCATGGGCGAAATTTTAAGATCAAGATAGTTTCGTGTATTGTAGGTCAAGAAATAAACTGCGTGAGTATATACTACATATATAGGGTATATGTACAGATGGTATATTGCCAAAGATTGGCTGAAATCAAATCTTAAGGCGAGATCCTGCAAACTTTTAATATTTCGCGGACACGAACGAGAGAAAACACGTACCAGTCGCTGACATACTGAATCCCGACGGCCGACATATCCTCGAAGATGATGGTTCCCCGCACACGACGAATTACACGGTCAGTTGAGCGACGGGGCACGAATTCTGCAGTGCCGGTGCTCTGGGAGTATCGCAGGATGCCCAGGTATCGACGATGCCCGACAAAGATTGCGCCGATGTTGAGAGCAGCGCCTTCGACAGCTAACTCACTGCAAACGGGTTCGTAAGTTTTTCAACGTTAAAGGTCGAAATGGAACTTACAACACAACACAGTCAAATTGTGGATTCACCCAACCACCACCATTTACCTCGCGAGACGCCCTACGAATGTCCCCAATGGTACGTTCCAACGCCGCGTGTAGATCTCTAACCTCGTCCTCGCGATACAGATAAAACGCCGTCTCCGTCGCGTCCGTGGTAAAAATTCTGACGTTCATCTATAAAGATATGTAGGTCAGTGAAAATCAAGGACAAAATTTTGCTCAAGAGTACTTACAGTTGAATGGTTGTAGGAAAGGCTGTTGGAACTGATAGAGCAATGAAGAGTGAAGTGAAGAAGCTTAGGAATACTTACATTGTTGCTTCAGCTAGCTGGATGTAGAGTAGAGTAGAGAGTGAGAGGTGATGAAGATGGCAGAGTGGATGAAAGAAGAAAGGTAAAAATGTTGAAAGTCAATGGCTCCTGACCAACGCAGGCACAAACAACAACGCTGGTTCAAGAGCGGTACATAGATACGTTGGCCCATGAAAACTTGACACTGAATATTTTAGATGCGGTGACTGGGTCTTCTAACGCACCAGCTATGGTGCTCGCCTCTTGGATCTCCCGTGGAAGGCTTCAATGCGTCCGACTGTGAGTTGATATCATTCCTCGAGTGCTCTGGGAAGAATACGACCACTTTCCATGCCATGGAAACAACGTCAGAGAGATGGATGTTTGCCAAGCCGGAACATATAGAACTCGAGCGAATGGAGGGGGTTTTGTCAATGGGTGTAGGTTCCTCGATGAGGGCCTTGACTGATTTGGAGGAAGTCGGCACCGTGGCATCTACTGCATCCTCTAGGGTGGACACGACGGCTTCCACAGACTGGTCTACTGTCGTGGGTAATGCTTGGATCGCAGAGTCTACTGTTTCACCTGGCGAGTCAACGTCTGTTCGATGGCAATGAGAGTGTATCATGCTTAAACGAAGCTTGGGGATGATGCATATGGCATGTGACGGTAGGGATGTCGACTCTGAGATGCAGCAAGACAGAGTGCAACAGAGGCTTGATGCGGTGGTTGACGCGAAGGACAAATCCAGGGCGGCAGAGAAATACCGGCTCTATTCCCTGCTTGCTTTTTATCTTGATGGCCTCTCTCTTTCACGCATACAAGTCTGTCCTCTTCTGACTCTCTGCGACTATCCACTAAGTCGGTGACAGTGCGCTCCTCATTCGTCAGCCAATGCTTGCCCGGTACAGTGCTGCAGCCATCCTCTTTGGCACTGGCGCCATCATCGCCCAACAGCTCATCGAGAAGAAAGGCCTCAGGCGCTATGAGTCTGACATAGCTCTTTGTCAGCTTGACTCTCTCTAACAGATACACAGTTCACTCGCACTGTCCAGCTCACATTCTACGGCGGCACGACCTTTGGCACTGCTTGTCGTTACACGACGCATCCTTTGGAGGATCGACGCATCTAGTATCCTCTGCTGGAATACTGAGCTTCAGGTTGTCGTGAAGGGCCTGGCAAGTTGTGAGTAGATGCTTCTGCAGCGCTGAACGATGGTCAGTATCCATTTCTTCCAATTCATCCGTCTCTCTCAAATTTCTCACCTGGATAGTTGCAATTGATTGTATATCAATTTCAATGTTCAAACTCACGGTCCAGAGCGCTTCTGGAAGGAACTTCATGAGACTGCATCATGGACTAGTCGCCTTTGCTATCTGTCCCATATCCGACTGCCACCCTCGAATCGCCCCCGAAGGAATGCATGCAACCGACTGCCCTCGTTTCATGCGCCCCGATGATACGCAGACCGATGGCACTGGATGCTCTGCCGCTACGTCGAGGAAGATTACACCAACGATCTTCCCATTCGTCGTGCGCCTCCGCGGATCCAAACACCGTGATCCCATCACTCCTCTTTTCACAATCAAAATGGCCGTTCACGTCGAGTTTGGTAAGGGTAGCTTCTCGCACGACTCTTACTCCACCCTTCTCTGCGCTCGGCGCGACTATCAGAACGTACCCTTCTCGTTCTACCACCTGAACTTTATAACGAGATGCCAAGGCACCAAACTCCCAAAAGCATGCTGCGGAAGATGTCGTCGCTCAATATCTCGGGAGCTATCCCTGTAGTGGAAGAAATTGGTATTACACCTGCCCATCTAGGTGGAGGCGCGCATCCCCTCCCCATTCCACAAACCAAACCGCCTTGGGAGGATTATATCTCTATTTTCCCACCTCCATCCTTTTCACTCGGACCCCTTATGAGGGAGACACTAACTTATTGATGCGCTCGCGTCTCGTGGACAAGACCTCGCACATCCGCGGCTCAGCGTCTACCACTGCTCGAAATACGCAATGACTGCAAGGTCGTACCGAATCGCTCTGAAACGAGGACCGACAAGTCCTGCCAGTCGGCCATATCTGGAGGATCTTCGATAACGAGGTCGAGCTGAGTAAGGGTGTTACACAAGTGCCTCAAAAATACTGCAATGTTTGAAACCTCTCCGGTCAGTCGCAACTGCCAGACTGTTGCAAAAGATCCTTTGGATCATGATTCCCCAGTCAGCCGGAGCGCAGATTTTCGATGGTCCGGAAAGTCGAGTTCTTCTCCTGAAAACACACCGCTGTCTGTGGTCATGACAGAACTGGGTGTTGAAACCCCTGAACGTGGCGATAGCTCGTCAAAAAACCCTTCCACCGCAACGACACCCCTCCTAGAAAGATCCAATTGCAGGACTTTAAGCTCATCCAGAGAAGCAAGCCATTGCCCAACTCCTGGTGACAGCGCACCAGGAGCCATAAGGACCACTTTGCAGAGGCCCTTTTGTGGCAGCAAAAGATCTGTGAATGTGTCGGGTAGGGGCGCTGGAGAGATGTATGAAAATTTCTTCAACTTGGTGCGACTCAACATGTCGGCAAGGAACTTATTCAACCTGGAGAACCGTGCTCCAATCTCAAGAAATGGACATGTCGCGGATGACGGCGTGATGATGGAGACAACAACAGAGACGGCGACGACGATGGTAGTAGCGATGGTGGTGGCGGCAATGGCGGGATGATGACTTGTACCACTGCAAGGACTGCACAAACGAGAATCAGCATCCAATTCTCTATCACAGAAACATATCTCACAATCGGAAACTGTACTTATCGGACGTGAACTGATTGTATCCCAGGTTTAGGTACGTACGTACGGGGATCAATGAGCAGACTGACCTTGAGCTGCCGCCACCTCAAGTTGACTGTCAAACCAAGCCGTAGATGAGCCTACTGCCTAATCTAAGTGAGGATGTCAGATAGGTTATTGGCGAAGGAAGTCCAGACCTACTCTCCAGCCAATAGCATCATTGAATGGCCAATTTTCCTACATAAGAGAGAGACTGCATCCTCAGAAACATATCTGCATCAACCACATCAACCACAAGGTATTCCTTCACATCTTCATCTTCGGGATTGAAATCAGAATCTTCAATCAGTAGGGCACCCCGTAGGACCGAATATATGGAAACTAGACGGGGTTCGCTCTTTTTCATGTGGGTTCTGACACGATAAAATCCTAGATCCTGATCCTTTTGTGCGCTATGTCCTTCCGTGGGTTGATCGAATGGCCGAACCAACATGAGGGGAAATGTCTTCTCGCGTACGGTGCATTCGAATACCATAACTAGCTGCGCAAACAGGGGGCCATCGACGGTGTCAACGAGAACAGAGTCGTAACGAGGCTGATGGTTGAAGCTGGGCGAACATCACAGGAAATCTATGGCGAGCTGCCAGTCAGCAAGACTAGGATAGTATGACTTTAGCATTCCATATAATGATATCTGTGATAACTGGTGTGAGACATGCCGGACAATTTAAGAAGAAAAACGAGGTACCCGATCTTTAGGTGCGAAGCCCTCAAATGCTACTGCAGCCCCGTTAATCAAAGGAAGCTCTTCTGGATGACTCTTGAAATGATTCGCCATGTATTTTGATAGGCGTTGCCGAAATTTAGAAAAGTCGCGATTATCCGCAGCTTTTGCTTCTACCTCTGTAATTGTTAGTCTGCCTCCTCCCTTTCCTCGATTGCCATGCACTGAGGCAACTGAAACGTAGTCCGGTTGACTGTTGACAGTTTCCGTCTCTCTCTCCGGCTGGTTGGAGTTGTCATTTTCATCTGGTTCCTTTTCCTCTGCAGAGGTGGCCAGCCGTTCTTGCTGCGCATCAATCTGTTGACGAATGAATGACATAGCATTATACCATTGATCGATCTGAAGAATCTGAGTAAATGCGACGTCAGCCAATTTAACAAATTGCAAGAGAGGTTGAATGTTGACCTGTTTTTCAAAGTCCTTGAAATTGGTGCGTTGTTGATAAGATTCTTTGAATGATCCGTGCATACTTTCATTCGGCTTTGTATTGTAGTTAAGCGTGACACCTTTGGCTTCAATATCATCGAAGAGATGTTTGTGCGAGTGGACTTTGGGAAAATCCCAGGTCTTGAACGACAACTTCTTGGGTGGTTGTTTTCCAGCATCCAACGCAGCTTGCTTGATCATCTCGTATTCTTCTCGAGAAGCTTTCTTGTATTCCTGGCATACAATGAGCTAAAGTACTGAAAGCGGAGCTCTAGACATACCTTAATTAGGGCAGCCAGTATTGGCAGCCTCGCTCGTCCAGCTTGGAGAGAGCTAGATGTATGAAGAGAAAAGCTGGCGTACATATCCAACTCCATGTACACTCGTAAAGCGCAGAGAAGAATATATCCAATAGGGTCTCTTTCTCTAGTGAGGATGTTATGAGCAACGAAAATTAGTTGCTATGGATGAGGATTAGCTAATAGGGACAAGATTTTAAATCTGGAGATACCTTTGAAAGCATCTCATATTTCCGTCCATCCGTAAATTTAAGATGCATGAATCCCTGTTTGAAACGATACAAATCCTTCCAAGGAGGGAAAGCGCTCAATCTTGGTTTAAGGTTTAGTATTAAAGGAAAAATTTCACGGCAATCAGGTAGACGTACTGTTCATCTGCTTGTTGGGCAAAGGAACGCGAATGCTTCAACTTCTCAATTCTTCCAATAATTTCTTCCAGTAAGTGGTCTGCAAAAAGACTGTTATTGAAAGCATGCAATCGATCAAACGATAGAGCCCGATAGACATCGCAATGTTCAATGCTCCAAAAGACGTTCTAAGTCCAGAATTAATACATGGACATTAAACTGGAACGAAAAACCTACTTCTATAAACCGGAGACCGAACAACTTGAGGAATTCGTTTCGATCTGTAGCACCAGATATTTCTTTAGCCTGCTTGAATATGTCTTGGGCCCAAGACGTAGTTCGAAGTCTATATGTCTCCTCCATCTCGAGCAGATGTCCTTCGGGAACAAGACATATATTACAGGGAAATTTGCATCTGGACCCCCGAGTTAAAGCCATCATACATCTGTTAGAAATATTAATCCTTGAAAGACACGTAAAGGAACGGCTTACTGCTCTTCATAATCTGCAGATAAAATCATGATGGTAGGAAAGAGATACCAGGGCGCAACATCTGGATCGGAGGATTGCACCCAAGCCCCGATTTTTGACCTATCCTTGATGGATGAGAGAATGATCTCGAATGCTTTATGCCATACAGCCCTCTTGAAATCAGCATAGTACGTCTTATCGCGATGCTGAGACTCTTCGGGCACCTAGCAAAAACGATTTGAGTAAGGTCGTCGGTCTTAATATTAAAACATACGATAGGTAACCATCCGATAACACGTCCACCTCCAACACCTTGTCCATTACGAATATGAGCTGGCAGGTTTCCTAGTCTAACGATGACAGGATAACCCTGAACCATGCCGAATGAAGAAAGCCGTGTCTTGTCTGCATAAATGATGTAGCATATAGGTTTTCCATTAACTGGAAGAGCCGACTATTCCTTCAATCAATATCTTGTGATTTAAATATAGACAAGATAAAATACAAGCCTGCACCTCCCAAAAGATATTACCGGTCCAAGGCTCAGTATAGAATTGTTCGGATGTGTGACCTTTGCATTTAAAAAGTCGTTGAGCATCCCAGATAAGGTGGGGAGCAAGGACAGGATCTTGAAGAATGTCCAAAGTCCAGGACCACAGATCTCAGTGATATACATCAAACTCGTAATTTTGCTTTCTCAATGGCACACTGAAAGTCATCTTCGTAAACTACGTCAAAGGTTAAATTTCAAGCCTGGATCAGATAGGGAAATTACGAACCCGGGTGCGAAGATCGGCTGCTTTCTCCCACAAGGCGATTAACTCTCGGTGGTTTCAGAATGAAGGTAGCTCTCCTCCTCGTTGTACTATATTCTTCAGAAGGCCGTCAATTTCACCTTCATTTAAAGCAGCCTGTAGAATGAACTCCGCCAGCTCAAAGTCAATTTTGGATTCGAACGGATGCCAGGGCGAATCGTCAAAGTCAACTTTGGACTTCTCTTCGCAAGCTTGATACTCTTCCAGCAATTCTTCTCTTGAGTCTCGCCCGCTGGACAGGTGATACTCAGTGCAGATATAAGTGACGTCAGGTCTTGGTTGGTCGGAGGCGGCTGGGATAGGTGGAGTCGGAGTCCTAGTCCTATCTTCCTCTAGAATGACTTGATTGTCTGAAATTAAGCAGCATCAGCTAGCCAGACATGCTGTGGCAGAAAGCATAAACGACTTACCTATTCCAACGTTTCTATGTTCACGAAATCGTTCAAAGGAGTCTACCAAAGATATTGTCGCTTCGTCGGAAGGGGGATTACGAGACTGTCGCCCTAGGAAGCGTCAGTATCCGAGACCTTCTGGTCCATATTGGATTACCGACCTGGCATTTGGCCTTGGTGTTGTCTCTCATATGCAATCCTGTGCTTGCGGTCCTCTTTCTTCCTGGAACAAGCTATCGTATGGGTTGTAAAGCCTTGAACTTTGAAAGTATCTCCACAATGAGGGCAGGTTTTCTCTTTACTCTGCATGTTTGAAGATTGGTATCGCTCTGGGAGACTGTCAGGAAAAGTCATCGACAATAGAGGCGGGATACAAATGGGAGTCCTCACCCAGGGAGAAGAGAAACGTGTAGGAGAAAGCAGAGTACAGCTGTCCCTTAGTAGCGGTGAGGAAGGAGAATAAGGAAGTGGCTGCTTTGCCACCGCCACAGGCTCACTCTCAAGAATAGTCTGAAAACATTAGTGCGGTTATCTTCGAGTTGCTATGACGACATCGCAAGAGGAAAATCTACTCAAAACCGGACCTGACATCATAAAAGCTTTGCCGCGGCTCATACTGTTAAACAAGTTTTTATTAAATAACAAGATACAAGCTTCGGTGATAAGTTAGAAAGAGTTGTTCAGCACCAGAAAAAAAGTTGCGTACCTCAAGAATAATATCAATGGTTTATTTTTCTCCTTCCTGCTCCTCCGGCTGATTAACCAGTGTGCTCTGATGAGGCATACAAGGCAGTACTGGAGGCCGACCAAAGTGGTCAAAGAATGTCTGAACATAATGCTGTACCAAGGCCTTCTCAACCTTCAAAGACGCTTCATCACCCGATGGATCTAAAAGACCCTTGGCCTCAAACACCAGCGGTACCTCCCATTCCAACATAATTTTTCTGAAAGCTTCAAGGGCAATACATCGTTCCTTCCAATTTGTCGAGTGAAGGCTGACCGAAGAAGTGACGGAATGTGATGGCAATGGGACGAGTGATTCTCCCGGAAACAGCTTTAGTATCGCGTTCTGACGTTTGAGCTGGAAGTCGGTATCGTCAGAAACTAGGGAGCATGTAAGATGTGTATCAATTGCTAGAAGCTCCAGCCGGAAGTTGAGTTCGCAAAGCTCCCAAACAAGGTAACGACCCCGCTTGACATCAAATGGCTCGTCTGTATGTGTTGTTGGGCTTCATACATCTGGTCTGGACATCTGAAGGGCAGTTCCCATCATATCTAACATGGTGTCGTGAGCTTTGATGGTTTTAGTATGCTCTTTCTTGAAGGGCATAGCAAGTAGCTCTCTCCACACTTGCGGACGGATGGGCGTAGCATTTGAGGTCGATGAAGCAACGCGATAAATGAGAGCGTCTCGATAATGCTCCCACTGACGGAAGTAGGTGCTTTGCCGAGTAGCAGAAGCGTACACAAATAGTGCAGGATCGGGGAAGGCATATCCCATATTGATGTTGTAGTCCTTCTTCTCGCCGTTAGCATCATGTCGGCTCTGGATGTGTCGAGCTCAAGCTTCGCGCTGCTGAGAACATTCTGAGTCCTTATCAATTTTTGCGTTGGCACCAGCCCACGCAGGTATAGTCGGTGGAGCGTATCTCCCAGACAAGTCTGCAAATTTATCTCTTGTACTTTGCAGATTTTCTGACCAAAGACAGATATGTGAGCCTTTGAAACTACAATGTAGAGAATTTTCCTTACGAGCCTTGCTTCTTTGTGGTGATCCCTTGCCCAGAGGTCCAGATGCTCGGGCCTTGGATCTCTGGTTACGAACTGGAGCGCCTGAGGTTGAAGGGGGGACGGAAGGAGAAGGAGACGCAGACGTCGAGGGAATGGCAGAAGGGGTAGGAGAAGACACAGTAGAAAAATTGAAAGGATTGCGATACGTATGAAAGATTCGCATGAAACGATGCATGGCATCGAATTTTTTGGGATGAGATGGGTCTCCACTGAATACTACAGGAAACGAGGGCTGGGGAAGAGTTTTGTTTACACTGAAAACAGTTGGTTGTTCCGCTTTCAGTATGATTTGATTTGTGAACTGCTCGATTGGTCTGACAAGGTAGACCGGTATGCCAGCTTTCATGTGCTGTTCGGCAACGTCTAGACTGAGGGTAAATACACCAATGAGACAATTGAAGTCAAAAGTTTCGTCGCGTTGAACTTTTCCATTCATCACCGGCTGATGAATCTGCATGTAGTCCAGCCCAGCAACGAGCTCCAGCCAGTATCGCTGCATTGCCGTCACCTGGACACGAATGCTCATAGCGTCTGCCATCACTGACTCAGTTCGGTTGACCAAGGCTTCCAGACGAGTGCACCTGATACTGAGGAATTCTCGGAATTCATCAGAAAACATTTTGGTATTCTGTATCCGAGAACATCGCCCTTTGATGTAGTCCCATGCTTGCCGGAACCGCTTATGGATAAAAGGGTGAAGTAAACCTATGTGCGACAGGTATCCTAAGGAGAATACGATGTCACTGTCAGCGACATCGTACCAAATTGTATCGAGCCACTGATAATAAGGGTGGTACAAATCAGAAACTAGGGGTCGACGAGGAATAGCAGGAAAATGACAGAATTTTTCCTCAAAGAACTGAGGAACACGAGTGGGGTCATGGTCTCCAAATCGCCCGTCCTCATACAAATGGATTTCTCATGAGTTCGGAGGGTACGGGATGAATTTGCTATTGGGAGTCGTGATGAAGATCTGATCCTCCTCAATATAGGTCCCAACACGACCATCGTTTACGCCTAACTGTCCTGATACGACTCGCATCAGCCTTGCATCAAAGGCGAATGAACGTAGTTACCTTTGTAATTTTGAGAGAACTTCGTGAGATCACCGAGTGTAAATTTTGTATTGCCTTGCATTAGGGTCGCTGTGCCACATAGCAACATTAGCTCCAGTCCAAGTGTACTAGCGAGAACACAAACCTTCAAGTAGTACACAAACTTCAGATCCTTCTTCGCTCTTTGGTAGGCAATAAGGTCGAATATAAGACGTTCTTGAGGTCCGAAAATTTATACGTCGCATATAAATTTCCTCCGCACCCGCCAATACACGTCTCGTATATTGGCTGTACAAAATACTCTCGTATTTTGCACTTGAGGTTTAGCTAGCGAATATTGCGATCAGGGCTAAAAATACTTTGTGAGATCAGTCAGAGCAGAGCGCGACAGAAATGAACTTACATGACGAGCCAGGTAGCTGACAGAAGTTATCGTCGGAGCTAGCAGGTTGGATAGGGGATTGAACAAAAAGCTGACAATGAAACTTCAACTTTGCGATCGGACCGGACAGTCACGTGTCTTGCCTCGGCTTGTCCTCTACTACTACTACCACTACTATCCTCTCGTCTCGAATTAATCCCCGGCACTTAGTGTGTCCGCATCAACGAGACGTTGATGCGGGAGGACCGTTTTGCGCGAAGCAAAATGGACTCAGGTTGTCTGACATGATGTCGGATAGCCCCACTACTTCATTCAATTCTGTCCTCAAGCCTCTGCCCCTGCCCCGCCTCCGAGCAAACCTGGACTCATCCAAGATCTGAGCGCATACTTTCACCAGTCCTACCTCTTTTGAGGAAGCGGAGGGGCTTCAAGTTCCCTAACATTCGTGCATTGATATGCCTTTATCATGGTTTGCTTTACTGTGTATCCCGGTATGTGCTTAAGCCTGAGTGTTAATATTAGTGGATTCTGATCATTAATTTGTATTCGTAAGACCATAACATTCGTTTGTACACCCACCTATGGACGCATATGACGGCATACAAATATTCAGCCAACAGCTAGGGGTTTCTTTATGTAGGGGGCGGCCAGAGGATCAGACAGTTAATTTCGAGAAGATATTCTCATTGTACCGCATTCTCAGGTTGTAATGAGACTCGGAGAGTGACTCAGACCCAGTGAGACTCTGAATGTTTAGGCCGTAGGTCTTGGAGCAGGTCTCAAATCACTCAGGGAGTGACTCGAGCGCCTTGAAACTCTATGAGTTTCTGGCAGAGGATTCGATGACGTCATAGCTGGTATCTGCGAGTTCAGAATACCGGGGATGGCGTCATACAGAGATTCCAGCGATCAAATAAAACTCCAGTTGGCTCTCTCTCTCTCCCTCGTCTTCTCTCCTCTACCCATACAAGATGACTACAACCTCGAGCTTCCCGAGCAGTGATAGTGGTTCCATCGCTCACTCCACTCCCCGTATCATTCGTCGTTTACCTCGGAAGAGGACTGCTTTGGGAATAACCCCTGATTCAACTGCACCACCTATTCTAGCCCATCGTCCACCTAGATTAATTCCCAGCCAGTGGACTAAGCTTGAGCCAGCAAATTGTAGCTCTCGATTTCCCAACGTCTACATTGCACCGTCCCACTCCCAAGTACCCGCCGGCCACGGAAACATCTATGTCATTGTCGTTAGTACTGACTCGGAGGACCTTCATGAAATCTTCGCTCATGGGGCCAGTCTTTCGTCCTTCTGTACTTTGGAGGAGGCAGCTGCGAAAGGTTCGTTTGCTACAATTACTCTAATTGCCTTATATAATTAAGTTCGCAAACAGGCATGCCTGCACTACGGCCTAGCCTCAACGACTTCCTTGTCTTTCGTGACAAGTACGGAAGGGAAGAGGATGGGGATGGCAAAGACGCAGTAAAATCTTGGAGCCATGCGAAGTACGTCTATCTGTAGTTTCCGCTGAGTTTTTGACCGAGTTTGTTTTCAGGAAAGAATTTACGACACCAACTTTAGAGCATCTCCAGAAATTGCGGGATGATATCTACGGCGAAAAAGAACTAATGTCAGATTCGAAAGCTGTTGCAATCGACGGGAAATTTTGCGGAGGCATTGCTATTGAGCGAACGTTTCGTTCTCGATTCCATGTCAGAAACGCCCAACGTGCATACCATCTCACTACAAGCTTTCAGGAGGCACGAGGATTGGAGGCGCCTCACCTGTCAAACAAAGCAGACACCGTAAAGGAGAAGGACCATGAGAATGTGCTGCGTCAGCGGGTTAATGAGGTGCAATTCGTTGTGGTTATTCTCGTGATTTTTCTCATCAGTAATTTTCAGCTTGTCATTCGTACAGCGAATGAAGGATTGCGCAAAGGAGCACCAGATGTACCCGGAATCATGGCGAAGTGGGCGGATCTCGTCAATTTTCCTAAGACTGGAGGTTACGATCGCTATGAGGGCTTCAGCAGCTCTGTTAATAATTGTTGGCCAGCGTCACAGATGAATTTAGCTTCTGCCCGCAGAGGTTAGTTCAACAACTATCATGAGTTATACCTTGTCCAATGCCAATCTAGGTGAAATTTATGCAGAAGAGACTGTTGAAAGGTCTCCATCGGTGGGTGAAGGTACAGTTACATTTGCCAATAAAGCTAGCAGCTATCTAATTATTTTGTAGATGAAAACTCATCTGAAGACGCTCGGGGAGGCCTTAAGAAAGACATAGGAAAATATGGCGGAAATCATAGCGATGGCGGTGATCATACTGTCGTTCCTACAGCAATGACCACTCTCACGCAACCTCATCCTGATGTTCCAGAAGAGTGCTTCTGCTTGATGGAATTTGGTATCGTTTGGGTACTTGAAGAGTTCTGTACTCTGTACTTTTCAGGCCTGCATATGCACGGCGGAGGGTTGGCTCAATACGGCTCTCTCCACACCGACGATTCTATCTATACTCGCGTGACCGTAATCCTCTATCCTCCTCAAGTCATTCTGAATGGAGAATCTGCACTCGCTTTTGCTGCCTTGCCATACCCTCCAGATCCCTGTCGGGTCTGTCAAAAGCGGTCTAGAAAAGAGCGCCAAGTGTCCAGAGACGTAGAGAATCTTGGCCATAATGACGACGAGGACGAAGACGAAGGTGAAGAAGAGGATCGTGCAGAGAACTGCAATGATGCTGCCAAAGCGCCTAAGAAGCGCCATCCTTTAAAGACAACTCTTTTAAAGTTACCGATGGAGTGGTGCCGACGTGGGTATGTCATCTCTTCAATATGACATTCAATGTACAACGCTGATTCTCTCCTCAGTATATATCAATTATCTCTCGGAAGAAACTACACCAAACAAGCAACATACGTCAGCGACGGTGGCAGCTTTCTTGCGCCAAAAGACCACTTCAACCACAGCATTCGCTCTCTTCTTCAATGGATCAATGGCATAATTCAACAATTTCCCCCTCATTATTTTGTACGCTTCGACAAAGAGCTCCTCCTCAGTGCGTTCTCCATGGAGCTAGAAGGTGTACGTTTGGCTGCAGAACCTTGGGATCTAGGTCCGGGATGGACTGGGAACGACGTTCGGATTGGATCAAAGTCTGATGTCTCCATCGAATCAATGACGCCCCAGCAACTTGCTCAACGATGGAATACTAATGACTGTGCCAGTTCAGCTCCATATGGCAACGCCAACATTGAAAAGGTTGAGGAAGCATTCTATGTGCTGGCTGAAGAGATGGGTCGAACAATTCCTCTTAATGTTGGCGCTCTCTGTAATATGGAACGACCTTTAGGAGGACGACCTCATATTGCAGACCCTCAGGGTAAACGAAGTAAGTTTGAATGCATCCTCCTTAGACATTGTATTGACTCTCACCAACAGACTACGTTCTGCAGACCCGGAACAATAGTGGAGACAAGGATCCGTCGGCGATGAAAAGAAGTGAGCAGATTCTTCAAACGGCCAAATAATACTAATCTTTGTTAGAGCGCAAGCCAGACGAGCAGTGCGATGATCTTCCATCCTGTAAACGACAAAAGGTAGCGGAGAAACAGATTGTAGTGGCTAAAGATCGTAAGCTCGTATCTCAAGCCTGTGGCACCGGCTCATAGTATATCAGCAATACATGTTTTTTATCAGCAAAATTTGGAAGCGATACTTGCGAAGGTAGAAGCTCCTGCTAGCGTCCTGATCAATTGCCGGCTCGATGAAGATTCCAATGTCACCTTCATCAAAGATTTGCTCCACATCGCGGAGCAAGAAGGATCATGCTTCAAGCCGATTCAGAAGCTCTTATCTCATCGGACGAACAGTAGCCATCAACGCGCTTTTGCTACTCGAACAAAAATTGTTTACCGCCAGCAAGAGCAACTAGCTAAGATGGCTCTATGGGGCTGCATAGATCGATTGTTGAAGGAAGCTTGGGAATCTCATGACGACTTCTATAACCCTCTATGCAATCTTTTTCGTCATGTCTCTTCACTGATAACGATCAATCAAGGCCAAAGCCTCTGTGCGACGGAGTATCTTTACGACTGGCCTACAGATTGTACGGCCAATTTCCGGCCCGGATCCCCCGTGTTGATCCAACTAGCCAGGCTATTATCAACGTCTGCTGAAATCTGATGTCGCAATGGCTATGTTTGGACTCTGAGGCGACATACAAAAGCGCACAGGTCGTGCAGTTCTTTGTTGACCGGCTAGGTGCGGAGGGTACTTTGCTTGATCTTCGAAAGTTTGATGTATCAACTCCAACCAAAATGGCGGATCTGCAAGCCAAACTTGAGAATGCAATCATAATTAATCAAGACAGTATCGGGAGGACAATGCTACGACAGATTGCCAGTGTCTCAGGCGCACCAGACCAAGCCGAACTGACATCAATTCTGGTGTGTATTTATCTGTTTTCATGCGCTAGGACCATTGACATACCTTAATGTTTCAGTCTAAAACACCTCGGTGCGATGCATTAGATTATGGGACATCGTTACCGTTCTTCCTCCGCTCCGAAGGATCGTCAATACCAGGATCCGCCTTCTCTGGTGTCCTACCATCACCGTGTTCTTCCCGATCCCTATCTTCGAATACTTCTACGGTTGGAACTCATGGTGATGTAAAGCGGCTTCAACTAATGTTTGAACTATTATATCCTCTACTGGACGGAGTGTCGGAGCCTCATCCACCCTTCAATGAAACGCCGGAGCTTACCGCTGCCGTTCGCAACTTCATCGACTACGTTAATGTTGACACGGATAGGCTGAGCATCTTTCAAGATCTAGCCAGCAGCCATCTTCAATCGTTACGACCTGGCGGCCCGTGGGATCCAGATAACTTGCATACACGTGCTGGGTTTTTCAGTGCGCTTGTATGCCGAGGAATCATTCATCGCACCGCATATATAAAGGACCCCAATAACCCTGTTTATTTCTCCGATGAAAATGCCTGGAACGTAATTCGATACGGCCCGCAACAACAGCAAGGAGAAAAATATTTCTGTATTAAAAAAGCCTACAGCGAAGCTCCCAGTGCTAAACGAACATCAGCCAACGCGTCACAGTACTGGAAAGCAGCTTCTGATTTCCGATACAACTGGTTCCTGACCGCCGAGAAACCGACCCCATTCCTCGAGCTCTGGAATCACTTCCGAAACACCAAATTCCAAGATCCCGACCAGGAACATCGTTGGGTGAAGGTATTTCCTGAGATCGGAAATTTACAGGCGTATTTGTTAGCTTCTGACTACGCAATTGCTGGCTTAGTGACAACTCCAACACCTGCGGAAATGGCAGTAGTCCTTCAGACAATCGATGCTGGAGGTATGAAGGGCCTACGTCTTCTAAATCTACCCTGTTCGAGTCTCGAGGAAGTAACACAATCTTTCCAATATGTTTACGAATACCTCTCGCAGGTGATACCAGCAGCACGGCAACAACAGATGAAGTTCAACATATTTGTCGTTGAACACTCTCTGTGCAAGTATTCCTCGTCTAAGCGACTGAATAATGATAAATTCCATGCTATAGAGAATCTTCTGGTAGAGTTGCCACCGGTACATGTCTAACAATCAAAATCTCAGTGATGCACTTACTGAACATTGGTCAGAACGAGGGTCCGTTGCCACTCTCTTCAAACTTTGATTCATCCAGTCGTATGAGGAGTGCTGCTGATCGAAATTTCGGGCCGCGGTTTTGAGAAAACAGAGGGTGCCCGCGAGGCAAGAACACCTGGTTGTTGACGTGGTTAACCCCAAATATGTTTCGATGAATCTTTTACGTAGGGTGAATTTTGAGGGTAAAAAGTGCTTTAATTTCGTTCAATTCAGATTTATTTCACCTTCTTACGGTTGATGCGCTCGACGAAACTCACGAACAATCAAGAATCTCAGAAGCTTAACGTTTAAATACGGGTCGCCAATCATTGCAAGTAGTCATCAGAAGCCGTCGAAATTGTTTGGTTGCTCATCGTCTGTCACGATTATCGGGTTCGAGAGTTCTGAATGAGACAGCCGTGTGAATGAGGGTACTATCGGTTCGTAACTCAAAGGTACTGTTAAAGCGTAATGCTTACCCTGAAAGATGATGCTTTCACTTAGGGTCTAGAAAGTCAGTAGAAGACAAGGATCGGACAGATAAATATAATGGAGACGGGTAAATATATCAAAGTGTCTGATCCTTCAGTCGGGCGTCCGGGGCGGTCGCACATTGCATGACGACTTTAAACACGTGGATCAGAAAGGTAATATCATGTGATAAGCACAT